>CM056580.1:59262366-59744866 GCA_029721435.1 Gymnothorax reevesii
GGGTCAGATTTGTTTTAAACTGGCTTCAAATTAGGACGCCAAAAGCCTCCTTTTTCATAATATGTCTACGCTTGGTCAGGTAGCGTCACGAAATGACGAGTTGGGCTGAGACTGGGCTCTTGTGCCAAGATTTTGAGTAAACTGTTCACATCAAAATTGTTAACGTATCACTTCAGTAGCAGGTTTTGGCAGATCTATAGTTGGGTGTTCCAAGATGCTTGAAATGATTCATACAAACCTGCAATTACCTTGCTAACTATTAGACACAGCTCAGCACTTGCCATACTTGTAGGTCGGTCAATGATCTGACATGCAGATTTTTGTGCCCGAGCGCACTAATTTGGATTGAAATAATTTTAAATGATTCATAATAAGCATCATTTTATTCCATAAAGCCTGTTTAATTTGAACATATTTCCAGTTTATCCTGAAAATTATATATATATATATATATATATATATATATATATATATATATATATATATACACGTGTGTCTGTGTGTGTGTATTCTGCCATCTCAAACCCTGAAAATGTCAGTGTTTGTCAGGGCATAATGTTATATTGAAAACCTTTTCAAACTTTCAAAGTTTAATTGTTCAGTTAAATTGTTCTTAAATTGTTTGGAAAACCAAAATATCCTCCCCCTACAATAAACAATCCATAAGTTACTTTAAAACCCAGCTCAACTACAAAATTGTAAAGTTTTAGGCAGAGTAGACACTCCCAGGTATACTTACTAAAAAAATCAGTTAGAAAAAAAAGAGGGAAGTGTGTCTTTTCCAAGAAACTTTTGGTTGCACCACCTGACATTTTTGGGCCGGTGAAATTGCAGATATAGTCTAAAACTGAACTAAAACTCTGTAAATGTTGTGCAATCATTAAGACTTGATTAAATACACTCTTCCAACTTCAAATAAATGTATTCTGTACATTTTTAAAGATTTATTAAAAAAAAAAAAAAAATTTAAGGCTTATTTGTCATTGACCCAGATGCCAGAACCTACTATCTCACAAAATTGTCAAAATCACACTTTCCATTTTTTTTTTGTTGTTGCTTTTTTTTTTTGCTCACTTAAATCATAAATATTTAACATCAGTTACAAGTTATTTAAACCAGAAATATCAACAATTTGGCAAATTTTCAGAGAGGAGAAAATTTGTGGGTTAGTAGATTCTGGTTCTCACTCATTAATATGATTCCTGTCTTCACATGAGAAAAGCAAACCTGATAATACTGCACTATCCATAAGAAGTTATTCCATAGTGCTTATTGATTGATGTACTTTTTATTTACAACTCTTGAGGGCAATTTAGCTTAAAAAACACTTGCACTCTTATTGAACATCTTAAAGTTATTTACAAATAATACCTTCTTTTTAGATAGTATGCAGGCCAACCATACCTACATTTGGGGTAATTATTGCAATGTACTTTATTCCTTATTCACAGTTCAAGGGGTATGGATAGAGTTAGTGATAGTATTAGGGATAAGGGTCAGGGTAGAGCTAGAGAGAGGGGTGGAGGTAGAGGGAGGGATAGAATGAAGGGTAGAAGAAGTGGTGGAGGTAAGGGTAGATGGACGACTAGAAGCAATGGTAATGATTGGGGGTAAGGTAGAGATGGGGGTAGAGGTTGGGGTTGGGGAAGGAGTAGAGGGAGGTTTTAAGGAAGGAGGTTGGGTAGAGAGAGGGGTAGAGGCGAAGGTGGAGGTAGATTTAGAGGTGGGGTAGAGATAGGGGTAGATAAAGGGGTAACGTTTGGGGTAGAGGGAAGGGTAGAAGTAGGGGTAGAGGTAGGGGTAGAGCATGGGGTAGAGGCAGAGGTAGCGATTGAGGTAGGGAAAGAGGTAGGAGTAAAGGTTGCATCACTCTTTTGCTCTTTTAAATGATTTGTTCTTGACCCTACTGACATTTAGAAGCGATTAAAAGCTAATTTTATGAAAATAAACCTATAAACAACATATTTGTTTTAGTGGAAGTTGCGGGAAACTTTTCATTATTAGGGAGCCGTTGCCTTCAGAAGTAATATAATGCTAGGACAAAACAAACGAAATCCTGGAGTGTTTTCATCAGTACTCGCAGAGCGGGTGTATGTCAAGGACATCGAGAATATTTGAAAGAGATAACTTCAATTACACTGCTGACTTAAACAACCATTGATGCGCGATTTACTGGTGTGGACGGCTTTCCTCTCTCTGCGTTGATAACGCGCACTAATCACTTATTGGCTCAGAGACTCCATCTGGTACGCCCTCACCAATCAGAAGCAAGAAAATATCGTTAGCGATGAGGAAAGGACTCTCATCCGAGTTGCCAACCCTCCCATGACTGTTTCCAATTGGCGGAAAAGAATGGCAATCTTCGGGCAAGTCGGTCGTTTGACTGTCATTCGAAAAAGTATCTACTAGACCAGACAGCGTGTAGCGCAACTGAAGTGCGAGTTGGGGAAGTACGAATTGCCGTAATTGGAAGCACGGTGGTGGAAACCGCAGTTTTCGCCGGCACTTTTGGAAGCTGTTTATCGCATATCTTTTCTTCATCAATTTTACATGGAGAGTAGAAATTAACATGAAATCTGTGCCTTTAATGATGTTATTATCTCCGTCATTGGAACTGGTTTTGTTTGTATGTCTTCTTTCATCCGAAGCTGCACCGAGCGCCAGCACCAATGATGCAAAGCCCTTATGGAGGGAGCGCCCAGATGTCTCTGAAACCTTCCTGGGCATGCACAACACTACCATGCCCAACCATTTACTGGAGGACAGGCTCGGAATTGTCACTTTCTCTGCACTCACACCTGCCCCAACAACTGTGTCCCCAATTGCTTCTGGCAAATCTGTACAATTTCAGACAACCACTGCACAAACAATTGCTGAAACTGCACAGAAAATGGAATCTACTGCAAAGACAGAAGGGATATTTACTTCGACTTCTAAACAGAAAACGGATTTAGTTTATTTGTCACAATCTGCCGTGGGATCAACCCCCAATTCAGTTTTTTCCATTACTCCGGTGGACGAAGCAACGCCGACCTCTACAACTGTACTTCAAAATAGGATGACCACCCCATGGCCTCAGAAAAGCACCACTGTTCCGCCAATAATACCCACCACTGAGTACAGGCAAGGTGAGTCTCCCGCTGTAGTCCTGGAAGGCAATAACCGCGGTAGGAAAATAGTTGTCATGTAAACCTTTATTATTATTATTATTATTATTATTATTATCATCGTTGTTGTTGTTGTTGTTGTTGTTGTTGTTTTCCCCCACAAAACCGCGAAGCAGATAGCATACGTTGTACGTGTTTTGAAACTATTCCCAAGGCTACTTGGGAAACTACTGAGCCCATTAATTTTTGATATTCTGGTCTGCTGGATGTTACACGTTAGTATGCGGCACTGTACTTGCTGACCATTCCCCAGCCGTAGCGCTTACAAGCTGTTCTTGTTTTGGATACGCGCGTCGAGCGCAGTTGGCAAGGGGAATTGATTTTCAATGCTTGATATCCGTTGATGTTTTGTGTATTTCTTTCTGTGGTCATGGCTGTTTGAAAAGTGTTACAGGGAATTTGTTGTCAAAGAAGTGAGGAGAGGCGCAGTTGGATCATTGAGTTTATTTTATGGATCAATTGGCTATTGGGTGGTCTTCTACAGCGATGCGCTGACACAACAATATGTTGTGGCTTCTGAGTCAACCTCGTCTGTTAATATTCATAACCAAAAGCTGGACTGTTGTTGTCGGTTGCATTTAGGTCTTTTCTCTCTGAGTATTTTGAATTGCTTGTAATCTTTTGTCTTGTGAATTCAGTTGAAATGGCTTATTCCAAAACTTTGCTTTAATTGTGTTTGGTCATTTCGCAATGATTCTTCGATTAGTCATCATGCAACAATATCAGTTCACGATGAGGCGCTTCCGCTCTTTTTGTATTGTTGCTATGTCTGTTCCTCTCGTGCTCTGGCTGCACTGACGAAAGAAACAACGGGAAATTGATTGTCCTGCGAGATGTCAGCGTTTACGATGGACCGGTTTTGGGAAAGTCTTCGCGTGACACTCTTTCAACTGCCGAATATTGCTACTTGTTTACGAATATACGAATAGACTAAAACATCGAAGACTACAAAATAAGAAGGAAGATCAAAAGCTTTTAAGGGGGCTACATCTCACCTGACTCCAGATTGTTTTCTGCGATGGGTCTTTATGTTGACTGCAAATTGTCTACTTTGAATAATAGCAGCGAGTACTTGCACTCTGATACGATCCTTCGTGGTCTCTTTTTGATTTTTAGTTCTGCTGATCAAGAGCAGTTGAGAAAGACGTCATTATCTTTCCCGTTCACAGTTAGAAATGGTGGTGTTGCATTTTAATTCTGAAGGAAGGGTGCTGGAAGTCATTTATCTGGGGTTTTAGGCAATTTATCAGGAAAATTATACATACAGTTTGTGCTTTGTTTTATGAAGTTGCTTAGCATGTGCTTACCTATCAACTGCAGTGTCGTATTCATGTTTGAAATCACCAACTGACTAGAGAAAATACCTGACTTAATTTAATGTTGTTAAAGGATCAATGCAGACATATGTTAGTGTCTTACTCTCCTGACTCCGTTGTCCCTTCGAACAGGTGAGAGCTGAGCTATGGGTTTTAGATGCACTGAAAACCTGAGGTCTATTGAGCGTAGGGGGCCTTGTTACAGGTCTTCTGCTACCAAAGGTTACCGATCATGGGGGAGGGGTAATGTGCTGCTTTGACACCAGTTAACTTCATTAATGTAGTCTTTTCTGTGCGAATACAGGCTTGGTGATGAAGTTCCAGTTGTGTCTAGTTTGCGTTTGAGTGGATGTATTACTACGTTTACACGAGCCATTCTGTTTGAACTTCTCACACTCATTTAAAGAAGGTTTGATACATGATCTTTGTAGTGGCTGTTGCTTTGTTGTACCCTCAAGCATTAGCACTTGGCCTCTCAGTCTATAACCGACTCCCGCCAAAACCCCCAATTTGCTAAACCCACTGAAAGGAACTAAGTGTCTTTTTATGCAGTCCGGATAGTTGTAGCAATTTATATATTTATGATCAGACGATGCCAGCAGGGAGCATGCTTGTGAACGAAAATATATGGAACATTGACTCAGTTGGATATGGGTCTCTACTGTTTATATGCTTAATTATTTTACATTAATAATCAAATGGAGATTCCTTGGCATTCTCTCTCTCTCTGTCTCTCTTTGTCTTTATCTCTCTCCCTCTCCATCTCTCCTCTTTATTCTCTCTCTTTCTTTCTCTTTTACTCTCTTCTCTCTCTTTCTCTCCATTTTTATCTCTTTCCTCTGTCCTCTCTCCTTGCCTCTTTCTCCACTGTATCCCTGTTCATATCTCCAGTGCTCCTCTCTCAGTTTTTTGACTGTCCCTGGTTTTTACCTCTATTATGTGCTCATTGTGTGTGGCTCTACAGCACATGCTGAGCAGTCTTGTCCCAGAGGACGTGGGTTGAGCATAGTTTATGGCATGGGTGTTTCAGATCTTTTTTTTTATCCTACATAAAATCAGGAACGCTTCTGTATTATATCTGTGGGGGAAAATCCACTGAAGCCCAGCTGATAGTTTATTGCTCAGTGACCTCTGTGACAGGTAAGGTCTCCATTGTTCTTGGGGTGCGGTCAGGTGGTGGTGTCAGTCAAGGCCTTGCCTTGGCAGCAATGCTTTGTTGTTTGATGCAAACACTTCGTGCACTTCCCTGATTGCTTTCAAGTTTGTGTGGACTGTGTCGTCAAGATGGAGACATTCTCAAAGACTGAGACATTCTCAGCACAGCCTGCGGTGAAATAAGAGCACATGCAGAGTTAGAGGATAGATGCATCTAAAGTCATTACTCACCCTCCCATTCAGTATGAAATACTGTGTGAGTGATGAACATTTCTGGTTTCTTCCACAAATAAAGACAGAATTATATTCTATATTGTTTGTTTTTCATTGTCTTTTTCTCACCTGTCTTTCCTTTGGACTGTCCAGTCCTGTGCATTCAAGGTACTCGACCAGACACCGTCAGTGTCATTCAGAACAACATTTTTGTGCCCAAAAAGGGAGATCTGCAGCCATAAGGGAATACAATCTGAAGAAGTCAAACATCTACACTGAACTGACATAGTAACTGCAGATGAGAGAAAGGGAAAGAATGTAGGAAGAGCTAATTGTTATTGTCTACTTTCCTTGTGCACCAGGTCTCGAGTTACTTAAGCTATATCATGGACATTTTCAAAATGTTACATATCTGGGCAGGTAAGGTGAGGCAATATTTTTATTACTGCAGAGTGCATATTTTAGATTTAAATGTGTGGAGGAGCTGCTGTTGACTAAATGGTCTTCAAAAGATTAATGTATGTTTGCAGTAAGAATCACTGTTTATATAAGCGGATTCATTAATTTCCAATTCAAGGTTCTGTTAAACTGAAACAATATGCAATTTGATTTTGCAGTGAAATGGTTCCCCATATGCAAATTCACCAAATCTGCTGTCATTCATTACTATGGAGAACTGAAGACATTTTAGTCATCTTGGCCATCTCATTCCACATGATCATTTCACTATGATATGTGAAGTAAAGAAGGCTGTTGAATTTAACTGATGGACTAGAGCTGCAAAAAAGTATTTGCCCCTGCATATTTGTCACATTTTAATGTTTCAGATTATCATACTAATATTAATATTAGACAAAGATGAACATGAAATTCAGTTTTTTTTTATTATTTAGGATTTCATTTATTGAGGGGGAAAAAACTATCCAACCCTACTGGTCCCATGTGAAAAAAAATGATAATTGGTTTCAATTTCAATGGACACCTCCAGGCATGATTAACATCAGCCCTGTAGAAACTAAATATTACTTGAATAGAACCTGTCTTGTAATATGTAGTAGGCAAAAATCAGCACATGATGCTGCAATCTAAAGAAATTCAAGAACAGATGAGAGACTTAATCTTTAAGGGGTCAAGACTAGGTTCAGACTTGAAAATTTTTTTTTATTTTGTTAAAAATTCTTAAAAACATTCATGAAAGGGGATTTTAAGACCAAAAAACTATCTTCTAAGTGGATTTTTATCATGTGAACTCCTCCAGTGCATTTGTTTCACGATAAAAACATGATTTTCTCGCAACGCAAAATTTCATAGTTTATCAGGCTTGTGGCGGGCATAAAATCTACATTTTTCAAGGTTTTGCTCTGAAATTTTCACCATAGCACCAGTTTGTTATGCTCTTTACAATGACATAGCCATTTTTAGGTAGGTAGATGCATGGCGCATTTATGATCCATCTGAAAGGCAGGTTCCGCCACCCGTTTCTAAAATTGTAAGACCAAATAATTTAAAAAAATATTTTGACATGAAAATACCCAGAATGAGTATGCCATTGTATAGCTGTTGATATTAGCTTCAAAACAAAAAAAAAAAGAATTACAGGAAAATATGGTATATTTTCTGAGATATTTTTGCCACAAGATTTCACATTTTTCTCCAATAATGCATGGTTTTCACGGTAAAAAACGTATTAAATTTGATTAAAATCAAATTCCATTCTGAGCTTTTTTCAGTTGACACAATTTTTATGTGTTTTTAGTGTTTAGAAGTACTTAAATTGAGTGTACCCAGGCTTTACCCCTTAAGATCTATCTACCATTTTTAAGGCTCTGAGACTCCAATAAACCACACAGAAAGCCATTCTACAAATGAAGGAAACTTAACAGTGATGAACCTTCCCAGGAGTGGCCAACCTACCAAAATTCCACCAATAACGCACTGAAAATTCATCCAGGAGGTCAAAAAAGAACTCCGACTAACATCTTAAAATATGCATGGCTCACTTGCCTCAGTTAAAGTCAGTTTGTATGATTCCACGATAAGAAAGAGACTGGGAAAAATGCCATCCATGAGAGAGCTGCAAGACAAGAATCACTGCTAACCAAAAAGAACATAATGGCTCTTTTCACATTTGCCAATGTACATCTTGATGACCTGCAAGTAGGGATGTCCGATAATGGCTTTTTTGCTGATATGTCGATATTGTCCAACTCTTAATTTCCGATTCCAATATCCACTGATACCGATACCGATATATTCGGGGTATTTTTCCCCAAAACCAATTTTAGGTAACATCACATATCTCCTGTCGTGGAATTAACGCATCATGCCTACTTTTCTTGTGATGCACCACTGGATGCCCTCACAAATACAACAATTCTTTCCAAATGTAAACATTTTCGGTGCAAAATAAAACTACTTCAACTTCCCTACAATGTTCAAAATCCATACAATGGGTTGATACATTATTTCTCACTGGTTACATTTTATCAGTTTTCATGAGAAATGCTAAGTGGTGAATAACTGGTGAGCTCAGTTGGTCAATAGCCAGAAGCACATCTGATTGTAATAGGCGCCATCAGCTCAGGTTTAAAATATCAGTTGGACTCCTATGTTTAAATCCACTGATTGGGTTTAAAATCAAAGTACTATTTTATTTATGCTCTTATTCCTCTCCTTTCATGCAGAACAGAATGGAGCCTATTTTCACAACCTTTTATAATTCTACTGTATGCAAAACACTACAGCAACACATTTTTAATGCTTTAACTGGTAAATTCAATTGTTCTCTTTTTTTTTTTTTTGAAAACTAGTTCACACCCAAAGCTGCATGGGTCTCAATGATGTGCAGACTTCCAGGGATGCACGTGCCAACTCTCCTCAGACTCGCTTATTAAGATGTAAAATTTGCTCATAAACGGCTCAATTTTGGGAAAATTGGAAAATTAGCTCTTGCAGGTGCTGCCGATGCCAATGCTCATTGCCCATGTACAACTCACTGAGGAAAGAAATGGATTCATGTGGACAATTTTCCTCATATTATAGTAGGATATGTGCTTATTTCAAACCTCCAGACTGTGACAGATATCAAAAAAGCTGTCGTTTGAGCAGTTTAGGATTAATACTGACATGTTAAGTTGCAATAAGGTAACTTGATATGGAATAGTTGGTGTTAGACAGGTTAGCTAATCGTATTATTCTATGAAAGTAAGCATCATCACATTACGTGTTTTAAATAAGCAATTAAATTCGCGTTTGAACATCAAATAATGTGTTGCTGTGTTTTCAGTTGTGGAGGGTAAATTTTCAGATCAGTCTTTTTATTTTATTTGCAGTTCTTTATTTAATTTGCACAATGTGCCAATTTTTTTTGCAGTTGAGGTTAAATTTTCTGATGAGACAATTGGTCCTTTCCAACTCCCACACTGGCAGAGTAATTACCGACAGCACTCATAATAGAGCCGCAGTCACACTTATGTTTCCCAATTGGAAGTCCTTAATTTAATGCTGCATCTGTTTGTTTGGATTTCAATGTTTGAACTGATATTTTGGAAGAGATACCAAAACCTGGACATGACTGTGAAACCTCTGTTTTACTTTGTCATAAATGAGAATATTTTTAATTTGAATAGAATGAGGGTTGAAGTATTGGGATTCATGTTTTTTTTTTTTTTTTGTTAGCTTTTTCGTGCACTTGTAAATGATTCCTGAATAATAGCCTCTTTACTGCAAGATGCACATAGTTTTCCTTATGTTGAGTCAGGGATAATGTACATTGGGAATATATCCCATCTTGAATTATAAAACAGTGCTTGTGCTACCACCTGAATGTCTACCGAGATTCATCCAATTAGCTTAATGTACTGTAGTCTTTACCACTGCTTACCTGCTGCCCCAACACTGAGCCATTATAGAGGCTGTTAGTTCTCCCAAGTGGGGCTGTTACAGGAAGGAGAGTGCTGGTAATTTTGGCTAAGCTTTCCCCTGGAAAAGATCTCTGTGTGCTTTACTTACTACATTATATACTTTGCTTCCTCCTCCCCTCAGATTTGCAATTAAATGTTCATCACCATCTTACGTTGGTGCTTAAGTTGCAGAGCAAAATTTCTGTAAGTATGAATTATTATTTTTATGTTTTGACCATGGTAAAAATGGAGGACCCTAATTTCTCATGTTGATTTCAAACACAATAGTCAATTAGGCTTAAAGTAAATCATTAAAATAAGCCATGAAAGCTCAGAAATAAAGAGCCCTGAGACAGTCATGAAATAACAGAGAATATAGGATATATTGAGTGCTGACAGGATCATCATAGTACAGCTGCTGGGTTGTCAGTGAGATGGCATATAACAAGAAACTGTGATGAAGCAGAAATGCAGTGAGAGCTGTAGGCCCATAATGGAAGGTCCAATGACATGATGTAATATTTGCAAAAATAAATAACGTTTCCTTATTCACACTAAAATGTGGTTATTTTGTGTCTTAAGGACATTTCAGTTGAAGTGATTGTGTAGTTGGAGTCATCATTTGAGCTCTTAGCCTGCCTCCAGCGTTAATTTTGTGAATGTGGTTGGGAAGAAAGGTCTTGAATGGAAAATTTTAGGTCAGAGTTCCCCAGTGAGGAGAGAGTCTGTTTAATGGTTAAATCACTCACTGTTGGTTCACCATTGACTACATGCTTAACCCGAGGACAAGATTGTCTGCTGAATAAATAAACTGAACAATTTTGCTGAACATTGGTGAACTAAAAGGTGCACTTTGCAAGTTTGTTGACATCACTTCTGTTGACATTCAAACTCAGACAAAACAGAGTGGCCCGCCCCTCCCTCCCATAGTTCCCTCCTTCCCATGCTTCCATAACTGTCAACTTTTGTCGGTGATTGGCTGTGACGGTTTGTTATGTTATGGGGCACAGCCTGTGCCCCTTGTGCTTATTTGCAGTTTGTGACACCTCTGCGGTCTCTAGAGTTTTTTGACAGCGAATTTAAGGGCAGGCAGCCAGTGGATCGTGGGGAGATGTAGGTGAATTGGGACGAAAATATAATCATGCAGAAAGTAAACAAACTTGCATAGTGCACCTTTTAATGTATGAATGATCCAATGGCCTACTTCCTTTATGGATGTAGCAGATTTATGAATTCACTTCATGAGCACGGCTGCGGTGAGAGCATCGCAGTTATGGGTGCATTAGGCAGGTATCTTTAGACAGGAAGAAAAAAGTAGCGAGTGATCACAGTCAGAGATTGTGGGCAGTTCATTAGTTAGCATTCCCATCCCCTGTGCATGCCTGTGAGGGGATTGTTTATGGAGTTCAGTTTTCAAAATGTCCACTTCTTTTTTTCTTTAATTATTCTCACTCAATTTTTCTGTTTTTCAACTCCGTCCCCCACTCCCTCATGTTGAGAACTAAACCAGCTTCCTTTTTATTATATGCCGGGGGATATAGCGATCAGTGCGTCCGTCCGTCTGTCCGTCCGTCTGTAATAAAATTGTTTCCGGACCAGAACTCGAAAACTATACCACTTACAAACACCAAGTTTGGTATGGAGCTTCTCCCTATGGTCTCGTTGTGCCTTTTGGGGGTTTCGGTCCGTCCGTCTGTCCACACAACCTGTAGGTTACACAACCTACAGGCGAGGGGATCCGCCATTGCCAGATGGCTCTTGTTTCAAAAGAGTCGGGATGATCTAAATCAATCTCTCATTTTTATTGTTTAAAAAGGCAGTACACTGTGTGTATATTTTAAGCACATTCTTTTAGCTTTATTCATTAGCCTGTTGGCTAGAGTCGCACTCATTTATTTGGGATTTTGTATTCCTGGAGCAGGTGTACAGTGCACAGACCCATGGTGCATGATCTTTTTCATAATAGATGGAGGAATGTTTTATACACTGCATAACAATGCAAGGTTAGCTTTGCTTATATTGGTGGATGATCTCTTTCATAATGTGAAGTCACTCCTTTTCTCCCGGATGGAAGACTGTATAATGCCCTGTATTAATATGCAAGGTTGGCTTTGCTCAAATAAGTTTGTATGTTTCATTTCACTGCCTCATTCTTGTTTACGAAAACATCTCTTAAGCAGCTAAATTACTGTAATAAATAAATAAATTAGAAATGATAAGAAAAGAATTAAAACGAATTAAGTAATCTTTGCACTGCTACTGGAAATATCTGAAGTAGCCTTCTGGATGTTACATTCCTCATTTTGTGGCATGTGAGGTTTTCGGTGTAGTATCTGGTCATAGCCATGAAAATGTGCTTGCTTTTTCATGCTGTCCTTTGGTCTCTTTCCCTCCCTCATTGTGACTCTTCTCAGTCTCTTCCTCCTTTTTCATGTTCACTTTTGTGGGAAGTTAATTTTTCTGGGGACTTGGGCTGCATGCTTGGTCAAGCGGAGAGTAGAGAGAAAACTCACCTGGATTAATGCATTTTAATGTGGAAGGAGCATCTCTGTCAGTGTCACGGTCATCAGAGTGAATGCGCAGTAAGTGATTGACCCAGTGAATGTATGAGCAAGCAGTAGTTAAGTGATTGGTGGCCTGGCTCTGTGCTGGGAGCTCCCTGCTCGTCCACGAGAGCATGTGTGGCGCTGAATGCAGGGAGTGCTCCACAAATCCCTTAGGAGACAGATCACGATAAGCCCAGGCAGCCAGTATTGAGTAAAAAACAAGCAGTACATACAACCCAAATTCCGAAATAGTTGGGACAAAGTGTAAATTCTGAATAAAATCAAAAAACGCAATGACTTTCAAATCACGCCAGCCAGTGCCTTATTCACAATATAACAGAGATAACATAGCAAATGTTGAAACTGAGAAATTTTACAAATTTATCCACAAAATGAGCTCATTTCAAGTTTGATGGCTGCTAAGGGTCTCAAAAAAGTTGGGACGGGGGCCTGTTTACCATGGTGTAGCATCCCCTCTCCTTTTTAACACGGCGCGTAGGCGCCTGGGTATTGAGGAGACAAGTTTCTTGAGTTTAGCCATTGGAATTTGATCCCACTCTTGTTTAATGTAGGCTTCTAGCTGCTGGAGAGTTTTGGGTCTCCTTTGATGGACTTTTCGTTCAATAATGCACCCAATGTTCTCAATCGGGCAGGCAGGCCAGTTCAGCACACGGACTCTTCTTATACGAAGCCATGCTGTTGTAATAGCTCAGAATCTGGTTTTGCATTATCCTGCTGAAATAGACAAGGCCTTCCCTGGAATAGATGTCGTCCGCAGGGTAGCATTTGTTGCTGTAAAACCTTTTATATACCTTTCAGCATTCATAGTGCTTTTTAAAACATGCAAGTGTCCCACACAATATGCACTAATGCATCCCCATACCACCAGAGATGCTGGCTTTTGAACTGAACGCTGACAACAGGAGGGGTGGTCTTTCTCCTCTGTAGCCTGGAGGACACGGCGCCCATGGTAGCCCACAAGAACGCAAATTTTGGACTCGTCTTTCCATAGGACACTTTGCCACTTTGCTTCAGTCCATTTTAAATGAGCCTTGGCCCGCAGAACACGGCGGCGCTTCTGGATCATGCTCAACAATGGCTTCCTTTTTGTGTGATAGAGTTAAAGGTGGCATCTGTGGATGGCACAGCAGGCTGTGTTTACAGACAGTGGTTTCTTGAAGTATTCGTGGGCCAATTTAGTAATGTCAATGACAGAATCATGCCGGTGAGTGATGCAGTGGCGTCTGAGGGCCCGAAGATCATGGGCATCCAGTAAAGGTCTTTGGCCTTGTCCCTTACTCACAGAGATTTTTCCAGTTTCTCTGATTCTTTTCATGATGTTATGCATTGTCGATGATGAGACCTTTAAAGCCTTTGCAATTTGATGTTGAGGAACATTGTTTTCAAAGTATTCCACAATTTTTTTGCGCAAGCCTTCACGGGTTGTAGAGCCTCTGGCCATCTTTACTTCTGAGAGACTCAGCCTTTCTAAGACATCCCTTTTATAGCCACTCATGTTGCACACTTGATGCCAGTTAACTTATTATACTTGCTAAATGTTCTTTCAGCTGATTCTCTTATATATAAATTGCTTTTTCAGCCCTTTTTTTACCTGTGTCCCAATTTTATTGAGACCTGTTGCAGCCAGAAAATTTGAAATAAGCTCGTTTTGTGGACAAAAATGTAAAATGTCTCAGTTTCAACATTTGAAATGTTATCCATGTTCCATTGTACATATCACATTGGCTCGTGATCTGAAAGTTATTGCATTTTGATTTTATTCACAATTTACACTTCGTCCCAACTATTTCGGAATTGGGATTGTAGATAAAGTAAAACAAACGAAACTGAGGTGGTGGTATAAGGGTGCTGAAGACGAAAGGTGTCTGGCTTTGGAGCTTAAATAGGTTAAATAATTTGGCAATTACCGAATGAGCAATCAGAATTTTATGGGTGTAGTCAGTGGAACAGTCGCCTGACTATTGTGCGGTATGAATGGCTGGGAGTCTGCATCTTGGTGCAATTGACTTTCTTGTCAGAACTGTATTTTAATTAGTACCTGTGACTACATTAATCATTTTCCTCCTTGCAAATTAAAGTAAATTCAATATTGCATATAACTGGCAACTTAAGAAGCATTAGTTGTCTGAGAATTGTGATAGTGGATTGAATGTCTAGAGATGTGAACGTGGGAAGTTAAATCTTCATAATGCATACATGACTGATATATTATGCCCTTAATAGGGTAAATTAACCTCCATTAAGCAATATAAATGCATCATTAAGAACAAGTACTTCAGTTCAGGGACAGTGATCATCCTTGGGGCAAAACCAGCATCACACCGTTTTCTTTGAGAAACACAGACTGAGCTTAGTCCTGGGAGTCCTGGGAGTTTTCTGTTTCATTTTAATTTTGCTTAAGATTTGACTTGAAACTGGCCCACAAGGTAGTAAATGTTATATTATGGTGGGTTGAAAATCAAAAATGTGAAATTTTGATGTATAGAAATTTGAAGCAATCAGGTGAAATCAGGTTGATAGAATGGGTACACGTTCACTGAGATGTTTCTATCCCTGGATTAAATGAATATTTTTGAGTTTATTATGGAACAGAGATGAGATTTCTCACCTCCCTGCCTCAAGACACTGAATTCTTTCGTGATTCTGTTTGGGAGCACAAAGGTGATAAAATTGAGTTATGTTTTGGAATAAATGTGTCTTTTTAATTTTGAAGAGTTTTTGCGCAATCTTGCTGAGCTAGATTATGAATTTACTCATCTGGTCTGGTGTTGATATCAGTATAAAATAGTGGGTGAAAAAAAATGCAGAGAATGCAGGTGGCATTGGTGCAATTTAGCAACTCGCTCAGGGACCCTCTGTGTTGAGGAAGTGATGTGTTCAATAGCAGCTATTGAAGCAGAAAAGAAATGACCAGAGTTGCTAAAGTGAGCCTGTGAAAAGAACTGAGGAAGGCAAAAATTTAACCATCAAGGGGATTGTGTTCTTGGTTCTTCAGTTTGTATCTGTAATTTTTCTTTTTCATTTATTTTATGGAATATTTGTATTTGTAACAGCCATCAAATTTGAAATGAGCTCTTTTTGTGGATAAAATTGTGTTCTCAATTTCTCAGTTTCAACATTTGCTATGTGATCTTGTTCTATTGAGAAAACTGGCTGGTGTGATTTTAAAGTCAATGGGCTTTAATTACGTGGACCAGGCGCAGGCACGGCGAATGGAGGGTGTGCCGTGCCAACGGGGTGTGTCCAGGCGTATGTTGCAATTTCGTGCCCGGCGTAGCCTGGCGCATGTACTCCTCCGCCCCGCCTCTGTCCCTCCTTCCAGCGCAAGTTGGCAAAGAAGGTGTGTTTGGGTATAACACAGACGAGTCAAATATTGCTCACTGGCAAGAGAAACGATGGATTATTCGTATTATTACACCCTGTTGCTGCTTAAAATTTTGGGTTTAACATGCATGGACAACAATGCAAGATACGTTAGACATTTATTTTCAATATGTGATCGTAACTCAGTACAAGATCATAGCAATCAGGCTGTACTCCTTTCCCCCACTAAAAACGATAAAACCTAAGTGACAATAATAGTAACCTAGTATTTAGCTGCTTGCTCACTGGACACGAAACGAATTTTTCGCTCGACAGATTGCGTTGAAAGCAGTGTCTTGTTTCCAAAAGTCTGACAGGGTTTTAATATATCTCCGTGTCCGACAGTCAATTATTGTTTTTAATTTCTTCAAATCTACTTACTCTTTTAGATATTAAACGTGAATGTTTTGATCAGAGGACTCAAGATGAGTCCTTCAAGATGAGCGCCGAGATTTTCAATCAATGTTTCTTTTTAAGCTCTGCTCAATAAAGCGAGTCGACATTGGCACGAGACAATGTACAATGCCTCCGTGTCTGAGCCAAAAAAAAAGAGGACGATTAGAACAGATTGATAACAAAATAAAGAATAAAAAGAAACATTTTAACAACAGAACTTCCAACGAACACTGCGATTAATTTATTTGCGGGTCTTCTTTTTTGGATGTTCTGTTGGTTGGTGATGTATTTGTATTTTTTTTCTTCATTCCGTTTTAAATATGTTCTCATATCAATACTTTTATTTTTTGCTGGGCGCCGGACATGGAATATTTAGCATTTCGCGTCGGACAGTCTTGATCGTGCATGCGATAATTTATTCACACTGTCAATGGTCATGGAATTGATTTGCTCTCTGATTACAAGCACTATTTTGTCTCTGCTGTGGAAATAAAGCATGAATCTGTTCGATCCATCTGACTAATATTCAAAAGAAAGACTGAATAAAGACTGTTGCCTATCAAAGGAAAAAAACAGACGAATAAAAAGACCAAGAAAAGTCGATAGCTCTTTGCATTGACTTTGACTGTAATCAGTCGTACAAAAAATTTGTTTTGCGTCCAGTGTGCAAGCGGCTTTACCGAGCATAAAACGCAAGCATTATATGCGCACTGCCGGATGCCGAGGCAGTTTGTGGTTGGCTGAGAAAGATGTGAAGTCGTTAATATGCATCATTGATTCAGTTGCGTTGATTAAGTCAGGTCGAGTTTCCATCACGCGTGCCAACCGCCTTTGATCTGACATGAGGACAATCGATATAGATACTACAATTTATGTACTGATTCAGATAGTCACATTAAACAGTGGTTGCTGTAATTATTTACTGTATTGAAATGTGCCTGACATTCTGGAAACCTGCCTGTGAGGTTGCGGTGATGTGTGCGCACTGCGCGCCGGTCAGACAAATTACCACTGCACAGAAAGTAAACCAGGTTGGAGCTGGCGAGCTTTCAGCGCAACTGCAGCGAAGACTTTTTCTACGAAATTGTCACTGCGTCTTGATGAATAAGTGACACCTCCCCCTACTATGCCGCCACACCCATCTCGGCGCACGTTCGTCTGCGCACGTGTTGCACCTCACGAAATTACCACTGCGTGGGCTGCGCCGGACGAAATTACCACTGCGTGGGCTGTGCCATGCTTCGCCACCTGCGCTGCGCCAAGAAATTAGAGCCCATTGTGTTTTGATTTTATTCACAATTTGCACTTGTTCCAACTATTTCAGAATTGGGGTTGAATAAAAACTTACATTTTTATTAATTGCAATATTCATCATGCAATATTGCAGTGAATCTCAGGCTTTGTCCCAATACCCACATGTGCAGTCTTGTGGTCTTTAGTGCGCGTTCACATGTCACATCTCTGAGGTGAAATACAGAGCCAATGATTTTGTGTGTGTGCGTGTGCACGCGTGTGTGTGTTTGTTTGCATGTCTGTATAATTCTGTGAGTGTGTTTGTATTACTGTGTGGTTTTTGCGTGAGAGAGAAGGAGCGAGCCTGTGTGTGCATGTATGTTTTGTATGCCTGCGTGTTTGGGGAAGCGCATAACTCCAACAGTGAAATGGACTTACAGTGTTGTGAAAAAGTATTTGCCCCCTTCCTGATTTCTTTTTTTTTATTATTATTTGTCACACTTTAATGCTGCGGATCATCATACAAATTTTAATATTAGACCAAGATAACTGGAGTAAATACAAATGTTTTTTAATGATGATTTCATTTATTAGGGGAAAAAAGATATCCAAACCTATCTGGCCCTATGTGAAAAAGTAATTTCCCCCCTTGTTAAATCATTAATTAATTGTGATTAACCACATTTTTTAAGTTTAATTCCACTTGCCACACTCAGGCCTGATTACTGCCTGACCTGTCAAGAAATCAAGAAATCACTTATAGCTATTCTTACTTTTCTGGCATGCGGCACAGCACTTAGTAGAAATTTGAACATGAACAACTCCGCCTCCCTCTAATGTCCCACCCTCTTCCCCCTGCCTGACCTCTGAGGCGCGCAGTGAGAAAGTGAGCAGCGCGATTGAAGCTGCTTTCACACCGGACGCAAAACGAACTTTTCGCACGACAGATTACATTCAAAGTCAATGCAAAGATGTGAATCTTGCGCATATTTGTGTCTTTGCATTGACTTTGAATTTAATCTGTCGTGCAAAAAATTCGTTTCGCGTTCGGTGTGAAAGCATCTCAAAACGGGGCAATGGAGTCAGATTCAGAGGTACTGGTTAGTGAAAATTAGCCTACAGTAATTACATAATATTCAATTCTATATGTGGTATGAAATAAAATACCCTTGTAACTACCATTAACGTTAGTAATTATAGCATTTCAGCGCTTGTTTGTTTACAGTTAGATGCTTCATTTTTCGGCAGAATTCATACATATTTTCTTGCAAAACTGCTGTCATTACGTCTTACCTCACCAGAATTGTCCCAGTAACGTTAGTCATTAAATCAAGAGCAGGTGCAGCTGCTTTGTTTGCTTTGTTTCCTTTATTACCGGTTTTGTCTCTACCGCTCTGCTGCTCAGCCAAAGAGGCACGCGACTTGCAAACGGTGACAGCGGTAGGCAACTGGAAGGGGCACAGCAACGGATGACAGACGGAAGCTCAGCAAATCATTTTATTCGGACCGAAGAAAATGATTGGTCAGACTTTTATCAGAAATATATGAGAATTGAATATCGTTGAGTTTCAACACCTGGTGGATTTCTTTTACATTTTAGTGTGCCATACGCTTATTAGGAGCATTTTGAGATTACAAAAGAAAAGTGCAAAAATTCCAGAAAGGTAAGAATAGCTTTAAATAGAACCTGTCTGACAAAGTGAAGTAAGCTATAAGATCTCAAGAAGCAACACATCATGCCGCTATCTAAAGAAATTTAAGAACAGATGAGAAACAAAGTCATTGACATCTATCAGTCTGGAAAGAGTTTCAAAGCCATTTCTAAGACTTTGGGACTCCAGCGAACCACGGTGAGAGCCATTATCCACAAATGGAGAAAACTTGGAACAGTGGTGAACCTTCCTAGAAGTGGCCGGCCTACCAAAATTACTCCATCGACAACTCATTCAGGAGGTCACAAAAGAACCCAGATCAACATCTAAAGAACTGCAGGCCTCACTTGCCTCAGTTAAAGTCTGTGTTCATGATTCAACAATAAGAAAGAGACTGGGCAAAAATGGCATCCTTGGGAGAGTTCCAAGGCAAAAACCACTCCTGAGAAAAAAGAACACAAAGGCTTGTCTCACCTTGGCCAAAAAATATCTTGATGATCCCCAAGACTTTTGGGAAAATATTATATGGACTGACGAGACAAAAGTTGAACTTTTTGGAAGGTGTGCATCTCGTTACATCTGGCCTAAAGCTAACACAGCATTTCATGAAAAGAATATCACACCAACAGTCAAACATGGTGGTGGTCGTGTGATGGTCTGAGGCTGCTTTGCTGCTTCAGGACCTGGACGACTTGCTGTAATTCATGGAACCATGAATTCTGCTCTCCACCTGAAAATCCTGAAGGAGAATGTCCGACCGTCAGTTTGTGACCTAAAGTTCAAGCGCACTTGGGTTATGCAATAGGACACTCATGCGAAACACACCAGCAAGTCCACCCCTGAATGGCTTAAAAAAATAAAATGAAGTTTTTGGAGTGGCGTAGTCAAAGTCCGGACTTAAATCCGATTGAGATGCTGTGGTATGACCTTAAACTGGCCGTTCATGCTCGAAAACCCTCTAATGTGGCTGAATTAAAACAATTCTGCAAAGAAGAATGGGCCAAAATTCCTCTGCAGCAATGTGAAAAAAACAATTGCCAGTTATCACAAACGCTTGATTACAGTTGTTGTCGCTGAGGGTGGCATAACCAGTTATCAGGTTTAGGGGGCAATTACTTTTTCATATAGGGCCAGGTTGATTTGGATAGCTTTTTCCCTCAATAAATGAAATTATAATTTAAAACTGCATTTTCTATTTACTTGGGTTATCTTTGTCTAATGTTAAAATTTGTATGATGATATGAAACATTAATATTAAAATTTGTTTGATGATATGAAAATTTAAGTGTGACAAATATGCAAAAAAATAAGAAATTAGGAAGAAGGCAAATACTTTTTCACAGCACTGTACACTGTGAAAAATAGCAAGGATTTTCTCTGTAACTTTCCTTCAGTCACTTCCAATGTTAGAAAATTTTCAGAAATTGCAGGGGAAAAATTGTTTGGAGAACACCCAGCCTTCACTGCCAAGTAAAAAAAAAAAAAAAACAAAAATAAGAAGTGAAAGCATAATTTGTGAAGAACATTAGCCTGCCTTTAGTCAAATCTAAGGGGTATCAACTTTTAACATATGATTAAAGAGGTCTGTTGTTTATTTCTTTTGTAGTTACAACTTGATTGTGTATTAATCACTTTGCCAATTTTGCTCATTTAAATTTAAAATTGGAAATTGTAGAGTCTGCTCTCCTTTTAAATGTTTAAACTTGCAAATGTATACTCTGGTTGTTTTTCCCAGTTTGAATTTCATGCCAATAAATAATTGTGAGTGGCCAAGTGATTAGAAATAATGCAGAATCCTAATTTAAGTAACTCTCTAAAGACATTACTATGATTATTATAACTTTTTTTTTTTACCCAGTTGTCACTTGAGATCATTTATCTCTTTTTCGAGCAAGACCTGGCTAATATGGCAGTATTAAAGAAATGCACAAACAACAACAACACAAAAGAGGGTAACAGGGGACAAATGGTGAATTATGTCATTATTCAAGGAAACATTGACATTCCCCCACCTTGTCCGAGATTTGAGACTTATATTCAGAAATGGTGATCAGAGTCTGTAGTTCCACTCCAGGCAGATGGAGCAGAGTATATGAAGGCCCGCTTTCCATACTCTGTGACAACTCTGCGTACTGCGCCATTTATATAGTCCTGTGAACGTAAGCTGCATGATGGGTGTGAAACCAAGGTGAAGAATTTACTTAGATAAAAAGAGAGTAGACCAGCGATGGCTTTGTAAATGAAGGTATAGCTTGGATACCATCTTGGCATATGACACACACACAGCTGTGCTACACCATGTAAGATTACAGTTTGAGAGAAAATATAAGCATAAAAGCATTTTCTGAAGACAACAGCAAAGTGGGAGCTGAATATCTGGCCATGCTGACTTGGTCTACTGTCATAATAATGAAGCTGGTTGTGAACAGCTTGTACAGACTCTCAATGAGCTCTCCTAGGTTGAGTTTACATTCCCGAGTTGGAATCTTGTGTCACAATTTATCCACTACAGAGTAGAAAAAAAAAAAAAAAAAAAAAACATTTTAACGGGTCATTTTGTGATGGTGTAACAATATACATGTATACAACATATTTTGTACTTTTGCCTCAGATCTTTCCGCTGATATTGGTACCATTTACACTTCATTAGGTTTCAGGCATGACTGCACAGAGGACAATTAAAATCTGACTTGTGCCAACTGACCAGAGCTGGATATGAAATAGACCATGCATGTTATAATGCGTTACATAGTCATTTTAACTTAAAAACAGGCATATGAATCTTGCCTGTGCATTGATCATAATGAATTGGCACTGCCAAGCATGGTGCGTCCACAGTTTACCCCCAGGCAAAGGACCTTCTTGGTCACTGAATTTCATAGGACACGGAATGTTACAAATGTGCTGTGGAGTTTTCGGCATCAGTTTCCTCACGTGACATAAATGTTTAATGTTGACTTGAAACTTCACAGAGGGATTCTGTTTTGTTTGCTTTGTATCAGCGCCTGATCAGTTGGCACAAGTGAAATTTCTCTTAACTCCTTACATTATTCCACAGCAGTCATGGGTTTAATCTAACAAGGTGCAAACTGGACGCAGAAAAAGCTGCTGAAAACCTCCATGTAAAAAAAATGTTGTATACATTGCTACAGAATATAATAATTGGACATTTAAAAAATCTGTAGTTTTTTTTTACTCACCCTGTGGTTTGAAAAAAACCTCTCAGTGTATTACACAGTGCAATATTCAACTGAAACACCCCTCTGCATCCCTTGTCATGATGCACTTTATTTTACCATATTGCAAATTCTGGATCACTGATTCATTTATTTCAAGAAAATATTAAATAATTTTAAGAATTATTTGAAATATTAAATAATTCATTTAAAATTATTAATTAATGATTACATATCGTCACGCTCATAACAAAAGTGCCTAAGTCATTTTTTGTCATTTTGAGAAAAACTCAAGAAACTGTTGCATTTTTATATCAATGAGAGTTAGGCATCTCAAAATTGAAAAAAAAAAATGACTTGGGCACTTTTGTTATGAGGATGTCAATATGCAGTATTTTAATTTACATTATGTGTACTTTTCAGTGTGTTTCTCTGCAGTCACTCCTTTCTTGACAATGTGATGCTATACAATTATTATGAAATACGCAGTATTCCCATCAGCATTAATCATGTATTGGCCATTATCAGTGGTCAGCTAATCACATGGCTGCAAATCAAGGCATACAAGCATTCACACATGGTCCCAAGCTCAGCTGTTCTTCAAAAAAATGTCAGACAGGCCTAAATAAAGCTGGCAGGAAGATAATAACTCCCACAACCATGTGTGAAAACACTTCTATGAAGAGCATGTCCTTACGCAAAACATGTTTAACCTTGAGATGGATGACTGAGGCAGCAGACTACCACCTAAAGTTCCTCTCCTGTCAGCTAAGAACAGGAAATTAAGACTACAGTGGCCTCACTAAACTTGGACTGTTGAATATTGGAAAAACATGTCCTGGTCTACCCTGCGATGGATTGGCAACCTGTCCAGGGTGGGTCCCTGCCTTTGCCCGTAGCCAGCTGGGATAGGCTCCAGCTCGCCCCATGACCCTAGTGAGGAATAAGCGGGTATAGAAGATGAATCAATGAATGTCCTGGCCTGGTGCAACATGATTTCAGCTTCAACAGGCTGATGGATCAGATTTTGGCGTAAATAAAATGTTTCCATGGATCCATCCACCATTTTGTCATCGGTTCAGGCTGGTGATCATGGTGCCGTGGTATTTTCTTGGAGCACATTAGGTGTATTTACATGTCGCAGCCTACCTGAGCATTGTTGCTGTCCACATGCATCCTTTAATGACCATAATCTACCCATCTTCTATTGGCTGGTTCCAGCATGATAATGCCCCATGTCACGGAGCACATATTTCAAGCTGTCACCGCAAACATTAGCAGGAGTTCATACTCTGGTTGCCTCCACAGTCATCTAATGCCAATCCAGTAAAGCACCAATGTAATGTGGTGGAATAGGAGATTCACTGCATGAATGTGCAGCCAACATATCTGCTAATGCTATTATGTCAACATGGACCAGACTCTTTAAGGAATGTTACCAGCATCTTGTCGAATCCATGCAATGTAATGAATAATTCAGGCTGTTCTGGGGGGGAAGGAGGGGGTGGGCTTGTATCTCATGGAGTAGAAGGCCTTTCTAAAAAAATGGCTGCTGTATGTGTTAATACCTTGCTGTAGACATACTTTGTGCAGTTCAGTGTGGTTTCACTGCAGTCTCCCTCTGATCTGCACTATCATTAGGATTATGGTTCAGCTACTGATGGGACAGAGTGCTTCTCTGCTGCTCTGCTGGAACAGAACAGGGCTTTAGCGAGCAGGTGTTTAACTTTCTAATCAATGCGGGCCTCATGCCCAAGAAATGTGTGTGTTTGCAGAAAGATGTTGTGCTGTACTCAGCTCTTCAACAACTGCTTTATAGCAGTCTAGCTTAAATTAAATATTTTCATCTTTAGAATTGCATATTTTTCGCAGATGTATGTGTTTTGCTGCTTCTTGCCATTTTATTTTGGTCCGTATTGCCGGTGTACGAACATTAAACTAAATTCTAAAATTAGTGTTTATACCTCAGAGACAGAATCTTTAATGAATTTAAAATGAAATAAAATAATTGAATCACCTCATGCTGTTTTTCGTACACATGCGTATGATAAAAAAAAAAGTTATTAACTCTTGCTTGTGTTCCGCCAAGTCACCAACCTCTCACCCCAAAATTGACTCATGATTAAGCCACATCATCCCTGGAGGCAGTATGTTCAGCACGCAGCAGAATAGTTGCATAAATAGTAATATGTCCTTGATTTCATTGGTTTGCAAAACAGAATGTGTCAAATTACTTGGTCATAAAAAATAATTCCATTACTGAAATGCTCATCAGATAGTGCTAAGCGTCAGTTTGTAATTTGTTCCTTTGTTAAGATGTATGCCACTCTCTTTTTCAATGGGAAAGTCATGTCCTGGGGTGGAGTTTGTTGTTGAAGCAATGGAGTAAACTTCTCCTTTCTTTCGTTTGATCCAGGCTCCAGGAACCACTTCATGTCAATATGGGTTAAATGTAAACTATGCTTGTAGTGATGGTCGATGAGAACCAGTACCTCTTGTTGATCTGCAATGAGGACGGGACAAAGTTCCGAATAAACCCCGGCAAATCTGCTTTGCAGAAGCAGAAGTTTAAATACGCTTAATGAGATGAAAAAGGAAACCTGATGAGGTCATAGTTGCACTGCGAGGTGTTTTTTCAAAGGGCAGGTTATTGTTGACGAAGCACAAAGGTCTCCTGGGCGCTTTTGTCCTTTGATACAATGAAGTGCATGTTGTTACAGTTGCGAATCACGCGTCAGCATTGCAGCTGATTGGGTCTGTATGCCTGCTGAGAATAGACATCCCCATCTTGTGTGACCTTTAAAGAGATGATTTGCTTTGAAAAAAGAAAGTGAGCATTGTGGTGGCTTCTGTTTGTGTTTTGGACTTGTATTGAATATAAGGTTAATATTTAGTGTCTCCCTGAATGGAGGCTAAGGAGATTACTGGAACTCTCGGTAACTCTCTGCTTCTCCGAGTTTGAGCATTTGCATTCCGGTTGTGACTGTGCAGTCAGTACAGCCAGTAAACAGCACCCCCATTGTCACCATGCCCCCATATATTTACCTACCTGCTCAAAACCCCACAAAGCTGAGTAACATTCTCGACTCAACTTGGCCCTCCCTTGGCAAACTGAAGAGCCAGAAAGAGCGTCTGTTTCCCCGTTTCCCGAGTTGGTGTCTTTCTTGGCCTGCCAAATGCAGTGATTTAGCTCCAACTAATGTGACTATGATGGGAATGATTCTGGGCACGGAACCTCAGTTTGGATTCCAGGGGATATTCGTCAAGCCCCCATGTCACCAGTGCTCAGTGAGGACCAACATGCCAGTCCGCTGCTGGCTCTTGTATTCATTCCCAAAATGGTCTTTCGAGGCCTGGAAAATATTATACATGGTATATTGCTATATTTGAATGTTTGCTTTTCTCTGTTTGCAGCTCCGTAAAATGAGTGGGTGCTGGAAATTTCCCCTTCATTCCTATCAGTGGCATTTTGAGAGTGACTGAAATTAAGGTTCAGCTGAGCTCAGTTTTTTTTTTTCAGTTTTCATCCCCATTTTTCATTTCTGTAATGTGTAAGACCCAATTTAAAGTTCCTGAGTGTAACTTGCACTGGGTAGCCTGCAGAAGTCCTGGCAGCTGACTGCACTGACCCTGTTAGGATTTGACTCCGGTCCATGTGGCAAGTTTTTGTCACTTTGAGAGCTCCGATTTAAGCGTGGTCAGCATCAAAGGTATCTCACTGCAAGAAGGCTTGAGACTCACAGCAGTCATTGCCAGCAAGAGAGGTCTGCAATGGGGTGTCCGGAAAGTGATTTTCTCCATGGAGTTCATATTTGTTGTGTTCAAACTGGACCACCGATTCAAATGCTCTTCTATTTCTTAAATTTAGTTTGTAGTTGACCATTTTTATTTTTCATTACTTGGGTGCATTTGTGGATACCGGTGTATTTTGCCTCTGTTTGAGCTCTGGGTTTTGAAGGTGTTCTGACTGGCAGAGAGAAAGCAGATTCAGCAGCTTTGTGTGTGTTGACATCAGGATGTGGAACTGCAGTGCTAACACCTCACTGAGCAATTAGTGAAGCAGGTGTACCACGAAAAAGACAAAACCGTGTGTGTAATAAATCTGCCATTTCAGGCACTCTCTTGCTGCGGACATTCCTCTGCACTGTTAGCATCGATTCAGGAGGTAGTGCGGAAGCCACAAACCTAATCCACTTCCTGTATATGTGCCCGGGGTCTAACTTGGCCCTCTGCTGTGCCGTAGCTTGAATGCTTACCTTCATAGCAATAAATGCAAGTCTTCCTTGTTTAAGAGTGCTGAGGAAACATGAAATGTCTCTGTGTACAGAGATGATGATGTACTTCTGATGAAGTCGACCCTCGGGTTTGTGATTATGAAGAGAGCCATGTGCTCCTTCCTTCAAGTAACTTGCAGAATGTGGCTTTTGAGAATCAGGAAGCAAAAAGGTCTGGATTTTATCATCCCGAAGTAATCATTTACAAATGATTTTGAATGTTTTTAAATGAAAAATGCTTTGTATCATCTGGCCAAGACTCTATTATCAACGCTGAGCAGGTTGTGTCATGCCTGGTCACCATTACTGGCATATCTACATCTTGACGTGAGTCCTCCTGTAAAACATGAAGTGGCTCAAATTGGTGCTAATAGGGAATTTGTAACATTACTATTTCATTCCCAATTCAGAAAATATTGAACTCTGCTGCTGCTGTACTGCTGCTGTTTTTATATTATTTTTTTTTTAGCTTTACATCATGCTGTTTAACCTCAGCACTGATCTCTGTTGACGAGCTTGGCTTGTTCTGCGTCTTTCTGAAAACTGCCGAACGCAATAGTGATTAATAGATGACCACAACTTCCGTCCCTTCAGCCCCCCCAACTTCCGCCTTAGTGGAAGCTCGGCGCCATTTCCTTCTTGATGTCATACATGAAATATAAACTTACGAAAAATGAATTTTTAAGAATGGCTTTCTTTTCTCATAAAAAATGTTGAGCTCTGTGGATTGTCCCAGGTAGGAGGACTAAAATGTGCTTTGAAGACCCTCAGAGCGATGTGAGCATTTGATGTCCTCAAGGCATGTGCCGCATATGCACAAGAGCAGCCCATGGGCTGTAAAGGGCCCCATCACCCTATCACAGAGCTGTCTTTTTATGAGCCAATACATGCCTTAGGAAAAAGTGATTCATCCCACCTGTGCATTGCTTCTCTCCTAGCCCTCCTGCTCGCCAGAGGCTGAAGCCATTATCGATCTCTGCAAAGATCGGCTCACGCTGTTGAAGGAAATGCAGACAATTACTGTCTGAAGGGAATAACCAGACAGAGAGGGGAAATGGAAGAGAGGGAAGGGTGAGGCAATAAAGGATGGAAAAAATGGTGAGAGGGAGAGGGGTTAAGAGAAGGAGAAACCAAGTGTGAGCGAGATGGATAGAGAGAGAATAGGAGAGGTAGAAATGAGGACAAACAGATTTTCCTGCAATTACTAATTTCACTGATTCCCACATGCCCACAGGGACCTGCATGGCCAATTTCAGCAAATGAACCAGACTCAGATAAACAGATGATTACCCACAATGGGCAATATCTCCCAGAAATATCAGGGACATTTGGACCAACATAACAAGAATCCGCCCCCAGCACAATCCCCGCCCTGTCTTTAATTCAGTGCATTTATCCGAAGGCATTCCCGGCTGCCACACAGACACAATATGGAATAGTATCTCTCCTTTGGAGCAGAAAATGGGAGAAAGTGAGGGGTGGAGCTGTCATTGTGTTCCGACAATACTACAATTCGACAAATATCATTGTCTCTCTGCTCAGCCAAGGCAACCTCAGTGAAGGGGAGAAATTAGGGATCTACTGGTTGGCTTTTTTGTGAGTTGACTTCCATGTAAAGGGAGTTGTGTAGAATGTTAGGACATGCATGATCAGCTTCTCCATACCAGCACTACATAGATTCAGATGACATCATCACAGCAGAATAGTAAGATTTGTGCTACTCCTCCTTGGTTTGTGCTTGGATTGATGAGTGTACCGAAATGCAGAGAGATGTAGTTCATCGTGTGTAAGCACCTACTGCTTGTCAGAGATGGTGCTGGTACACAGAGCGAATGCAAAGCGCTGAAATGACTGTCGGCTGTCGGCAGGGTTTCACAGCGAGTCTGTGATCCATTTTTACTCCCCATTACCTCAAAAATCCAAAAAGAAAAGCACATCAAATCAAATGAACACAAATCATTTTAATCTTTGCAGCGCTTTTCCTGAGATCTGTGACACGAAGACAATTTCCTGAGTTAACTGGGGACCTCAAACCACTGAAAGCAAACAACATAAAAAAAAAAAAAAAAAAACAGTCCCAGTGGAAAGAAAAAAAACATTCAAGAGGTAAAAAGAAAAGAAAAGCTTGCCAATGGGAGGAGATATCAGGAAGAACCTGGCTATAGAGAGGAAGCCCGCACTGAGCTAGCACACGTGAGTGAGGATGAATGAGAAATCTATTGTGCGTGTTCTCTCTCTCTTGTTTGGCGTGTTTGATGTGTAGCTTTACAGGAGGAGCAGAGTGAGGGGAAATGGACTGTGCTGGCTGGAGTCCGGCTCTCACTCACTGGTGTTAGTATCTGGACCTCAAGCCACATTCCATCTGGCTGTGGGCAGAAGCCACTGGCAGGGAATGGAATTTCATAACACCATACAGAAACTGTTTGGACAGACTTGCTTTCACAACGCAAATGTTTCTTTCCCAGCGGTGCTGCTATTACTTTAACTGTGGTTTCCAGGCTGTTTTTTTTACTAAATTTACTGTCTTACCGTCTCAGCATGTGCACCCGGCCTCTGCCTTGTATTTTCATAGCATATGTTCAATAGTTCTTTTCACTGCAAATATAGAGAGCTGTACTGATCTCTCCAGTGATTTGCAGGAATGGTGTCATTAAGGCTGCCAGAGACCGTGACACTTAAACACGTATCATACTGAAACATCCCAGAGGGTTGTGCTGTGTATTGAAGGAAAAGAGGATCTGTTCAGAAATCAATAAAAAGTTTGCTTCTCTGGTTTCATCACTGTTATTTTTGAGTGGATCAAAATTCTCTGTAATCTGTCGACTAGGTCAGGGCGTATGCTTCCTGTTAACCCACCTGTCGGGGCTATACTTTGTTCTCTCGGTTTCAGCTTGGAAAATGGTCAATGCCTTGTTCCATATGAAAATGCCCAGCTTTAATTCAGATTGGACAGGGTACATATTAGCCCTTAAGGCACTAAGTGGCCTACTTTGTAAGTTTATTTAACACTAAACATTTTACAAACTGCGTACAAGCCACTGTACTTTGAGTCATCATCAGCTGTTTCTTTTCCCACACAGCCTGGCATTTGAGCTGTGGTTTGGCTCAGCTAATGTCACTCAGTACTGGGTAGTTTCAGCAGTAGATTCTGCCTACCCCCAGTTACTGGATTATCCTTTCCAGTCCACCACTGGCACCTTTCAGCCAAACAGGGGTGCGTTTCCCAAAAGCTTTGTTGCTAACTTTGTTATCAACTTACATAGTTTGTCCATTCACAGTCAATGGGTCCGACCATGTAAGTTAGCATCAGTGCTTTTGGGAAATGCAAAATAAAACCATATCCCCTTTGTGAAATATTTGCTCTTCCCCCCCCCCTTTCATCTTTCTTGATAACAGATTCAAAGTTCCTCATTGCCATGTCTTGGACAATGACATATAATTAATATTGGCAAAAGGCTCTCAATAACAATTGAGTCACTGAGTGTAATAGTGGTCTAACTAATTTTACCATTTTTGAGGTAGACCCATATTTCGTAAGTTAAATGTAAAATCTATTCAGGGCATAAGTGGTCTAGATGTCACAGTGATGCATCTTACTTTACAGAGATTTTTAGTTACCCTCACTTCCATTAAGACAAAAAGCACGAGTGCAACAGTCATCTAACTCTTTGAACCCTTCAAAAGTCAAGGATTTGAAAGATGATCTCAACCTTGTACCGCCTCATTTTATCTGGGTCTGACTGAAGATGAAGATGGCCCAAACTTTGATCCAGATGATGACAGCGAAGACAGCTGTTAGGAACAAGATTAGCTGATGGATGACTTTCTCAGTGGTCAGCAGTTTGCGATACAGTGTTTCACTTTTGATCTGTATTCTCTTGTTATTTTGTGTTTTGAATTCCAAGGATCCTGGAAATTAAAGCTATTATTGAGTTTTTAAGATTAAGTTATTAATTAATTTGTCAGTTACATTTGTTAAGACAGCCAGTGCAAGAGTAGACTAACTTATAGGAAGGGCCTTTTCAGAAAATTTAGAGAAAGTAACCTCTGAAACAATACTTTTGCAGAAAAAAGTTGTGTTATCTTGAAAAACATGGCCATGAACTCTCAGGTTAACAACAGATGGCATACCCTACATGTATCCTGAATTTTATCCAGGGCTAGAACTTTGACATTGATTATCTCACAACTATGAAAAGTGAAGTTAGACCACTCTTGTCCTCAGGGGCTCGATTAGTCGTAACACAATGTTTCTCCTATGTGTGCACGCACACATGCACACACACAAACACACACACACACACACACACACACACTGAACTGGTAGATTATTCTACTTAGCTGAGGGACTGTACAGAATATTGTTTGTGAATGTTGTACTCTCTGTACATACTATTGTACTGTGCTCTTGACCCTGTTGTGCGGTTCATGTACACACGAAGACATTCTACGACCATCATGCTTTTTTAAATGTAAAAAACATGCTTTGATGTACAGTGAATTCTAAAATGTGCAACCCCAATTTTGAAATAGTTGGGACAAAGTGTAAATTGTGAATAAAATCAAAACGCAATGACTTTTAAATCACACCCGCCAGTATTTTCTTCACAATAGAACAGAGATAACGGCAAAAGTTGAAACATTCAGATCAACAAGAAATTTTATAATTTTATCCACAAAATGAGCTTGTTTCAAATTTGATGGCTGCTACAGGTCTCAAAGAAGTTGGGACAGGGGCCTGTTTACCATGGTGTAGTACCCCCTCTTCTTTTTAATACAGATTGGAGGCGTCTGGGCATTGAGGAGAAAAGTTTCTTGAGTTTAGCCAAATGGAATTTGATCTCACTCTTGTTTAACCCCTTTCTGCAGATGTAGACGCTCGTGTCTATAGACCTGCAAATGTTCTCAATCGGTGAATGATCAGGACTGTCGGCAAGCCAGTTCAGCACTCGGACTCTTCTACTACGAAGCCATGCTGTTGTAATAGCTGCAGTTTGTGATTTTGCATTGTCTTGCTGAAATACACAAGGCTTTGCCTGGGGTAGTTGTCATCTGGAGGGGAGCATATGTTGCTCTAAAACCTTTATAAGCCTTTTAGCATTCATGGTCCGTTTTAAAACATGCAATTGTCCCACACCATATTCACTAATGCATCCCCATACCATCAGAGATACTGGTTTTTTAAATGAACGCTGATAACAGAAGTGGTGGTCTTTCTCCTCTTTAGCCCGGAGGATACGACGCCCTTGATTTCCACCAAGAATGTCAAATTTGGACTTGTCTGACCACAGGACACTTTGCTACAATCCACTTTAAATGAGCATCGGCCCACAGAACATGGGCGGTGCTTCCAGATCACGCTCAACAATGGCTTCCTTTTTCCATGATAGAGTTTTAGGTGATATCTGTGGCACGGCAGACTGTGTTTAGAAACAATGGTTTCTTGAAGTATTCCTGGGCCCTTTTAATAATGTCAATGACAGAATAATGCCAGTGAGTGATGCAGTGGCATCTGAGGGCCCGAAGATCACAGGCATCCAGTCTTCGGCCTTGTCCCTTACGCACAGAGATTTTTCCATTTTCTCTGAATCTTTTGTTAATGTTATGCACCATCGATGATGAGACTTTCAAAGCCTTTGGAATTTGATGTTAAAGAACATTGTTTTTAAAGTATTCCACAATTTTTTTATGCAAGCCTTCACAGGTTGGAGAGCCAGTGGTTTTCTGAATTGTTCCGGAGCCCATGTGGTGATGTCCTTTACACACTGATGTCGGTTTTTGATGCAGTACCGCCTGAGGGATCGAAGGTCATGGGCATTCAATGTTGGTTTTCGGCCTTGTCGCTTACCTGCAGTGATTTCTCCAGATTCTCTGAACCTTTTGACGATATTACGGACCGTAGATGATGAAATCCCTAAATTTCTTGCAATAGCTCGTTGAGGAATGTTGTTTCTAAACTGTGCGACGATCAGCTCACGCATTTGTTCACTAAGTGGTGACCCTCGCCCCATCCTTGTTTGTGAATGACTGAGCATTTCAGGGAAGTTGCTTTTATACCCAATCATGGCACCCACCTGTTCCCAATTAGCTCGTTCACCTGTGGGATGTTCCAAATAAGTGTTTGATGAGCATTCCTCAACTCTCTCAGTCTCTTTTGCCACTTGTGCCAGCTTTTTTGAAACATGTTGCAGGCATCAAATTCCAAATGAGCTAATATTTGCAAAAAATTACAAAGTTTACCTGTTCGAACATTAAGTAACTTGTCTTTGCAGTGTATTCAATTGAATATAGGTTGAAAAGGATTTGTAAAACATTGTATTCTGTTTTTAATACGATTTACACAACGTGCCAACTTCACTGGTTTTGTATATTAATTGCTTTTTCAGCCCTTTCTTGCCAGCCAGAAAATTTGAAATGAGCACATTTTATGGATAAAAATGTGAAATGTCTCGGTTTCAACATTTGAAATGCTGTCTTCGTTCTATTGTAAACAACATATTGGCTTGTGATCTGAAAGTCATTGCATTTTGATTTTATTCACAATTTATACTTCGTCCCAACTATTTCGGAATTGGGGTTGTATTTCTCATCTTATAATTGAGCAGTGGAGCAGTATGTGGTTTCATTTCAATCTGTATCGGTCACTGTTCTTGGTCAGCTTTGTTGCACTGACTTCTGTTCTTTCATGAATCTGTCTGATGGCTGAAACTCTGTTTGCTCCTGTAATATCGCCATTTCAGTGAGGTTGTGCATGTTCAGGCAGGGAGCAATTTCAGTCTTTTTTTGTGGTGTTTCAAGCCACATGAAGTGATGTATACCCGTATAGGATTCCACTTAGCAGAGGGCCATGTATGCTTCTGTAAGAACATGTTTACCCATCGGAGCCAGGTAGAATTCGCAAGAGTAGTAACCATTCATTAATAAGTCAGTTTCATGTCTTTGGGTGAATCTGAGGTTTTTGATTTTCTGTGTGCTGCTGCTGACTTGTGTTGGGAGTAAATGGGATGGGAGTGAGGCCCCAGCTGTGCAGCCGATCAATACGGGCCTGCTGAAACCGGTGTGATTGATTTCCACTGTCTAGCTACTGCACAGAGTCGAAAGGAGCATTATCATCGAAAACCACCTGGGAACACTGTTTTATTCTTTATTTAGTTCTGCACTGAGTGATAAGGCCTTTCCTACTGTCTCTGTGGCTGTCGTCCTGAGTGTGTTTTTTTTTTTTTTTTTATCCTCCGGTGTGCTGTCAGTAAAGACGGCAGCTGCTTCAGTCACAAGCTTGGAGCAAGTTGCACACAGAGGCTTGTTGGGGGTTGTAGCAGTAGCAGTTACTGCGGATGATAAGCAGTGAGGAATGTTTGGTTATGTCACCGGCCTTCACTGAGGGAATTGAACATGTTGGGCAAGTGCAAAGGAGGTTTATGTTGCTCTTCGCAGCGTGAACTGACAGGCCAAAACTAGAGGGTAAACAACACAAACCTGTGGTACTCCGTTCCCCTGCTGGCCCCTGGCCTTTAGCATGGACCTCATTTCAAGCTCAGTTTTGTTGAATTTTAAAGTGGAAAGAAACCTATTAATTACCCGTGTACAGCATGTTTCTGTGAGAGATTATTAAGTGAGGAAAAAAGATGGTTTCAGAAGAAAACCTTGTTCAACACTGTTTTCACTGTGTAATGAATCTTGACCGCTTTGGTCCTGACTGTGGATGGGAGAGGATTGAACCATCATTCTGGAAGATGTTTGGTAGATGGGATGCCGTCTTCTTATCTTGACATAAATGTTTTCCCTAAAAAGTATTATTGGCACCCCCTTAAAGACCTGGTGAGATGTGAAATGCATTCCTATTCGTATTTTACTTTTGGAAGTTCACCATAATGGTGAAGAAAGCTTGGTCATCCATGACTACTCGTTATTCCGAGAAGTAAATGACAGGTGATACTCTTCATGGTGAATTTCTCTTATTCATGCATTATCAAGGACAAGACTAAAGAATAGCGTATTGGCACTGGGAGTTGTTGAGCTTCACAAATGTGTATATTGTTATAAGTTGGCTAAAAAGTTGAAAATATCCAAGTCGACTGCAGGGGCTGTAATTAAGATGTTTAAGTCATTTGTTTCTGCTAAAAATCTACATTGAAGACGATGTGTGCCTATCCTAGAATGCATGCGCTATGAAGGGGATGATTTGAGCTGTAAAGAAAACTATTGGGAAAAGAAAGACTCCAAAACTATAATCATCTACGCAGGTATAACATGTTTCAGAGGGTAGCTAGAAAAAAAGCTTATGTTTTCATCAAAGACAGTCTTGTACACCTACAGTTTGCTAAATGGTACTGGAACGTCCATTGGGACCAGTTTCTATGATCAAATGAGACCAAAAGTGCACTTTTTAGCTGTAAATATCAGAGGTGATTTTTTTTATTTTGTTGGGATTTTCTCCTTTATTTGATAGTTCTACTGTGGAGAGTGACAGAAAAGTTGGGGAGAAAAATGGGGGAAGATGTGGCATATGACCCGAGCCGGAATCAAACCCGGGTCGCTGCAGGAAGGACACAGCCTTAATGGTACGCGCTTAGATCGATGTGCCACCGTCAGAGGTCATTTCGAGGTAAAAATGAAGATCGTATTCTGTAAAGAACCCAATCCCAGTTCTGGAGTTTGATGGTGACTCTTCGATGCTGTGGAACTGTTTGTCCTCTGAAGACCCCAGGCCACTTGATGGATTTCATCAAGAACCAGCAGATGTTAAATCGAAACCTCACTTCCTCTGCCAGAAAGTTTAAACCTGGGAAGTGTTGGATCGTTCAACAGTGATACAAAGCATGCATCCATATCAACACAAAAACGTATCATCAAGCGCAGAATCCAAGGTTTTCCAACGGCCATCCCAGTCATCTGACCTAAATCCGATATAAAACCAGTGGAAAGAGCTGAGGATAAATGTTTAGAAATGTTGACCCTGGATTGAAGAATCTACAGAGATTCTGGATGGAGAAATCAGATACTCTGCCATTGTCTTCTCCAACCTGATTATGCACCATAGGAAATGACTCAGAGCTCTCATCTTTGCAAAAAGATGCTGCATGAAGTAGTATTTGAAAAGGATCCAGTGGCGCACATTTATGAGAAAAATATTGATTACATGAAATTTTTTTCCCTTTTTGTAATTTTATTTGAATCAAAGAATTCATTTTTACTAATGAAAGTGGATGAAAAATAAAGACATTGATTCATGGCAACTTGTTTTTTTTACCGAGGGTACCATTTTTTTTTTTTTTTTTTGTGGGCACTGGCCCTCTTTCAGCTCTGTCCTGTTGCTCTCTTCAAGCCTGGATTTAGAGCTGAGCATTGGGTATGACCAGCATCTGATGTGTCAGTCATGGTGAGGGTCTCTGCGATTGTGTGAGGACTGATCTCCCCCCGCCCCCTCTCGTTCTTTAGTGTACCTTTCCACTGCCTAACAGACTGCTGCACTGTTTTTCATTCTCTCTCTCTCACACTTTTCCAACTATTGTGCTTTAACCAAACTGTAGAAAAGCCTGCAATATGGTACAAACAACCTGGCTGTCGCGGATACTGGATTAATCCCATGCTTTGCTGTGTACCTGTGGAATGCGATGAGAGTGTGTACGCACTTGTGCACACACTTGCCCCCCCATCTCGTCTGGGCCGCAGTCCACAGGTATGAGAGGTAAACCGTATGGCAGGGGCAACAGAAGACTGAGGGGAGAAATTGAGCTGTGTGAGAGTCCATAGCCCAATCTGTGCTGTTTTTAGCTTTTATCCTCTGCCCTTTGGGGGTCCAGAATCTTCCGTCAAGTACTGGCTCTCGCACTGTCTGGTAAATATCCTCCGGTGGTGCTGCTGTGTGCCTTGAGTGCGGCACTGAACTCGAGCCTGTGTTTAATCCAGAACTGAGAGGACCTGTGGGGAGATGAGGTGGCCATTCTCCACCCCCTTTCCTGCGTGAGATGTGGCAAAACATGTAAGGACATCAGATCCCGATGTCTTGATCATGGGTGACAGGGCTGTAGCGTGCTGGGGAAGTGCATTTATCCATTCAGCCATCCACGGCCTGTCACTTCCTTCTCCCACCACCACCCAGATACAGGGTTACAGCCCATCAACACTGCCACTGTGTTGTGTAACCTCCCCCTTCACTCTGTTACATAACTCAAGACCTGTACTGGGGCCAGCGTGCCACAGACTGCAATAGAGCTGTGTGGCATTCATCCACCCCTGAAAACCTGTGAAGAGAAAACCGGACAGATAAGCAGCAACACATATGGCCTTGTTTTGACTACCAAAATGTATGTGTGCTATCGGTATCACAGATAAAAACTGGGTGTGTCTAACTCCATTCTGATGATGTGGTGACATGAGGTGATGGTGCAGCTGAGGAACTGTTGTCAAAAGGGTTGGACTAAGAAAAAATAATTACTTATGGGGGGTGATTCCATTTAGGCCAATCAGATTAGCTGCTGTCATTCTCTTCAGAACCAGTGTGTTAATGCTGCACGAACTGGCAGTTTTATCTGGTGAAGTGCAAGGGCCCGATTTACCCTACTGCCGGCTTCAGTTCCCTGAGAACCGCGCACCAATTTAATAACGCGTGGAGGCGTTTTAGCAAATTATGGTCGATTCACCTGGTTATGCATTTTGTTTGAAAAGATGTGGGTGATTTAAACTGTGTAGAAAATGGCACTCAGGGTAATCAAACATGGGTGAGCTTGAAGTTAATGATTTGTATTTCCCTCAAACAAAGAAAATAGTCACATGCATGAACATACCCCCCCCCACCATCATTTTAGGCCTTGCCACCATTTTATAACCATTATTTATACGGTACATCACAAAAATGAAAATGGGAGGTAAAGGTAACGATATGTATTTATTTGCAAATAGCTCTGTTGGTGGTGATTTAGTCCCATGAAGGACAACGTTTGCATCAAAATGTGGTTTGGGTGAGTCAAAATGAAAACAAGGTCTTTAACATGAAAATTGCACCAGGCCAGCTTTAGGCATTGACAATCCTCCTTTTGCGGTGTCCAACCCCTTGAGACGCGGACACTTTTAATTTGGAGCAGGAGACTTCCAAATTAGCCGAAGGTGATAAAGATGGCATTTGCAATAGACAAAATTATGCACAACGTTAACGCCTCATGCACTTCCATTTGCGAAGGCAAGAAAATGGAGCCCATTAGTGTTCTTACTCTGGTCACATGTTTCTAAAACATAATCCATGTATGAAATAAATGTCTGGAAAACTGGTGGGAGTTCCAGTCATGCCATGTTGTCCTCTTATAATCTCACTGTACATCACTTTTACGGGTGGATTCTGCGTGCTGTGCAGATGCTCATAAACGTCCAGGCCCAGGGCATGACATGCTTTTGCTAATCCATTGGGAAGGACCAGCCTGAACAGGCAGACCCATGTCCCTGAGCCGGAGCTGGGGGAGAGACAGGGGTGAAGGTCGTTGGGAGAGTGCACTGAGTGGCAGGAGGGGGAGTCGATACAGTGAAATGAGATCGAAAGCACAGCCAGCCTGAGGTGGAGTCATTCAAAGGCCTTTGTTCGCAGGGCGTTTTGGCTTTTTATCTTAGGAAAAAATAGATAATATGTACTAGGGACAGTATATACAGACTGAAGAGAAGGGCTGAGTCATAGAAGCCGAAAGATGCTAAAATTGGCGAGATAGGGACATCGTCATCTTGACAGGCAAGGGCTATGAAAAGTGTGACCCTTAGGATCTACCCATTTGTGGATTTCCTGTGGGATTTCTTGGGGGCTGGGGGCTGGGGCCTGAGGGGGGGGGGATGTCATTCGACATTTCTAGGACATTCCATTTTACCTTGAAGGCACAGTGAATTTTTGACCTTATGCTGTTTGACCTTCTGGAAGCTGAAACCTTTTCTATTGAGTCTCGTAACTGGGAGATCTTTGCAAACAACCTCCACTACCCCTAGGTGCTTTAAAATTATGATGCTATAAAATATTACGGTTTTGTATTGCGCAGTAATAAATGTGATAGTAAAAATGTTTTGGAAAATTTCATTATGTATGTGTGTGTGTGTGTGTGTGTGTGTGTGTGTGAGAGAGAGAGAGAGACAGAGAGAGAGAGCGAGAGAGAGAGTGCGCGCATGCACATGCACACGTGTATTTGTGCTTTTTTGTGAATGCATGCACGAGAGTGGGTATTTGTGTGCATGTCATGTTTTATGAAATCTACAGAATCAAGAACACTATGCAGAGCGCTGAACCTCTAATCCTTACTTAGATGCGTTCTTTAGTAAAAAATAAATCAAACTTTACTGCTCACATGGGGGAATCCCATGGAGGAACAGTGCTACTCTTATTACCTGCCCTAAAATGAGCGCGGGGAAATAAATAAGGCACTTTAATTTCACAGTCTGGGGTCCTGTTGTGAGCATTTTGAGGAACTACTCTGGAGCGTGCTGATGATGGTGCGGGTAATGGAGTGCAGTGCAGGAGCCCCTCAGGCAACAGCACTTTGGGGCTCTCAGGCAGAACTACATCTCCCAACATGCCAATTGCAGTCCATATACTGTAACAGGGAGAGACGTGTTCAGGAGGCTAGAGAATTCACTCAGGTATATTCTCTGAGAAATTACAAAAGTACATTACAGTATTATTAGAACTGTCAAGACTTGGATAATTGAAGAGCACATGCCAAGGGCACATACTTAGGTTAGTATTTCTGTATGTAGCATGTGGTGCAAATGTGGACACAATGTAATCATGGCTTATTTATGTATTGTTAATCTGTTTTGTATGCTTGGTCTATAGGACACTTGCTTTGTGGTTATGTCCTGTGAAGAGGACAGCTTTTTGTTCTGTTAATGTACGTTCATAGTGATTCAAGACCAGCAGTGCTGTCTTTGGTTCAGAATTGGCCAGATCCAGTCTGGATTTAATGGCCTCTGATGCAAGGCTGAGAATTTTCAGGAATTTACACCTCCAAACCTTTTGTCTCTTCACCGGCCAGATTTGTTATATCCCTGATACAGAGTTTCAGTGTTTTAGCCCTGGCCGCCACATCCGCCGCCACAAATATTCAGCATTAGCCCGTTAACTGCAACAGTTTCTAATGCTTGCTATCCATTCTTGACCGGTGGTTACATATCATGCTGAAGAAGAACTGATTAAATTTTGGGGAATTTCTGAATGCACAAGGTTCCACCAGGGGGCACTTATTGTGAAACTTTTACATTATTTGTTGATAACTGCAACAGATTTTAAAGTTGGTTATTTATTCTTGGCAGGTCGTTGGATATCATAGAGAGCAAGAACTGATTAAATTTTGGCAAACCTCAGATAACACAATTTGCCATCAGGGGGCGCTTTGCTTGAAAATTTTACATTTTTTGCTCACACTGCTTTTATATGCCCACGCCACTGATTGGCTTATACTGCAGTCGCCCTTGTCCGTTCCTCTGTCAGTCCACGATTTATTTTTGCAGACCACAGTTTTGTTGGATTCTTTTCATTTTTGTTTTGTGGGTTAATGGTGATATGAGAAGGATCCCTATTGATTTTGGTGATTATTGGAAATTTTTATTCAAATAAAATCATTGACGAGGCTGCCAAGTAGGCATAATGCCATGCTTTGTATGGCCGTCTTTTAAAGTTGGTTTTTACTCCTGTATAAGCGAAGCTTAGGAAGGAGTGTTGTGATGAGACTTGAGCGTCACTGACTTATTAATCATTAAATCAATTCGCTGTTAGCATGAACACGGGCAGTGAGATAAGTATGATCTTGGCGTGGATGACCGGTTCCAAAAACACATACTGCTTATCCAGGAGTTAACCATAGTCTCACTTTGATTCATTCTTTGCAGGTATTCAGATATAATTGTGTGGATGAACTGGATACATTTTGGTGAATTTCTGAGAACACAATTTGGCACCAGTGGGTGATTTGTGAGAAAAATTTATATTTTTGACCATAACTAAAAAACTACTTTTCAGATTTACTTATAAATTGGCTCATATTGTGAATCTAATTTAGAGCGAGCCATGATTGGTGGCACAGGCTGCTAAAGGACATTTTGGGGATATTCCTTTGCTGTCGGAAGCAATGGCAGAGGCCTTGTTTAATATAGACTGAATGGAGAAAGAGTCCTTGAAAGAGGCTCACTGATTGCTTAAATTTTCAAACAAAGTCTCATTGAGGAATGTATTTGTGGTGATGAATCAACTAAAATTAAAATGAAACTAAGCCACATGTGGCTCTCACTGATTCTAAAAGTGGAATACAGCCCTATTCTTGGTGTGCGCGCAAATGTGACTTTGCTTTTACTCAATGTTGTTATTTGAAAGTTGAGTCATGATGATGGGATTTCTTTAGTCCAGGTATTTGCTGTTCATGCATGTAAAAATGTTGTTCATTTTGAGTGGAATACAGGCAATATTTTCTTCAAGCAGACTGAGTTCTCTCTGCCTGGCCAAGAATTACAGTGTGAGTCTGTGAAAGCTCATTTTTTGTGGTCAAATTCCAGCACATCCCGTCCCGCTACCAAACCACTTTGCTAATGAGATGGAAAACACTGAATGTAAAATCAAAGCAGTATGAGCTCATTAGCAGCCCACAGTGTGTTTACAAGATTCTCTGTTTCATATTTTCTAGAATGTCAGCCTTGAACATCGACAAGAAAGACAGAATATGAGTCTAGTTTGTTCGTTGTTTGGCATGAAAAATATATCTTGTGTAAGAGAGAGAAAAAGAAACACATGCTACAAATTACATATTATTTTGTACTTTACAAGGTCCCATTTTTTTCGTAAGTTTTACTCATGTAATCCCAAGTAAAATAATCATTAATGAGGTCTTGAATTGTTCGGAACAAGAAAAGGGAGCTTGGGGCTGGCCCTGAGTAGCTTTTGTGAAAAAGTTACCTTTTTTTTATAACCCTGACTTTTATATATTGTACAGCACAGCACAGTCTATCTGGAAATTCCTTTCCCTGTATTCCCGAAGGGGAAAGTTTGAGCCAAATTTAATGTTACCCACGGAAACCACAGGCCCTGTCTCTGAGGAAGCGGGTTCTGTCTGTATCCCCAGCGGAGACTGGCGGATGGGTATGGGGGGTGCTTCTCTGTCTGGTCCCATTGGCCCTCCTGCTACGGGGAAGCAGGCAGCAAAGTATGCGCACGTTATCCAGCCTTGTCCTGAACGGTTCTCTCCTTAGGAATGTTTTTCTGTAGGTTTTCTTAATTCCTGGGCACTGGGGTCGGCCAGGGTGGTCTAAGCCATTGGAGTAAAGCAGTGTGAGTGCTGATCGGGGGGATGGGAGTGCCAAAATAATATAAGATGAATTTGGATGAAGCCCTCAATTTCAGTCCCCGCACAGCACTGGATAGCCATCGCAGGATGCCCTCAACACTCCATACTGTGAGCTCACTGAACTGGTACAATTTGCTTGCTTTGCATTAAGATTATGTAGTTTCATTTCCATTTGAACTAGAGCAGAAGGGCTCCAGCATATAGGGATAGCCACAGAAAGCCAGCTCTGGCTAGCACATTCATAATTATGCCCTTTCACACTGCAAAACATGGTAAGATAAAAATACTAGGTCAGATGAATTTACTTATTTTAAGACTTAAAACACTTATTTCCATCACTATTTTTCTTAGTAAGACAAGAGGAAATTTGAGGAAATTTTTACTAGCTTGCCAGTGGGGTAAGTAAATTTCACTTTTCAAGTCAAATAGTAACTTGTATTAAGTTTTATTTTATTTTTTTTTCTTAATAGTAGTATTTTTATAGTATTAGTAGTAGTATTTTTATCTTATCATTTTTTGCAGTGCATGTCATGTATGATGAGGTAAAATTGGACCTTGTGAAGTAGCATGTGGCTCACGACACTGCATAGCCTCACTCCCAGCCTGTGCCTTCATGCATGTTGGAAGTTTCTGTAGTTCAGAGGATGCATCTAATGTTCAGACAGAAATGGATGGTTTTCTGGATTTGTATGACATGTTTACATAATTTTGAGAATGCTATGAAACTCATTCTTGGTAATCTCACCTAGCGTGACATAAGGCACAGAGCTGTAGAGAACATCATTTACAGTGATACTTTGGCTCTGATTTGGAAACTGGGAGACACCTGTAAAATCGAAGAGTTCTGAAATAAAGCGTGTTTGCAAAGTTGCCAATGTTTCATCCGTATTGTTGACACACACTCAGAACTCCTGGTTTATCTGTGTTGGTACACATCAAAGCTGTGCACTCACTGATGGAATTATTTATTGCTTAAATGTTCCTGTAACCATGCTGTGCAGATGGGACCTCACATAAGGTGTGCTCTGAGTATGTCTAACCTGAGCAACAGTGAATGGTGACACTGTATCCTAATAATATTTCATCATTTGCATCCTCGTAGTAGCCATCCTGCGCAGATTCTTCAGTTGGCTGGCTCCTCAGACTTTGCTCATATCAAGGGCAAAATTAATTATTGCACGTATTGCCATTTTCCTCTGACTGGCAGACTTGATTTCATTAAGGTTAGTCTGTGTTAGCTTAGAGGCAATTAAATACATCAAACCTAATTGGATCTTTATAATCTAGGGCATGAGGAAGTGGCATTTCGGGAAAGTCAGCCAAACGTGTTTGCAGTACTTTGAATTGGCCTAAATATACACTGCTGCAGTCAATAGATTTTACATATGTACATTGAATATATTATGGAATACGAATGTATATCTATAGATCTGATGGCAGGTGTTGACTCCTGGGCTGGACAATAGGGCTCCTGAAAAATACCCCAGTAGATAAATTTATTTTCTTTGGTACCCTAATTGGAAAATGACTCGCACTTGAAGGCCAGAAACGAGCGTTATACTTCCTTTTTCTTTAAAGGATTTTTGGGTAAACTAGGACAGGCGTCCCAGCTGGGCCTTCTTTTTCAAATTCCATTTTCTTCATTTTTGGACCATTTCTAAAATTAGAATGGGAATAAATAGTTGTTGATATGAAATCATTAAAAATACACTTTCTAAAAACTATTCTGTATTGACCTAGTACTCTCTCAGCTGTGCTCACAAAATGTAAACTAGCTAATCATATTTGTGTAACGCCGTATATCATTTTAAATGCCGTAATTAGCACTGACGCTGGCTTCTGGCTTCAGCTCAGACCAATTCAATGAGCAGGAGCTGGCTCTACTGGTCATATCTCTCTCCCTCTCATTCAAAGTTTTGCAATAAGGCTGCAAAGTCAGGTGGGAGTTATTTTGTGGGCATCACATCCATGTGCTTCTCAGTTCCGTGTATCAATCACATTATCAGCCATTATCATGGTTTAAATATTCTCACTTTCTATCGTATCATGAATATGATAACTGAGCAGCATTGTGCTTTTTCTATACTGGGTTGGAGCTGTAGGCTCGTGACGTTTGCCCGATATAGCACTGAGTATTGAAAATGCTTTAATAAGTGCGAAGTGATAGATTTTGCTAATTCAAAATATATTTTTTTCTGTCAGAGAGAGGAGTAAAGTGGTCTGATGCTGCCTAAGGTTTACTAGCTCTCTTAAATGACATGCCAGTAAAGCACCTTTAAACAAAAAGGAACAGTCCTGCTGCCTAGTCAACTGCTTTGGCAGCAGCATCCCACGGCACGTTCCATCTGCCAATGACATGACCCAGTTACACTCTTTGAGAGCAAATTTAGAATTGAGAGATACTGAGGGCTAGTTGGTTGTTTGTCTGTGACTTAAGTCTTATGTCCACTGCCCTAGGCTTGTTTGGTTAAGTGTGGCTGCCTAGGGCCCTTCAACTGGTCTCTTGTACAACAAATCATCATCGGCGATTTGTCATCTCTGGCCAGCAACAACGTATTTATAGACCAGAGTGGGGAAAAAACCCTTCCTCAGTCAGCCTCAAAGCTGTGAATCAGAGCACATTTGTGACATTTACAGCTGACTTGTTTTGAAAGTTCATCCATGCGCATGTGTCTTCCCACAGACATCCTGTGTAACTGTACCGGTGAGGGGGTGCGGGACCCGTACGCCTGTGATGCAGTGACAGGTCAGTGCACCTGCTTGTCAGGATACACGGGCCCGCTGTGTGAGGACTGTGAGGATGGGCACTTCACCAACGGCTCCACCGGCTGCCTGCCATGCAGCTGCGACTCTTTCGGGGCCTTTGACCACCGCTGCGACAGGTGAGACGAGTGCCCCAAGCCCATGTCCATGCGTGTCGGAGGTTTCCTCCAGCTTCTGACCAGCCTTTATTCATTGCAGTTGTTTGCCAGATAGATCTGTTTTGGTCTGAGTGTAGATTGGCTTTGATTTAACCTGTTGCTGTTCGTGACTGGTTATTAGTGTTGGGGTGGGGAGGCATGCATGTCAGCGTTTTGTAATTTGTGGTTACTAGTGTCTCTATGCTAATTTGCTCTTTGCTCATCCCTGTTTGTTAATGCTTCATAGGGCCTTGTCTGGCACTTAGCTCTTACTTGCATAACCGCAAACCAGGTATGACAAGGATGACTGGCATTAGTCGGCTGTCGAAATTCAAGACATTCTAGCTAATCAAATATAATTGGTTTTTCATTTTACCTGCAGTTTTCATCCAGATTAATTATACTGTAATTGCACCTGCAGCTGTTGTAAATATTCCCTGTTTAAATTGTTTGAAACTGGAAATGCACTCAGTCATTGCCGATATACATGTCAAAATATGTATATGCAACAGAAGGATTTCTCTGTCACTGTTGGCACCGCTGCCAGTTCCCTTCCCTGTGAAAATCTACCTTTCTTTCATTTCTTTCCAACTAAAAATATTAAAGCTAAAATGTCAGGGATGCTAGTTAGACCTGATTTTTTTTTTTTGGCTCGCCTCTTCGACTCTCTGAACTGGCTCTATGCTGAACAGCAGAGCATAAATGCAAGTTACTTGCAGAGAAAATGAAAGCGAGAGCGTGGCTTTTTTTTCCAGCACATCTTAAAAATAGCCTCTGTATTTTTATGTCTTAGCCGTGGTGAGGAATGTCCCTGGTCAAAGAGCTGAGTATGCAGTCTTTGTGGTTTTTAGTTTTACTGAAACTCTTGCTATGAGAGTGGCCTGCATTCCATGTTCTTTCTTTGCCCTCTAGTTTCCTGTTCTTACTTTTTCATCCATTCATAAGCCCCTTAAATAGTATGCAACCTGAGAGCAAACAGAGGGAAGACACTTTATGTGACACTGTTACGTATAATATGCTGTCACTGCCCAGTGGCGCCTCTCCAGATTCCTTATCAGATTGTGTGGCCCATCCGCACTAGTGAGGCGCTTATCAGAATGAGGCACCCAATAAAGGATGAGAAGACTGCTGTAACAGCCTCTGTGACAAGGTAGATAAAGATGCTTATCACTTGGTCCTCTCCCCAGTTCAGCCATGCAGTCACCATGCCACAGAACTCAACTTTTTACCCCTCAGCACCGACTAAAAGGCAGAGGGGTACACTGCAAAAAATTAAGATAAAATACTAGGTAAGATGAATTTACTTATTTTAAGACTTAAAACACTTATTTCCATCACCATTTTTCTTAGTAAGACAAAAAAAATTTCTTGTTTTGAGGTAATTTTTACTAGCTTGCCAGTGGGGCAAGTAAATTTCACTTGTCAAGTCAAATAGTAACTTGTATTAAGAAAAAAAAAAAAAATACTTAAAACAAGTTACTATTTGACTTGACAAGTGAAATTTACTTGCCCCACTGGCAAGCTAGTAAAAAGTACCTCTAAACAAGAATTTTTTTTTTGTCTTACTAAGAAAAATAGTGATGGAAATAAGTGTTTTAAGTCTTAAAAAAAGTAAATTCATCTTACCTAGTATTTTTATCTTATCATTTTTTGCAGTGTATTGTTGCCACTCACTGCATCCATCTGTCTGTCTGTCTGTATGTCCGTCCACTTTTGCTTTCACGCAATAACAAGAATGCCATCACCGATCATCACGATTTTTGGTGAGGACATTGGGGTACAGTTACTACACATGCCTATCGATTTTGGCCATGATTCGAAATCAAATATGGCTGCCACAGCCACCATCTTGAATTTCCATTCCGCACGATAAGTCAAAAATTCCTCTTTCAGTCATAGCCATTTTCGCTCTGTTGCTTGGTCTTGTGTACTTACAGAGGCCTATCAAATTTGACGGCACTCTGATGTCCAGTATGGCTGCCACAGCTGCCATCTTGTATTTTGTATTCCATAGGATAACTTGCAAAGGCCTTTGTCCATTTATTTTCATTCAAAATAATCTAGGGCCTGAGGGGAAACGCTCGCTTTGTGGGGCTGTTTTTCAGAGTTGCAGCAGGATAGGAAAAGTTGGGCCCTAGTGAACCAAAGGAACATTCTGAGTGCATGATGCATTGGTGACAAGCATGATGACTATTACCCATCCACTCTGGGCATCTGTACCACCCAATGTATTTTAGCCTGCACAGCACAAGGTGTGCACTTTGCTTATTCTGCATAGTTCCAAGTGCGCTCTTTACTTATTCTGCATGGTACCAATTGTGCACTTCGCCTACTCTGCATGGTCCCGAGTGGGCACTTCTTTTGCATTGTCGCAAACAGGCACCTCTGCTATTCTGCATTATCCCAAGTGGGCAATTCAGCTACTCTACATGGTCCTAAGTGGGCACTTTACCAATTTTGCATTATCCCCAGCGTGCACTTCACCTATTCTGGATGGCCCTGAGTGGGCACTTCTCCTGTTCTGCATTTTCCCAAGTGTGCACTTCAAGTATTCTTCATGGTCTCAAGTGGGAACCTCACTTATTCTGCATGGCCCCAAATCTTAGAACACCAGATGTGCACAGTCCCCAGTGTTCACTGCACCAAGACTGTACAACCTTAACTGTGTACTGCACACAGATTTTATGACCCCAACTCTGCACTGCGCCAAGTCTGTTCAACTCCAACTGCGCACTGCATTATGTCAGTATGGTTCTTACTGGACACTGCACGGAGTCTGTGCCACAGCACTGGTGCTCCACACAGAGTCTGTGCGCCCCTAAGGGTGCACTGCTCTGTGTTTATAATACTGCACCATGTTTGCACAGCATTGTAGTTTTAGAGGCCATAGTGGGCATTTGCATGGTCTGCATTCCATAGAAGACTGTAGGGCACATCATTGCACCAAGGGCTTATGAAATCAAACCATCCCCCGTCATGTGCTGTTTGTGCTCAGCCTGCTCCACTGAAGTGTATACTCCACCTGCTTACAGTTTTCCTCCCTTTGCACATGTGTGCTGAGCGCCAGGGCAAGCCTGAGGAGAAAGTGCACCCTCACATCCGGTCCTGTGCCTCTGACGGTGGGGCAGGGGAGAGCTGGAGGGGCCTGAATAGCACGAATCACCCCTCCCCACCACAAAAGTGTGCAGAAAAAAATCCCATCCGCCATCTGTCCGGGAAAACACGAGCAGAAGCGTGGAGAAAGTTCTGCAGCGAAAAAAGAGCCTGGTTTGTGTGAGCCGTCATGACAACCAGCTGTGGTTTCCTCTACAGTGGGGCCCCTCCATCTCCAGCCCTGTGTATCTCAAAATGAAAACCTGCCGCTAAGTTTTGGGATAACAGCATTCTTTTACTCTGAGCTCGACTCGAGGGGATGGAATAATATCTCATCACGCTTCAGCAGTTACGCCTCACCTAAGGAAAGCACATGGCGCTGACAGCTTCCTGTCCTAGAATATCAGCTGGGCTACTGTCAAAATACATTTAGAAGGCAACTAACTCCAAGCAAAGTCTTTGTAATGTAGATGAGTCGCACTGCAATTTTGCAATACATTTTGATTTTATGAGCCATTGAAAGGGAAATGGTTCTAGCTAAGGCTATGGTGATTCTTTTTATCATAGTTCATTATTGCCTGTTGTTTGTGTGCTGATTTTATTGGGCGGTGTGTCGTTTTCAGCAACAGTAATTGTTCCGTCTCGAGCCTCGACTCAGAATCTGATTCCAAGAGGCCCCTTATGATTTGTGTTGAAATAATCAGCAATTAACTGTTGGGTGACAAAGCTTCCTTTGATTACGAGGAGGGGAGGGGAAAGTACTCCGAGCATAATGGTTCATCCAGCTCTGGCATCTCCCAGCTCAATACTGGGCATTATAAGCCAACCCAGATTTATTCATGTGACATTTCCAATATTTGATTTCTAATGCCCCCACTTGGACTTGGTGAAATAGTTGCAGCATGAAAGCATGTAATTAGTCCATTGTTTTCTTGTGCTCATGTCTGGTGGGTGGTGAAACTGCTTACCCTATGTGACATTGAAAAATTGTCAAGCTGAAATTCATAATGAAACATCAGCATTTTGCTGGAAAGGAATTTTAAGTTAATCTCTTTTCCCCACAAAGCATGATGTGTTCATCCTCTTTGCTGATGCAGGGCTTGTTCCATACGCAGCTGGTACAGTAAAACGCACCGAATACACCTCACTTCATTATTCAACGATTTCATTAATCCTGGAAACGGAAACACCGTGGGGAATACAAATTGGTCGTAAGCGGGCAGAGTGTGTGGATTATGAGATTAAATTCTTTCGACCAATCCTGGGGTCTTCTCAGCCTTGAATGATTAATACAGCTCTTTGGAACCCCGTTCCCCACATCCCAAACACTAGTGTCTTGGACGACTTTTTCATACACACACACACATGCACACACGCGCGCGCATGCACACAAAAGTGCTCTACACATACTCTTCTTCTCTGGGTATTTTTACTAAGCTACGTGGCCCCCATAAGGGTTATCAAACTGGCATTTCTTTTTAGCTCATGGCAAGACTGCAGTGAGCTGGTTTGTCTACAGGGAGGGGAGGAGTTGCCATGGGTGAGGAGAAGATTGACAGGAACTGGGGCTAATCAGGGGCTCTTCTTTTCCACCCCCCTCAGTCTCATCACCAGTGATCCTGCCCAGACAGTCTGAGCTGTGCCCCACTCCCCCAGTGCTCTCCCTGGTAATAAGCCTGGCTTGCACCCTCATTTCCTGTCTAGGTGTTTTCCTCATGTTGGAATAGTGGCAAGAATATTGCACCCATAAACACCCCCCCCCCCCCCAGCCAATCAGGTGGTGTCACTTCTGTACCACCTTTGCCTTTTTTCGCTGCTTTGATCTGTCACCGCCAAATGACTGGCCAGTGCCATTTCAGGTGGATTCAGAATGTTACTATAGGCTTTGAGATGAGACCAAATCAACTGCTGGTAGAAAATTGCAGTTCAGGTGCTGATCCCAAACAATCAGAGGACTCTCTTGTCCCTAGCAGGTTTGATTGTGTTGAGATTTCACTGGGTACTTTGGGAAATAATTGATATTTTGAAAACCAATCTTGAGGAAACTAAAAGGCGCAGGATTTGAATTGTGAATGCCCTGAGAGACGTTTTTAAATGTCAGCGTTAGAAATTAGGTTCAAATGAGTTTTAACCACTTACTTGCTCATTTTGCACTTTAGTTTTGTATTAGTGTACACAGAAGTGGACTTATTTAGTCCTACATGGAACAACTGAATTCAAGTCTGTGAAAATGATGGGAAGATTGCCCAGTTGTGTGGGATTTTGCTGGAGGCTGTGCTCTGGTAGAGGAAGGACTAATGGGACATTCCTCTTCATTAGCCTGAGGTCGTGCTGCACTCCTCCACACGAGGCTGTGCAGAGGAGAGCGTCTCCTTCTGCTGCTCTCAACCTATACCATCGGCTACTAATTATAGAATGTGCTGCAGCAGGCCGACAAGGGAAACTGGATACTCCGCTGAAGTCACTGGAGATCCGGCATCCCGGAACGTTTCACCAGGAGCAAGGACAAAATGCCTGCTCTCTGTGCTCCCCTGCCTGGAAATCCATAGCCTTACGCAACAAGAGCTAGCAGGGACGAGACCTGTCAGTTTGCCGATATTTGCCCGAGAAAAACTGCCCAGTTTTTCTTGTTATTGTTAGTGTATTTTTCAGAGTCGGTGGTTGTTGTTCTGAGACTGAGGGGCTGATGTCAAGGCCGGAATTGCTTTGGCAAAGAGGTGCGGCATCCACTATCAGTGTCCTTTCTGTCAATAACGTTGTGCGCCTGGAGGAGGGGTGCTGTTTTCCGAGCTCCCTTAAGCCACACTAGTGTGTACACAGGTGCAAAAATTAAACCTTCTCTCAAAATGGAGCATAAAACTAACCGTGAGACAGTGGCTGACTGCTGTGCTTTATTATGTATTGCAGTTTTTTTTACTGCTCAGTGCCCCTGGCTCTGTCAGGAGCATAGTATTGAACATAAAATTGATAATAAAAAAAAATCTCTGATTGAAGAGCTGGTCAATGTTTTTTATGGGTAAATTTATTCAGTGTCATGAGTTATATGCAGTATGACTGTTCAGATATCAGTTGTCATGTGTGTTTGATGCGCCATTTAGAACCCAAGTTAGCCTGCCCAGTGTCTCACTACTAGGTACCAAGGCCTGGAAGAAGTACAAGTTAAACAAAAACTGTCAGAGGTTACCTCCTCAAAGTTGGGTAAAGTCTGGGTCAAAACTGTGAACAGTCTGCCGAGAATGAGACCTATTTCCAGCACAACATAAATGGAGGACAATATGCTGATTTCTGGCCAGTGTGGTGAGGTAAATGTAGCAAGCCTAGCATTTTTCTCATGGTAATGAGGCCCGAAAACTGTGGAAATTTGTTGTGTAGGCATCTCTACTCTACCCACAGTAGACAACAATGGCGATGAGACCCAATGTAAGATCATCAGCTCTCAATTATAGCCGACGACATTGGGATGGTGGCCTCTAATTACATCTATGGCTGCTGGAAACAACACTTTCTCATGTGATATGGAGCATTCAGAAACCTTGGAGCAAGTGAACACAGAAATGGATTAAAGTCTGAAAGTCTTAATTTTGTGTTAGTTCAGATTAGAGGGCATGACTGTGCAAAAAGAACATTTACTCTGCTGGTCTTAGATTCTTCTCTCTGTATGCAAGAGAATAAACCTTTTTTTTTATTATTGTAAAGTTGAACAGTAAGTTGGCTAAATTGCATTAACCACAGCTGACCTGGCACTGCTGCCGCACTGTGTTTGCGGGGCCACTCTCCTCTCCACAGATCGCATGGGGAGTCCTATATGGGGTGGCGCTTGTGGCTCCAGTGGGCCGTGAGTAATGCGGATTACGAGAGCAGTAGGGAAACAGGGATGCTCCTGCTGAAATGGCCTGTTTACAAAAAGCCCAGAGAACGCGGGGCCCATTTGCTTGGAGTCCACTCTTATTTTTCTAACCTTCCTGTCTCCGCAGTAACACATGGGGAAAATTCCCCTCACCAGAGGAGCTGTTAGAGCAGGGCTATTCCGAATCCAGGCAGTTTACACTTTTCCACTGTTACACCATCAGGTTTCACGTTCTTCCTCAACCTCACCAATCACTGTTTTTGAGGTTTCCCATTGCATTGTACCAGCACCAGGACTCTTTCTCTGCACTGTTCTACCTGCACCGCCAAAGGACCCTGTCGCTACCAAACAACCACTTGTGATGGTTTATGGAAATTGTATAGTTCAATGGTGTTTGAGATTCCTGCAGCTTGCTAACGGTAAAGTAACGTCAACGTAACTAAGCAGTAGACAATGGACAGTAATGGAGAAGCCTTGCAGAATATTGCACTCTGAGTCATATGGCTTTCACTCATGGTGTTTGATTCCAGCTCCCAGGCTTTTCATTGACGTATATTCTCAATTTTATTCATGGAATTTGATTAAATAGATAGTCACACAATGTAACTTCGTTATCCATGTTATTATCCCAGTATATTAGGAGCATATGTATATGTGTGCGCAAGCAGATTTTTTTCTCGAGCACCTGACCACATTGAGCAAGTCGTCGGTTATGTTTCCTCGGCAGTGACGTCAGTCTCAGGAAATCTGTGTTTTACAGTGTCAGTTCTTCTCCAGAATTCTGACTTGCTAGCATTCAGACATGAGGATTTTATCAATGGAACACAACTGGATGTCAGATATTCTTTATACTTTTACAAAATTTTATGGTAATATCACCATATAAGAAAAGGATTTTTTTTTTCAATCAATGAAAGGAGATGTAATCTAACAAAAAAAAAAATAGGGGTGGGAAGCTCAAAAGAATGGAGTACTTTAAATTGAGAGTTGGATTGATGGATTTAGTCTTTCATCAATACATATGCTTTGCTTTGTACAGGATATGCCTGCGGCTGATTTCATTTGATCTCTGCTCGCTTTGACACTGCAGATATGGTTCTGCTCTTACAGTGCACATCGTAAAGAGCAATTGAATCCAGAGGAGTTGGCCAAATAAATTATGTATGCTTCTGCTCCAGATGGTAGTTAGTCATAAGCAGATGAACATTTGAACAGTCTATGTTCCCGTAAAGATTATTTTCTGTGGTCGTCAACAAACATTTGATTGGTTTGATTTGGTCTACCTCGTGTGTGTATAGACCAAGGGTCTGTAAGGCAGGTCTCGGGGCCTCTGAGGCAGCCGTGCATTATAGCAGGTTAGGTAGCTGTAGCTTCTTCTTACACTGTTTTGGTCAATTGTGGAGCCTCATTCAATCGTATTGTACGCAACCATTTTAGACTGTGACACTGGCGTAAAAATCCCTGACACATGGGCACACAAGTACACAAACACACACAGGCACATAAACCCTCTCCATACACTCACTTAATGAATCCATCATCCTCCCAAGCGCTACCGTGACCTTCGGCCCGTTTTCAGGATTAATCTCAGGCTTATATTAATGACCTGAAAAAGCAGGAGTGGGGATGACAGGATGGTAAAAGCAGGCCTGGAGAACAGAGGCTTGTGACACTCATCAAGCTCCTCTTCCTTCTGCCCTTAACACTCTCAACCAGTCTCATAGGCCTCTGTCACTGAAACACCACACTCAGTAGGGAGGCTCAGAATTTCAATTGTTCCAGTTTTACCCGCAGACGAGGGAGAAGGAGTCTGGCAGGAAGTTACGTGTTGAGGGGAGAGTAGCAGCCCCAAGGCTCTGAATTAAAAGCAGAAATAAATCTTACCAGCACATTTCAAGACAGAATGTAAGAATGAAAATCGATACTTCACTTGTTTTTACACGCGGTTAATTGGTATACAATCCGGCGGCACGATGGCACAATGGGTAGTGCTGCTGCCTCACAACAAGAAGGTTGTGGGTTTGAATTTCTGTGTGGAGTTTGCATGTTCTCCCTGTGTTGATGTAGGTTTCCTCTGGTTTCCCTCCATAGTCAAAAGACAGGCACCCCAGGCTAATTGGAGACCAGATTTCCCAATGGTATGTGTAATTGTATTATTTATGATCGACTCTATGGATTGGCGATCTGTCCAGAGTGTATTTTGGCTTCTTGCCCATTGGCTGATAGGATGAGCTCCTGTCCCCTTATCAGGATAACAGATGGATGATGTCCCATCCTTTATGCTTCAATTGGGAACACTTCTGTGTCCTTTGATGAAAATAAACTCTGCACAGTTCTCAAGAGCTTGACCAGCGGTGTCATTATGCTGATAATACTTTTGCTTTAGTGGTGCATGGCCAGTGCTTCATGTTTTTCACATGCTGCCTGTTATGGAGAACAAGCTTATCAAATTAATTATGAAATATGTAGCGTGTGGATGAGCGGCTACAACAACACAAGGCTTGCTACTGGAATGCCTTTCCCTGACCAGGCTCCTCTGCTGTTCATAAATCAGGAAGTGAGGGAGCAACCTTGGCTCATGGTTAGAGGATAATGAGGCTGGAAACACTGCCAAAGGCGTATGGATTTAAGCCTCCACTACTGTCCTCCGTACATCTGCTCTCTCTCAAAATTAAGCGCAGCCTGTGCTTCTGACAGGCAAAAAACAGGGCCACTCATCATTCAGAGACAAAAACAGCTCTCACAGGCCACTTAATGCCAGTTATCATACAGGGCCTTTTGGATTTCTCCATTTTTAAAGTTAACCTTTGCTATCAAATAAATAAATGGGAACTTCCTGAGAGAACACTTACCAGCATGCGGGGGGTTGTGTAGAAACTATGCTGGTGTCCCTGAGAAGGTGTGGGTTTAGTGGCTGGGAGTATGAAGAAATGAGGCCAGGAGAGGCTGTGTGTGATTGGAGGAGTGGGACATGGGGATGAGGACCACCATCTGTGAATATGTTCCCATGGAAGAAATCACATCTCTTTGGGGCTTAGGAGATGGCCGAGGATGTAAGGAAAAAGGAGATTAAGCTCTTTTGAGGGTTTGAATATGATAATCATTATAGGCCCAAATTATGCTGCTCATTATTGAGAGGAAGGAAGGAGGATGGGCAAAGCAGATGAGCCTGCACGTGATACTGTAGTGATTGGAAGAGGCTGCTATCGTGGTTGAAGATGGAGATGTTCGCTAGTTAAGTGTTACGTTGAAAGACCGCTATGAGTGCTATATCACATTCCCGCCTAGTTATTTTTTCAGTTGCCAGCCACTGCCAGCATTTTTGGAATTACTCACTGATCTTTCAATGTCTCTGGAACATTCAAATCTAAACAGAAAGAATTGAGCTTTCTAGTTTAACTTAAGAAACATTTCATTTTAGCTTAATGGTTTCTCTTTTACAAACACTTGAATATTGGTCATTTTCATCAAAAAAAGGCATTTTGGACAAAAATCTTGGAAAGCATGTGGACTTTCTTTAACCTGGACCTGCTGCTTTGTTTTCAAGTTGTCCGATGTATCATGGAGATTCTTCACAGCTCATGAGAAGGCTTGTGACCTCTCTGTGGTGAGAGCAGTATGTTTGGCACCTTACTCTCCCCCTGGCCTGTGGCCACATCACCATGCCCACAGTCAAGGTCACTAAACCAGACTGTAGTCTGCCCCCGATCAGCATACCACTCTCCCACGCAGCGCCGATATTGATGGTCCCAGTCCCGTTACATGCGCACTGTCGGGACACTGTTATCACACTGCACCATCTACACCTAATCTGAATGCAACCACACGACTATGAATGTTTGGTCAAAAATTAAACTTGGGGATTGGTTGGATGGATTTTTATGGATCATTTACATTAAGCTTTTTTTGTGTAGATCCCTCTTATTCCACGAGTACAGCTTAGTCTCACTGAATTGCACTTGAATTCTTGTCCCTGGCACAACCATTTATTAGGTTTAGGGGGGCAATTATTTCTTAAAACGGGGGAAAATTCTTACCTTCAGTAAATGAAAAGATCATTTACTCATGTTGTTTTTTGTCATTTATTAAAATTCGTTGGATAATCAGGCACATTTAAATATGACCAATTACCAAAAATGGAAGAAATCGAGAGGGGAGCTGATACTTTTTCCGGGCACTGAATGTCTCATTTGGAAATGTGCTTAATACATTTCTTTAAAATTTAAAGCTGTGTTCTCTGGGAAGTGCAGTTGTCTAATGGCCGGGACACACTGTACGATTTTAGCAATCTTATAAAGACCATTGCATGACAAACTATGCGACTTGGATCTATTATACTTTGGTGCGATGTCAAGTTTGATCTGTGCAGACTGTACGATGGCCGTTTACTGAATCGCAGGTTACGATGTACATCAATATGCAACATCATCAGCGTACGACATGCATCTGCGCTACCATATTCATTGTATTCACTGTTATTTAAGCTCTGTGCTAGCTTAATGGTAATGTAAGACGCGGATAAGATAACGTGCAGAGAGCTGTAGTTGAAGTCAAAAGATCCACAAAGAAGGGAAAATGTTGCTTCACAACTGTTCCCAAATGCTGTTTAAGCTGTTTGTTTCCTTCTGGCTATTTAAGGAAGTGTATTGCTGGTGGACCACTGCAGATATTTGTTCTGAAAATGAAGCCAGTAGTCCTGATTCTAACCCCAGCACCAATTTTGTAGTCCCAAGGCTGAAATAATATGGCTCCACATACTTCCCTTTGAGTCTGATGGAAAAGGCTCGGTCTCATTTCCAGGGTGTAAATGGCAGCTTCTGTTTAAGTATGAATATAAAAACACAGTTTCCCCCTGTGCCTTTTGTGAATTGCTGTCTCAGAAATGGCTGTATAACTTTCACATCATCTCATGCTGCATCATTTTAATAATAGTTTTTTTATCTCTGACTATTGCATCCTGAATTTTGCTTTTTTTTCCCACAAAGTCACCCTGGCTCACTGTCTAATCAAAGCCTAGAGAGTATAGCGAAATCTAGATTTCATTTTCTGGGCAACATGCATCTGGCACACTGTCTCAATTTTGAGTTGTGTGTGTGTGTGTGTGTGTGTGTGTGCGCATGTGTGTGTGTGTGTGTGTGTGTGTGTGTGTGTGTGCGCATGTTTGTGAGAGTTTGTGCACCTGTTTGTGTGAATGCCTGTGTGTGTGTTTCTGTATGTACATGTGTGTCTGGCATGCTGTTTCATTTCTGGAATGTGTGTACAGCATATTCTGGAATGTGCCATGTAATGTACAGTGGGCTCCAATATTACAGGCACCACTGACCGACAATGCACAAAAAATACTTAAAAATTTTTTAAAAATATGTATTTATGGAGAAACTGAACAGCAACCTGTGAATAATACAATATTAATATTACCTCGGGAACAACTAAATCATTTACTGATTGAATGAAAAATCAGTTCCCTTCAAATCAAGGTTTTCACAATTAATGGCACGCCTGGAAATTATTGCAAATAACATCTACCAAAATGAAACCAGGCATTACATTCCACGTATTTAAATTTTATGTAAGTGTTTAGGAACTATAGTGAGCCATTACGTGACTTCCTGTTTCATTTGGGTATAAAAATGAGGTAACGCACATGCAATACAGTATCTCTTTGTAATCCGACACCATGAAGAAAACAAAACAACTGTCAGTTCTAGAGAGGCAGATGGTCATAGACCTTCATAGATTCAGTAATGGCCACAATAAGATTCACAAATGATTGAATATGCCACTGAGCACTGAGCAATTATTAAAAAAATCTAGAGATGGCACTTTTGAACCTCAAGGGTAGAGGACGCAACTGCATTTTGCCCCCCAAGATACTGAGGAGGATGGTGAGAGGAGCAACAAAATCCCCAAGAATCACTGAAGGAACTGCAGATCTTGAAACCACCAGGTTTCAAAAGGCACCATCAGGCACCACCTCCACAACAATAAGCTCTCGGGAAGGGTTGCCAGAAGATTGCCCTTTCTGACCAGAAGGCACATGAGCAATTGCTTGGAGTTTGCCAAACATCATTTAAATTTTGACTGGAACAAGGTGCTTTGGTCAGGTGAGACCAAAATGACTTTTCGATCAGATACTGCAACGACATGTTTGGAATCGAAACAGAGCTGAATACAAGGAGAAGCATCTCATACCCACAGTGAAATATGATGGTGAGTCAGTCGTATTTTCGGGCTGTTTTAATTCAAGAGGGCCAAGGGCACTGGTTTAGATGAATGGCACGATGAATTTCACCAAGTGTCAGGATATTTTGGCTGACAGTCTGGTTGCCTCCACCAGAAGAATGGGACTTGGCTGTAGGTGGACTTTCCTAGAAGACAGGGACCCAAAACATACCTCAAGATCCCCACAGAAATTATTTTGTGGCAACAAAATCAACCTTTTGCAATGGCCATCATAGTCGTCAGATCTCAATCCAACTGAAAACCTGTGGGCTGAGCTGAATAGGGCAGTTGATAAATGCAAATCCATGAATCTGACGGAACTTAAAAGGATCTGCTTAGAGGAATGGTCCAAAATCCCCCAAATGAGTGTCTTGTGAAAATTACAGGAGAAGATGCTGTTATCGCTGCCAGAGGTAGTTGGACTCCGTACTAAATGAAGGGTGCCAATTCTTATGAAACCTTCGTTTTGTTAAAAGTTATTTTGTATAACATGATTGCTATGATTTTGGTTGTTTCCATCGAAATATTAATAAAATGTGTCACGTTGGTATATTCCATTTCTGTATTATTATACTGTTTACATATTTTTTGTATTCTTTGTGCATTGCTAGTCAGGGGTGTGAGTAATTTTTGAGTCCTCTGTATATTAATAGCATACTCTGTGTGTGTGCTGTTGTTGTGAAACATCATATACAGACAGGACTACTTTAAACAAAACAGGAGTTAGGACTCTTTCAAAGTCTTGGGGGGAGGGATATGGAATTGATCTGGTAGGGATGTTGTCTTACACTGAAGATGACCCTTGTGTTGCATCTCTGTAAACTTGAATCTGTGAACACGCCATCACAGCAACACTTAGCTATTGGTGAACTATTGAGCTTTTTCAAAACAGTTGAAGTTTATTGTCACAGTTGAACTCTGTGTAATTCCCATGCTGTTCAGTTTCTAGTAGTCCAGGTGTGGGAATGAAATTTCTTCGATTCTGTTCCTGGAGATTACAGTTATCAATAAAAAAGGGTCACTTTCAGTGAAGGGATTTTTCTGATATTAACCGTGTAGGAGCCTCAAAATTTCGATCATTTGTATTACAGTGAGTCCGTCCCATCCCCATATCCTGTATTTCCTGCGTGTAACACGATGCTGTGGCAAGTTTATGTCAGCCTCTGTTTTTACCTTCTGCTGCTCAGATCACCTTTGCAGCCATAGTTCATTCTGTCAGCACTTAATGAAAAGGCTCCAGCACACTCAATCAAACAGCAGCGGGTCCTTTCAAGTCCTATGAGCATCTTGGGTCTTATATGTTAAAGGTAATGCCATCGCAGGGCTGTCCTCAGGAAGAACACACTGCGCGGTCTTCAAAAGCCCGAGCTGCAGTGCATGTGCTTCATTGAAATGAAAGAAAAACAATGCCATTGTTTCAACCTCCATATGAAGCTGCATTTTGTAAATGTTTCAAATCATGAATAGAAATATGTGGTTTCACTGTGGTTCAAGCATGTGTGTAATATATGAAATTACTTGGCAGCCTTCTCTTATTGACATTCTGTGTTGTGCACAGTATAGGCATAGGTAACAGTGCTGACGTGAATCCGCTGCTGTAGCTCTCGGTCTGGGTGGCGAACTGCGCTTATGTCAATATTCCTGCTGGCCTCTGGGACTTTTGAGTTTCTGGTGCCTTTAAGCTCTCAGACTGCTCTAGCATTCAGAGCTCCAGCCCTTTCAGTTCCATGTCTGACAGTTCTGTTGATGCAGTAATGGGGTGCAAAATTAGCTGCAACTCAGAAATCACATCTAAGTTTTCCTGCTCCTGCATGGATTCTGTTTCTTAATGATTTAGAAGTGTGCAGGGCAGTGTGAGAGTTGTTCTGTGCGTGGAAGGATTTGAGATATTGATAGACAGGGGGCTTGCAAAGCAGTTTTTATTTTGCCTTTCAAACTTCTACCTCATTTCTCCATGATTTGCACATACATTAGTTAATGAAGAATATTGGAGCCCTTCAAGATTTTCTGTTTTCAAATAAAAAGATAATACATAATACATTTATAGATTAATTTCTCAATTATGCCATGTATCGTTATGTAAAATACAATAATTTGCCTGTAATTGGTACTAATTGAAACATTTTCCTTCTATGCTTCAGAACTCAAGTGTAGATTTGAATTGTAGCTGAAAGGTTAATTGTAGTTTAATCTTTCCCTGATTTCCATGGTGAGTCTCACACACTGTCCCATTGGAGACTAGTTAGAAGCTTGGGGATGGCAGGACTAATGGCTGAGAAGGAAGCATACTCTCTCACTGATTGATTTTCCACACAGACCACACGAGGAGCCCAAAGTGATAACCGTGTGTGCAAGAGGCACGCGCATCCTCCAGGATTACTCCAGAGACGTGCTGGAATGTGCTCGCACTAATCATTTCCCAGTTCCCCCGTTGGAGAAGTCATCAATGTTTATACTGAGGAAGGCAGTCACGACTCCCTTTTTGTGAGTCTGAAATTACATAAACATGTCCATGATTAATCCAGGACTGCTAAGAACTTAGGCATATTCCGAACTGGTGTGCAGAAACGATGTACACAAACTATGTATGGTCCATTTTTTTCCCCTTCGCTGTCTGCTTTTCTCATCACCTGTCCAACATGTTCATGAGTTCTCTAATATTTTTACTGCACGACCAGGAGAGATCTGCTTGTGTTTGTGGCAGAAAAGGTGACTTCCTGTGTCAGTGGATGCTGGGCTTTCACTCTGCTGTGTTACGTAAAAGCCGTGACCTTGAGCCAAACTCGGTCCTGCCATTTGAATCGCTTGCAACTTGTAGTTTGTTTATCTTGGGCTTCATAGACGTGGAACATGCTGCAGTTAATTTGGCTGTTTTCTTGCTTTTATGGGGAATATTTATGAGTGAGTCCATTCATGTTGGCTCTTGCGTAGTGTGTCCTGTTCCCCTTGCGCCTGTTTAGTTTCTGAATGTCTTCAGGTTCTGCAGGAATGTCTGTGGTCCAGAATGGGGCCTGAATATGCAAGGGATGGATGTATTTATCTGAGGAGAGCAGCATCACTACATAACATCACTGCACATGCCCATATGCCTTCAGCGCCCCCCCCAGAGGTATAGCCCATCTCAGGAAACCTGATCTCTGCATCTATATGCCTTTTCTGGGGCTGTCTTGTGTGAGAGCTGCAACGGTTGTTTCAGTGAAACATCGCAATGTAATCACATCTGAAAGCACTGGTGTTAAATTGTCAAAAATTTCTTGCTTGTGAATGAACAAAAGGAGGCTTCATAATTTCTGCTTCCTCTCTTTTAATCCTCTCTACAGCATATCTCCTTCGGGTCCTCAGTATGAGTTCAAATAGGCTTTTTTAGGGTGGGTGTATTCAGAACATTTCCTTCTTTGAATACTGAGGAAAATGTAAAACATAATTCCCCTTTCCTTCATCTGTCATCATCGACACTATGGTGTCAGCCGTGCCTGCCTCTATCATGAAATGTTTCGCACCAGAAAGAGCCTCCCATATATTCAAATCCAAATCTGACCTGTTTTTATCTGCTTTACAGCTCTGAAATATTGATTAAATGCATTTACTTTTCATATGATCTTTGTACCATGAAAAGTCAGAATATATGGCCCATCAGCGTGAAGATTGTGACACCATTTGGAACAAATTAGTTTTTATGCTGTAACATATGAGCTGGCTGCAGGACAGCTGGCATCTTTGTGACTGCATTTTAATGAATTTGTGTTAATGAGCAAATGATGAGCATGTTTTCGAGTTCTCAGATGTCACATGTAGCTGTTGTGTTAGGGGTTAGTTTTGTGCCCGGACAGTTTTGGATGAAATGGTGCGTAAAGAGTATTTGGTGGTTTAGAAATATCAGAACGCTGTAATTTACTAGTATTTTAAATCTTTCATCCCTGTCTGAAAAGCTTACAGAGAAAGTATTGCACTTTGTATTGATTATAACATGGATGGTTTCGCATCTGTAATTTTCTGCTCTCAGTGGGGTGAGTGAACTCTGATACATCCACAATGTTTTAACAAAGCCTGGCCACAAAGGCACGTAAAAATGAAGGCTTGCCATTTCCTCTGTTATCGTTCATTCACCCCCCAGGCCACCAAGGGCATTCATGTTGAGACATGGAGCTTATCAGGAGGTTCTCCTTGTCTGTCCCCTGTGAACAATATAGCCCCCCTTAATCAGTCCATGAGGCGAAGGAATAAAGACCCAGTATTTTAATTTTTGGAGAGGCCCCTTCTCCATAATTAATGCAGGTCTCCCAGTTGAGCAGAGGGTCGCTGGGCGCCCCCAGTGTCCCACTGCGACAGACTGCTGATTACTCCAACCCCCCCCGATGCACCAGAGCCATTATCATTACACTCAAGCAAAGGCTGTGCACCTGTAGATACTAAATTATATATTGTGCTTCCAGCTTTGTGTGAAAGACGCAGTGTGTAGAAGTACATTTCAAAGCAAGTGAAATAGCCCTCGGTGCCAAAACGTTTTATCGTATGTCGTATGCCGTTAGACTGATTCTGGCAACAGAGATCGTATTTCTTATTTTGAACGCTGCCGTAAATATCTTGAATTTTCTTTGTAATATACGGCACTCTTTTGAACAATTAAAGTGAAAACCACACATCCTGGGCTGCAATCCTGCTCTTCCAGCGTGTAGAGTAATTCCCTGGTTGCACACGGCTCATACGCAGAGCATTCATGCATTTCCATGGTAGCAATAAAAAAAGGCTTAAGCCTCCATGTAACACTGACCTACTTAGTATGCAGCTTAACTTGTCTCGCAGTTTTAGCCAGAGCAGCTCAGCAGCCTGAGCCTGCAGCACAATGAAACATTAATGAGCCCATCTCTGCCCATATTGACTTTGTCTAATCAGACACAAACTGAAATTGTTACGCTCCATGTAGGAATAAATGTGTTTTGTATGCTCTGTCTTAATTAGCTGCATATGTGGAATGCTTGGTAATTATTGCACATTGGCTTGTGGCTAAGTTGACCTACTTCATTCATCTGCACAACTGTGTGTTAGGGATGCACTGCTTGCATTTTTCATGACTGATTCTGATTACCGATTCTTCTTTTTCCCCCCTTTCCCCTTAAAGCCTGACCTGCCGATTCCAGTCTTGGCTGATTCTGATTTTCAGTTGTTGCATATGCCTATAACTGAAAGCCTGCACAAATAATTTTTAAATAGTTCCCCGATGAGAAATCAGTTTTCTGCTCATAAAACATGAAATAAAATCTCTGCATATGAATCAAGTCCAGCAGGTTACAGGACCTTGAAATTTCAGAAACAGACCTAAAAATAAAAAAGTGAACTTGGTCACAGAACCAATATTTTTTTGAACAAATCTACAACTGAAAATCAGGTGCAATAAATTATGCAACTTTATCTGACATGCTTGGCAGCCTACTTTCCCCAAATAAAAACGGATGCGACAGATTAGAGTAGAACCTTTTCAACGAAGAATCTCCTTGGTTATTGCTTACAGCCCACCAATTAATGCAATCCGTCACTCCCACATTAATGACAAGTTCTTGTCCATGAAGAGGAACATCTCTGCCTCGTCACTAGGGAGTGTTTCTGCTCTCACTGTCCGCATGCCGAGCCATAGGGCACACCAGTCAGCTTGGGTATGCGCAGAAAGTGCGTGGAAATGTTTGTCACTGGTCTGCCTGTCAGCCAGCGCTTTTTAACCTCAAACAAGCTAGCCCTTGCTCCCCCTCAGAGGTCTCCTTCAGTATTTTGTCTTGCACTGAAGCCAGTAAAATGCATGGCTCTTTGGCTGCAGGGGCCTCTGTGATTGACCATCGGGGCAGCTCTTGTCTGCAGTCTACTCTCCTCAGGCGTATGTGCGGACTCCCTCTCCTGAATCTTGAGAAGTTCTCACTTCACTTGATCCTTATCTTCGGCGCAGAAATATTGATTCTTCCTCCACTTCTATGCATAGAATTGCAGAATAAAAGTAGTATAAATCAAATAATGATGTGTTTCAGATAGGCCACAACCTGATATGTATATGTCTATGGCCATCATTCACCATTATTTACTGAATCAAAAATACTTTCATTATTGGCTGCTTTTCATTGATTTGCTTTTTTATTACAATTGAATGAGTTGCCACAAAAAAGAAAAATTAAAATTAGGCAAAGGATCGCTGTGCTAGCAGGAAACTAAACTACCAAGGATCAAGACTGTTGGCATGTGGTATAGTGGCTTAATGTTGCTGAACCTTCGCTGAACTGCCATCAATGAGGTGGGTTTTGCTGTTCCATCTTTATTCAATCGTATTCCATTAGACTTCGCAGCATATATTAGCTACTGTTCTTCTAGGTGGGAACATCCTGTCACAGTCTCTAGCCAGATTGGCTGAACTTTATTTGGATGTTACAGAGCCGCGAATATGCGAGGGAAGAGTGTCAAGCGCGGCAGCCCTGAGTCAGTGCGGCGCAGGTGTTTATGCTGTATGATTGGCACATTTAAGTGGCTGCATTCAGGCTGATAGGCCGATCACTGCTCAGTGCCGATCAAGGTGAAAACTGGGTAATTCTACTCACTGGCTGATCTATCAATGGTTCCTTACCATGTACCAGCGGCGTAGGTATTGCCGGTGCAGCCGGTGCGCTGAACCGGGGCCCCGATGACCTCTGAGGGCCCACGGCGATTAACTATGCCATTGTTCCTCTTATCACAACACATAAAGAAATTACATCTATTAGTTTCGTCATTGCAAGTCTCCTGTTCAACGCAGTATTATCTTTTTTGCAGAAAATGGAGTTGATGAGTATATATATTGCTCCACTGTTTCATACAACATAGTCATGGTAACAACCCCCCCACACACACACACACACACACACACACACACGCACACACACATTGGCCATTTTTCCTCTTTTCTTTGATATATGTCTTTTGTATTTCAGTAATGATACTTTTTCAGTTATAATCACAATTACTAATCATATATTTGATTGTTTTATTCACAACATTTTCAAATGAACATGGCCTGCTGGGAAATGTGTTTGTCCAATTAGTTGACATTCACTTATTCCTTTCTGATCGTAGCTTCGTAGGCTACGCGCTTGCTCGTGAATTGTTCTTTTTTGAGAGATCAGCTAACCCATCAGCCTAGTATTGGAGGTGAAAAGTCTTGAGCACCATGTTGAGCAGCACAAAAGCGGTGCTCAAAAAAGAAAAGAAAAAAAGAGCTCGATGTACGGAACTCCAAATTGGCGAAATTGAATGCATTTTTTAAATAGTCATCTTGTCCAGATGCAGTTCCTGCTAGCGTTGTGAATGATAGCGGCAACACGCAGCAGTCAGACTTGGAGGCTAATGCTACCACCTCATTGCCCTCTTGCTCAACGACTTTGCAGAGCAGAAGGCACCCACAGTTAACTTCTGAATGGGTGAGTACAGTTTTTTATTAGGCTACTGCAAGTGATCAGCTTGCCTGTTGTGGTTAAATGGCTGCTGTGCCAGGATGTGTGTCCATCTATCTGTTTACTTATTGATTTGGCCACTGTTGTGCTGTTAGGGAAATACGGTTGACTGTTCAGCCGTATGGATCTTTTTCGCATTTTCATTGGCAATGTATTGTCACTGTTGTTCATGGTTCAAACAGCCTAACGTGTTGTGTGATGTTGAGATGCTGTGCAAATATTCATTGTCCATGGTTCTAATAGCCCGAATAATTATGGGTGTCTGCGTTTTTCAGAAAACTGATTTTTCTTAATTACTGATTCGGATACCAACTGAAGTGGTTGGCTACAGAGGACGATTGTTTCTGTGAATATCCAATAACTGATGCGGGTGTGCCATCTAGTGATAGAATATTGTAACTACGTGCATAAATTTGCAGCTCCCTGTCCCCGCACTAACATACCCTGCTGCCGAGCACTGCTGTTCTTCTCGAAGACGCTAAATCCAGATAAATCTTAAACGATGAATTGCGTTCATATTTTAATTTGTAACGAAGTGGCTAGTGTCAAAGTAACGAAGTAAAATGATAATTTTTAAGTTTTAAATGTTGTAGAGTAAAAGTCCAGGTTTAAAAAAGAACTCAGGTAAAGTACAAATCCTCAAAAAACTAAAGCTATGTTACAATTACACCTCTGCTTCGCGGATAGGCCTGGGGGCGGGGCTAGCGCCATTCTCGCACCGGGGCCCAGCGCCTCCATGCTACACCACTGCCATGTACGTTTTGAAAATGGATGAAGTCTGAACTTGCAAACTGAGACCTGCCCTCTGCAGTCAGATCTGTACAGAGCCGCATTTCTTCTGCATGATCCCCAACCATCCCTCCCCTCCCCAGTACTGGAGATGTAACCCTTGACCTCCTGTTCTCCAGGGCAAGGCCCTGACGCACAGATCTGTAATGAGGACAGAAATGAGGAATGTGCTGACGTACTGAAGGCAGTCACAAGAGGACCTGACATCTGACCTCTTCAGGTCACATGCTGACATTCTGTAAACATACTATGGCTATACATGTATGATCTAATACACAGGCATGCATGCACACACATATACACACACACACACACACGCAATAACTGCCATTAATCAACCTCCAGCTGCTATGGGGAGAGCCATCACTGAATTTTTATTGATAGTTTGTTGATGTCCTGTCATTGCAGTATAAATGGCCATAAAAACTGGAATTGTCGAAACAGTTTGAAGAAACAAGACAAGGGTTCCTGATCCCAACCCCAAATATCCGTAAGTTAACACAAGGAGGAATGACATCAGGCGGTTTCTCAGAGGAAAATGGCTGGTTTGCAAACATGCACTTGAGGTTCTAACACTTGCAGTGCAGTTATTGGACCTTTTTATTTTTAGGAGGCTTCCTTCCTGGAGTAAATTGAATGAAACACAGCTTGAGTTACATACTGGACGATCAGCCCTTACTTCTTTGCACAGATAAGCGTCTGTTTTGAGCTGGGTGATGCCTTTTAAAAGATTGATTTGTTCCAATGATTCAGAGAACCAAGTAGCTGCAGTTGAGCCCTGCGGAATACACTTTTGATCTTAGACACCCTACAAGATCCCAATTTTTCGCTTACCGGCCCTATGGGCTGATAAGCCATTGTCGTGGTGTGGCATCCGTCGTTCGTCGTCCGGTGTCCTGAACATTTTAAATCTTTTTTTAGCCAGATGAATTTTCTTGTAAATTTGTAATAACTTACTACTAGACCATACCTCCAGATGTTTTTGTCAAATTTTTGATTGAATCATTTTTGTCCATTTTATGGGCCCTTGAAATTTTGGCTCCAATGTTAAAGATAGGACTGAGAAATTTAAAAAAATCATTTCTCAAATACTGCGCGATAAATTTTTTTCTAAATCAGGCAATCAACTTACCTTGGTACCGTCAATGTACAGTGTGAGTGCCATTTTGATTGAATCAACGGAAGTGGGTCTATTGTACTTTATGTACTGAACTTTATGAATATGCAAGATGGCCTGTGGAGGCCAAATGGTTGCAGATAGAGATTAAGTTTGTATTATCGACATATAGGAAGTCATATATGACTTATATTTTGGCAATTAATTTGACTGCAGATTACTTTGAAAGGTTGAACTCGAGGTCAACAATGTTACAAGATATGACTTGAAATTTCAAAAAATTATTTCTCAAAAACTGTACGATAACTTTTTTTCTTAACCCGGCAATCAACTCTCCTTGATACACTTTTTGTACAGTGCGAGTGCCATTTTGATTGAATCGATAGAAGTGAGTTTTGTAGGGGCGCTGTACTTTAACATTGGGTCTTATGGAGAATGGGTCAAATTGCCTGTGGAAGCTTAATGATTGCAGATGGGGATTAAGTTTGTATTACTGACATATGGGAAGTAATATATGATCTATATTTTGGCTGTGTTAAAGTTGACCTCAGATGACCTTGAAAGGTCAAACTGGAGGTCAAGCTCATCCAAAAAAGTTGATACAATCAATTTTTCAGAATGTTTTAATACTTGAGTCAGTCAGCAAAGGATCTCAGAGATTCATGCAAGTGTAATCAGGGATGACAAAAATATTGAATGATATTTGATCCAGTATGCTAATTCTGTGCATCTTATTATTGCAGTGGACAGTGAAGTCTCTTGCCTGTGGGTTAACATCAGTGGTCGTATTGTTTGTTGGTTGCGTGTAGTGCTTTGTGTATCATGTATGAGTGTTGTTGTGGATGGAATGGTCTGCATGGGGGTGGCATTTGGGTTTTCCCCTGCACTGCTAAGTAATCTCTTCTGGTTTGTGGACTAGCTCTGCTGAAAACAAAAAATGAAAATAGTGTTATCCCCGGTTCGCCTGGTTTCTCCCCGCAGTCAACTGCTGCTGTATAATTGTATTAGATAGAATTCCTGGTGCAGCTTGGACTGTATATTTATGTATTTCATGACTTTTGCAATGAATATTTCATGTGTGATTGAGTGTGGTAACTCTATATTTGCTGTATACTTGTGTGTTTGTGTGTTTATACAGAATCTCTGAATGAATAATTTGTTTTGGGGATGATAAGGACTTTATGGATTCATGGGAGGAATGTTTCTTTTTGCAAATACCGTCTCCCTTCCATATGAAGTGTTTATTGTATTTATTGACATTTTGTATGGTCCAATTCTTAAATTTGAAGATCATTAAGCATAATGTTGATATTGAAGAAGCTTGGTGCGGCATGTCTTAGTCAAAGGTATTGGGCACATTTGCCCCTCTTCGATTCCAGGGGGACCATTTCTTATTTTTTTTGGAATTAAGCTTTCCTGTTAAGTTTCCTCCACCCTAAGGACACATCAAATCGTACGTTTGAACAGTGATGCAGTGTAACCAATACTGTATATATCCCCATTGTATCACACTTGACTCAGAGCTCTTCCTCTATTCAGCTGCAGTTTTTCCATCAGCACAAAGGAATCATTCATATGGCCTTTGGGATGCAGTGATTGTTTCCATTCGAAACAAATGTCCCGGCTTTGATTGGCGCAGTCGGCACTGAATTGTGCCCCTGTGCCGGTCTCTTGGCCGGAGCTGTTTCCTTGCACTGAAGTCACGCTTCTGAGGCTCTGGGTCTTCCTCTCCTGATCTGGCGATCTGAGGACCCATTCTGCAGCACTTCTGTCAAAACTCTGTTGGGTTCCTGTTTCATTACAGTGCCGTCATTGTCAGTCCTGGTGTTCTGGACCTTGTCACAGCCTTGTCTTCAGTGTGGCTATAAAAAAAAGCCTTTTTCATCGGTGGGGAAAAAAAAGGAGTTTTCTCCTGTTAGCGTCTGCTCTCCCTCTCTCTGCCTTGCAGTTGAACCGAGACCCTCTGTGAAGATGGGGGGTCAGGCGAGGAGGGAGCTCTGAAGCGGGCGGGAGAAAGAAGGCTGCATAATCTCAGGGACCAAGTAATGTTCCGCCTGTCAGGATAAGTGTTACGGTGGCAGGCCTGCGGACCCCAGTGGCTATGCTCCGAGTTAAGCCCACACCAACACCTGAGCTCCCTGCAGCACTGGTGGTCAGTGTGAGGTCATAAAATAAAGAGGAGGGGTAGCAGATTTATATGTTCACTGCCAGGACTGTGGTATGGAGAGGTGTCCAGGTCTGAATGCCAGCTCCTCTCCAACCACAGAAGACGGCCAGTCTGGAGGAGGGAAGGGGAGTGGATTATTCCCTACTGACCTGTCAGGATTAGCTTGTACCAGGCCTCCTGCAGGGCAAGCAGCAGCTCCTTCTGCCTGTTAACAGTCACCGACCTTGTGCACACCATGGCGGGGTTCTTTGAGTGTTGTGTATGTGCGCGTGTGTGTGTGTGTGTGTGTGTGTGTGTGTGTGTGTGTGTGTGTGTGTGCGTGTGCGTGCGTGTGTGTGCGTGTGTCTATGTGCGGGTGTGAGTGCATGCTTGTGTGTGTATGTGTGTGTGCGTGTGTGTCTATGTGCGGGCGTGCGTGCGTGCTTTTGTGTGTGTGTGTGCGCGCGCGAGCGCGTGTGTGTGTCTGCACTTGGATACGCCGCATCGTTTGAACAACTGAGGCGCCTGCCAACTGCTCCAACTTTCATCATGCCAAAAACGCCCTATTGTGTCATCATATTGCCACTTTATTTACACAAATCATTTCATCCAAAGCGTCTATTGTGATTTTGTAGTGTCATTTTCCCACATGAAAAAGGAAATGAAAGGACACCCTTTTTCTCAGGCAGAGGTCCATGGGCCAGACCCCTTTGTTCTGTGGGTACAGCTTTAATCTGATGGTAGAGGTGCCTATTCAGGATTGTGCATCAAAAACATCAAAACATTTGCATCAAACAGGAAACCCATTGCATGATTCACAAGCCCTTCTCTTACCGCTTTGCTGCTTGTCATTTGTACTGTTTTATTTTTTTTCTATTGCCATGGGCTATGTGCTCCGGTGTAGCTTTAAAAGACTGAACTGAAGGGAGCCTGTGATGAGGTGAGAGGCCAGTGGCTCTTGAGCGCTATCAGCAGGGTTTCAGTTGCACATTAATATTTGATAACAGTCTGCGTGAAATGGGATTCGGCTACTTTATTATTCAATAGATACGTATGTGTACATTGGGCAGGAGTTATCTATTTGAATTAAGAAGCCCAAGGCAGATCAAGATGAAGGTGAGAGAATATCGCTGGTGTGAGGGTGGGTGAAGACATGCGGGTCGGTGAATAAGTAATGGAAGAGCCAAAATCAAGCATCTTGTAAGATGTTAGGCCTCCAACAACAACCAGAACAACACTGATGCACCTTCACACAGATTCTATTGGTCTCAGAGCTCTGCCGGAGGGATGCATTCTCGAATGATGCATAGCAGCATTTATTCAAGAAATATTTCCTCACCTGGTGTTTCTATGATGGTGGTGGACAGTGCTGTGAAATATTTTAGTCCAAAATCTCCCATAGATGTTCCATGGAGTTGTCATCTGGTGACTGCAAAAGCTACTGCTGAAGATCATCTCCGTAAAACCATTTAGTGACTCCCTCATGCCCTGTAGATGGGGACTCTGCCATCAGCAAGGTGGTCAGTCCCATCAGGATAGCGACTTTTCATCATAGAATGAAGGTGAAAACTCAGAAGATTTTTTAATGGTTTGCAGCAACCATGTCATATGGTGGGACAAGTGGACCTCAAATATGCTAGAAAATGGCCCACAGCATAGTGCTCAGCATTTTCGTAGTTGCCACTGAGCCTAGTTTGATGTTAATTGCTCACTTGATAAATGCAGCATACATGTGTGGAAGCATCTGCATGTTTTTCTTATAATTTTCCTGGTTTTTCCTCAATATGTTGACATAAAATTTGGTTAGTGCAGGGACAGTCTGAGAAAAGGGCTGATTAAATCTTCAGTGGGTTGCATCCAGGTTATTAGGCCTATGAAGTGTCATACAACTACAGTTGTCATGAAGTGACTCTGATCCTATTAAGCTGTAAATTGGTAAAAATTAGTCTCTTCAACTCTGCAGTTCTCTCCCCACCCATGAAATCAGAGTGACAGGGTGGTACTTACTGGGAGAAAATGACTGAAATCAGTATGTTTATGAGACGTGATTTTTGAAGTTTAAAGATTTGATGCTTATGTTATTCTGGGTGAGGCACAGTGTGCTTAACAAGAAGCCCAGCATTACGAGGACAGAGTGTTTTTCTTGTTGTTGTTGCTGTTGTTGTTGTCGTTGTTGTGAAGCATGAGTCATTTTGCAAGATACGCCAGTAATTTATGTCTAATGAGTGAGCGAGTGAAGAGGCCTGTGTTGCATGACGTAGCTGAGCAAAGGGTCATATTCACAAAAGATATTCAGAAACTGTTGAAGTACTTCCTTTGGGGCTTCCTTTCTGTGTTTTTTGTGAATAAAGGACTTGTTTAAAGCAAATGATTTGAGCACAAAGAGGAGCCAGATGATGAGTGTGGTGATGTTGGGGAGGGGGGCGCACACACAGAACCCCGTCACGCTCCTGATAATCCCATTACTCAGGGCTTCAGTGCCGGCCAGACCGGCCTGCAGGATGTCTGTTACCTCGGACAGAGAAGGAGCAGAGGCAAACACAACCTCTGTGTGCCACCAGGCCTCTCGGGGAATCATCACGGAAGTTATTTTAGTTCATTTCCTTCTGGCTGATATTCAGGAGGCTTAAACTTTTGATCGCGCAGACAGGGATATCGTGTGGCTTGTGTGAAGTTTCCCATCTGTTTGTGCTGTACAGAATTTGTTTTTGTAAGAAGCCTGAGTGATGAGAATAAATGGGTCATTATTCACCAGCAAATCTGTACTTTTCTGTTATGATTGTATTTGGTTTTTCTAGGTTTCATTTGTTTCCATATCATTGATCATAACCTTCTTCACGTATCTGTTTACTTTTCTTTTCCATCCTCCATTTCCCTCCATTAATCGTCTCACTACCTCGCACCCGTTTCCTCTCGTCTCCCACTGGTGTGTTTGTCTGCATCTGTAATGCGGGGGGGATTTACTTGTCAGTGCGGTCGTCTGTCCGTCCGTCTGCCCGTCTGCAGTCATCTTGTTTCCAGATCAGAACTGGAATACCGTTCAACATTTTTTCTACAGTAACTAGCTGTGCTTATTAATCAGGTTGTAGACTGGTGCCTTTAATATTATTTTGGTATTTCTGAGATTAAATTATTGGGGCCGGGGGTTTATGTCATCTTCTGCCGATGACTCTTGTTCTCTCTTTGTTTGCAGTTTTGTGGGAGTTCATCCTTGTTGCTTTTCACCCTGTGTCACTGAGCATTTGTCTGTTCTGCACATCTGTCTGCTCTGGTTTGACCATCCCTGTTTCCCTGAAATTACTGGATCCTAGTTTGTACCAGGTTGCTGAGTCCTGGTTCTGAAATCTTCTTTGCCTCGTTGACATTCACCGCTGGATTGTGTTTTTGTCTCACAGTGAGTCTCTGGTTTTTCACCCCTGCCTGTTTTTGACTTTGATTTTTAATTGCCTTGCATTTTAATAAAGTAAGATTTATTACATGCTGCCAGAGCTTGAGTCTGGACACCACCCCTGACAGATTGGATCACACTGATGTGAACAGTGGCTTTGGTACGTAGGGATTCCAACTCTGAGAGCTAGTAATACCAAACCTGGACTTAAATTCATAATGAAAAGCGTTCCTCTCCAGTCTATAATAAAACCAAATGAAAACTATTTTTTAACGGACCTCCAGTTTTGTTCAGGTCAGGACGTATCCTTTTCTCATTTTATGAAACGTCTGTGTATCCGTGGGACCTCTGACCATTCCAGCCCATTTTAGCTTTGTGTAGCTAAAATCTTGAAATCTACTAGAGTTCAACCCAATTCAAAGCCATCCTAGTGTCAAGGTGTCAACGACCAAATCTTTCATCATTTACAGTGAAGTCCTCTGGGTGTCTGGGTATTATTTTATTTGCAATTCAATGCAGCTGAGACTGAGAAATGCAGGACTGACTGATGTGGATCTAAGTACACCATCTCTTCATCTAGACCCCAGGGGATGGGGATCTGAGAGAGGCTGAATCCAGGAAAACTAACTGGTATCGCTTCAAAAGAATACTTAATTAAATAAGCATCGTCTCTCTACGATTAAGTTAACGATATAATGCAGATACTCTCCCGTCATTTGGTTCACTGCTTCAGAAAAAATTTTCATTATTGGTTTTTTCAAAACTCTTTTTGAATTCTCTGGCGCACTTGGTATTTAGAGATGACAGCCAAATGCTCACAATAATGACATTTAAAGAATGTGCCTTTTTTTTTTCCTTTGCTGCAAGATCAGATGTTTCCAGAAGTTTATGTCATGATGGAGAAAAGGAATGGGAAGGGAATCGGTCTGAATTATTCTCATCCTGGAGGAGATGAAAGGACTCCTGTAGACACCCCACTGGAGCTCCCTGAGCTAAAGCTGGCAGGCATGCAGGATCCTGTCCACCTACAGGTGGCGCTACAAAAAAATCTGGACACTTCTTGCTCGTCACTCTTGACTGTTTTATTTTTAATTCAGGAGCGTCCATTCAGTGCATTGTGTGTTTACACCTTATATATGTATATTAATTATAATTTCTTCTTTCAGGACATCTAGTGGTCTTACATAGTTGGCTGCAGTAATTCATTTTCCTTTCAAAAAAGATAGGCAGAATTATTCATCCTTGAATGTAGTACCATAAACCATACCAGTGTCAGAGTGAGAATTATGGAGTAACAATTGGGGTGGTGGGCCCATATGTTTTTTTTTTACTATGGCATACAACCTCATCAATGTGATGCAGGCAGTTGCTTCAGTGAACTCAAGTTTTGCAGTCCTCGTAGCATCTTGCTTGTTAAAAAAAATAGCTGTGGTCGTTGAATAATGATAAGTAAACTGATTATGTTCCCAGCCCATGGTGTGCAAGTTACCAAAACACAACTGCAATGGCAGAGTGCTTCTTTTGTTATCATGTTTCTCTCTGCAACATTGATTGATGTTACTGATGTATTCCTACCACTTGCTTGTACAGTGAAAAGAAAAACGGTGCACAAACTGTGGGGTAAATATTGACATAACTTGTATATTATGACAAATGCAGCTCCATCACAATTATGCTCCTCGTCAGGGGGTAAGACTGTTAAAAGGCTTGTGGTTTTTCGATGGGGTCAGTTGGTTATGATTAATGTGCATTTCCGCAGTTTTCAGAGCTATTTTCTGTACTACCTGGTATGATGGCATAAGCTACATCAATAAAGGGGCACTGTCACAGCCAAGCATGCATAGTAAACTTGGGGAAAAAATAATCTAATTTTCATCCTTTTCATCATCCTTTCCATATTTCGTGTGTGTTTATGGGATGAAAATCTAGTCCAAGTTTGATTTTGGCCATGTTTTGCCAAGAGGGCGCAGTGGCTTTGGCACTATTATTTTTCAAGTTTGTGACTGGTGGAAACTGCTAGTTTAACTTTATATTGCATTTCATCATAGCAGTTAACCCAGCTGTTCTTTCCGAAAACAAATTACTGACTTTAGGGCAGGACCCATGGTATATTTTAGTAAAATTTTTTTAAACATCCATTTTCCCTGTGCTAACGATACTTTGAGGTGTTTGTTTGTGCGCTGCTCTGTCTGGCCATAGTAACCCACATGGAATCTTTACTAATCTCTCTGTCCATAACTCTGGATTACATTCAATATGTAAGAAAATGAGCAAAAGGGAAGCCAAAGCGTAAAAATATAGGGTAGCCATATCATTACCAACAGAAAACAAAACTAAAATAAAATTTTAATTTCTAAATTGATGTCAAAGACATCTCTTCTGCAACCAGGTCTAAGCCGTATTGTTAATGACAGAGCGCTAATGTTAATTTACATTTTTTTGCCCACTACAGATGTTGCCAACAAAGAAAATGCAGTTGGGGCATTGCATTGGTAATTGAATGCCATGTTCAAGGCATTTTGCTACAGATTTACCAAGCTGATTATTTAGCTGATGTTAAAAATGAGAGGGCAAGCGACTAGCCATCAGCTGAATGTTAGCTAGCTAACATTCCCATGCTCCAGTCTGGCATTATAGGACTTTAGGTTGAATACATGTCATTCGCAGAGACAAATTCTTTTGTGGGCCACTTAGCTAATGTTTTAAAATATCAGAAACTCTGAGGGTATAAAAACTCTACATACTGCATTATAGCTAAAGCTGCTCACATTGACCTTGAGTCTTTTCTCTTACTTGCAGCACTGTAAGCAATTAGGCTTTGAAAGAGATGTAGGAATTATGTGTAGGAGTTTATGAAATTGTATGACAAGTTTTAGGCATGAATACGAACAAACATATTTCATTATTACGATGACAGTTACATTAGATATATAAATGTTTTGAACCCTCCTAACCTGTTGGTTTGAACTTCTTGTGGGTGTGTGGGGGTGCGTCAGGAATTAATTATGGGGGTCAGACCCCTCAAAAGAACCCTGTCTTACAACACCTAGTAATAGCGAGGGTCATTTGCTCGGTTTAAGTATACTCCATGAGACTGGCAAAGTTCCCACATCCCTCTGCTGCACACATCGCAAGATACACTTTTTTATCATTTTATTTTCTGGGTGACACTGTGATTTGTTCACTATACAATCAGATGCAGATGAGGTTTACTTTATTTTACTCTTAGTCTCCATTAGAAAACCTTTCACCATGATAGCTCCCTGCACTTTCTCTCTTTGGTTAATGCTTGCTGCAAATCGCAACCACAAGTCATTGCATCCCACGCCTCACAGACTTATTTTCAACATGCCAGAGAACATGAGGCCATCTGGGAAGAGTCAGTACACGTAATGGGTCAGGACATGTCACTGTGATGGGATTCTGTTGAGGTTAGACTGCGATAAAATATTTTAATGCACATCTGAAAAAAAAAGTTTGGTACAGTAAGATCCCTGTTAAAATTACGTATTGAGCACTTGGCATTACTGGACGTTTTTTCTCTCCTTCCCACTGGCCTATGTCTGTGTCCATTAGTAGTGCAGGCTGTATATGGATATTCTTAGAATGTGTCATAGCGAGGACGAGGCAACACATTTGTTTCTTTGTGCCTTACAGTATGTCAGCCTGCTCATCTGATCAGGGGGGGCTGTCAGTGGAAAAATATATATTTTGTGGTTACATCAGTCCCAAAGGGAATCAATGGAAAGCTGGCTCACACTGTCATGTACTCAAAGCCAGCCCCTGTGCATCTACCAGGCAACACACAGTCTCAGAAACTACAGTAGTGGTGCCCGGGGAGTAGGTGTGTGTCAATGTCCACATCAATTATGCTGCATTGTGGAGGTGCAAGGTGAGGACAGGTGGTTGGCTCCCCCCTCTGCCATGGCTTTGTTATAGACGCACGGCCGAGGAGCCCATAGATGGGTGACCTGTTGTTCTCATAGCCAGGTCTCGACTCCTTCACCAGAAAGGCACCCTGATGAATTGCCTCTCAGCAACACAGCATTAAAAACCCACACTTCAGTCTCATTGTAGGAAACTCTAATTTTGGATTAGCCCCTTTATCCTTGCTTTTGCTATCATTTAGTGTCAATGTGACATCCTCTCAAAATCTCACTAAGTTAGGCCTCAGGGTGGATCTGTGGACCTGCCTGGATTTATTACCTTACCTGACCTTAGCTGTCATTATGCTAGCAGTGTCTTACAAAGTAACCTGCAGAGTTTAGTCATGAGTGAAATTTTAAACAGCTGAATTTCAAATTTCAAAGTGGGACTGTGCCATACCATATTGTTCAAGATTAAACCAGAAAGAATTTTTACACATAAGTGTCATGTCACAATATAAATAATATAATAGCGTGATGTGTTGATATCCCAGCGTGAAGCCTTCAGCCTTCACTCACTGCAAAGAACATGGGCATGGCTTAAAGCCAGAGTAGCACGTCAAGACTCTGAAAAGGAGTTGGTCTACGCCGTCACACACTGTGCACGTACACTATTGTTTCATCAGCAGAGTAGCAAGTAGCCCTTTCACTTAATTTTTTATTGGCTACGTCACGGTTGATCAACGGGAATTTTTATGATTAATTGCTGAATAAAAAATTCAAAGTGTAGTTCTATTAATCTCCCCACAACCGTGATTCCATAAAAATGGTTAAACAGCCATGAATTGTGTTCATGGACGGTACAGATTTATTGTGCTTTCTCAAAATGCACAGCGTGGAGCCATTTTTTTCTTTCGTACCACAGCATTACTACTAAGCAATGCATTGTAACTGCATCAGCAAATATATGCAACAAATTATTTGCTATTGTGTTTGTCCTTCTGCTTCTGACAGCATTTGAGCACTGTACAGCTTCAAAAACAGGCTGGCTTACCTTGATTTTTGGGACACCTTGCAAAAAGTTGGTCCCACAATATGCAAGAGATCGCTAACTAGTTCTTTCATGGGGCTCTCCCGTATACTCACGTTTTTTTGCTTCAATTTTCTCTAGAAGAGGGTCCCGACGCCTGACAGAAAACAAGCACCATGGAGTTTCGAATATTGACTAGCGTACTGTGATTTTTGCAACACTATGCAAATAAATTGTCCCATGATATGCAACAGATAGCTGGTTTGCTGCTGCCTCACAGCAAGGATGTTGTGGGTTTGGATCTTGCCTGGGGCCTCTCTGTGTTCGCATGTTCTCCCCATGTTCACGTGGGCCTCTTCCAGGTTTTCCGGTTTCTGCCCACAGTGTAAAGACATGCATATCAGGCTAATCAAATTCCTCACTGGTACAAGTGAATGGTGTGTGCACCCTGTGATGGATTGGCGTGCTGTTTAGGGTGGGTTCGTGCCTTTAGCCCATAGTCTGCTGGGATAGGGTCCTGCTCTCCCCTCGACCCTAGTGTGCAAGAACAGTGTAGACGATGGATGGATGGATGTTTTTGTTTTAACTACGATATAGTTAATGTGATAGCCTACGGGTGGAAGGTGTATATTTTTGTCTTACTGGATGTATCTTCAGTAAATCATAACTTTTTTATATCTGTATTTTTAATGTAAGGAATGCAAAATGGTGTTATCATTAAAGTCCTCATACACATCATACCATTTATTAATTTCAACGAAACAATCTTTATAATAGAATAAAAAGGTTCAAATAATGGTGCACATTGTCTAGGCCTTCACAGATATTTTGTCTCTTTCTCTCATTAGTGGTACTGCAGAAGTGTAGCAATTGATTTATAGTGCTATTCTAACAAGTGACAGGTCTATCATTTGGACTATGCTTTAGGGTATTTTATATGAGCTGAAATTAATGATTTAAAAAATCTTGGTTGCTTCGACTACCATACTGAATATCATGTACTGTATATTGCTTTAACAAAATCTTTCCTAACAATACTGAATGAGAAAAAACAAATTTAGGAAAAAAATGAATATTGAACTTATTAATTCTTTGAACTGCTTTACTGCATAAAATTGTCTTTCTACAAGCTCAGGGTAATTCATGTTTAAGTTGAATATGCCCCAAATGCTCCAAATGCTTCTCCCAGACTTCTTAATCTCAAAAATTTCTGGGGGACTTATGGCTTTGCTGCCATACTGTTTTGACTTATTATTTTACCACTACAGCACTGGCTATTAGAGGTCAGATCTCCAGTGAACCACAATTTCTACAAAATATGCAGGAAAATTGTCACCAGTGAACATGCAATTGATTTGTTTCACCACCTGAAGCAAAAACACAAGGAAACTCAGAAGTTGTGTGAGGAGGGGAGTTCTGCAGCTGCAGCTGGTGATGTGCAGCCGAAAAGAGAGAAAATGATGCAACCACCAAAAAAAACCCTTTATTCGGAATTTTTCCCCATATCATCTCCTACAGCGCCCTCCATAATTATTGGCACCTGTGGTTAAGATGTGTTCTTTAGCTTCTAATAAATTCAGTTTTTTTCTAAATAATATTTGACCTCAATGAAAAAAGATAAAAACCCAACCTTTAATTCAAGTGCATTTATTCAGTGGGCAAAAAAATCCCACATTAAGAAATAATTCTTTTATTTCAAATCATGTTTGCCTCAATTATTAGCACCCCTCACGTTAATACTTTGTACAACCCCCTTTAGCCAACAAAACAGCACCTAATCTTCTCCTGTAATGTTTCACAAGATGGAGAATACAGAAAGAGAGCTCTTCGACCATTCCTCTTTGCACAATCTCTCTAAATCATCCAGTGATCTGGGTCCTCTCCTCTGCACTCTCCTCTTCAGCTCACTCCACAGGTTTTCAATGGGGTTGAGGTCTGGGGACTGAGATGGCCATGGGAGGAGCGTGATTCTGTGTCTGGTGAACGATTTCTGTGTAGATTTGGCCACATGTTTAGGGTTATTATCTTGCTTAAAGACCTAGTGACGGCCCATCTTCAGTTTTTGGGCAGAGGCCACCAGATTTTGATTTTAAATGTCCTGGTATTTCAAAGCGTTCATGATGTCATGCACCCTAACAAGGTTCCCAGGGCCTCTAGAATAGAAACAGGCCCACAGCATCACCGATCCTCACCCATACTTCACAGTGGGCATGAGGTGCTTTTCTGCATACTCATCTTTTGTGTTCCGCCAGACCCACTTTTAGAGTGTTTGTTGCCAAAAAGCTCTATATTGGTCTCATCTGACCGAAGCACACGGTCCCAGTTGAAGTCCCAGTACCGCTGAGCGAACCCCAGATGTTTGCGTTAATGATTGTGAGAGAGAAAAGGATTTTTCCATGCATGCCTCCCAAACAGCTTGTTGGCATATAGATAGCGCCTGATGGTTGTTTTGGAGACTTTGTGACCCCAAGATGCTACCATTTGTTGCAATTCTTTAACAGTGAGCTTTGGAGAACTTTTTATCTCTTTTACCATCTTCCTCACTGTGCATGGTGGCAAAATAACCTTGCATCCTCGTCCTGGCTTGTTTACCACTGTTCCAGTTGTTTTAAACTTCTTAATGATTCCTCTGACAGTAGATATGGGCAGATGCAGGCGAGTGGCTATTTTCTTGTAGCCATTGTCTGACTTGTGAAGGTCGACACACATCTGCCTTACTTGAATGGAGTGTTCATTTGTCTTTACCATGTTGGAGAGTGGATAAGAGAAATGGCCTCTGTGCCACGTCATATTTATACCCCAGGGAAACAGGAAGTGATGAATTACTAATTAAATGTTCCGAGATGCTCTGATCAATTTTGTAAACTCCTGTAGAAATCACAGAAATGCTTCAATTACATTTATTTCCTAGGAATTGTTAGGGGTGCCAATAATTGTGGAACAGGCGATTTTATGAAAAATAATTATTTTTTAGTCAGCGATTGGTTTTTCCCTTAAAATTCACTTGAGTTGAAGGTTACATTTTTCTACAATTTTCAGTGTGAGAGTATGCTTCTGCAATAAAAAGGAATTTATTTTAAGGCTTTTAACACATTTTAATCATGCCAATAATTATGGAGGACCCTGTATATTGTTCCAGCAAATTACCCTGAAATATTGCGATATTATTTTTGCCAGATTGCCCATCTCAAGCACTAAGTCTGGTCCTCAGGCGTTATCACCCTGCAGTCCCATGCATTCTCATGATGACCTAGGATTCACTCTCAACCAGTAGACCACATTGCACCACTGCCTGCCGTCAGAGTGCTCAAGTTGGGGAAACAAACTGGGAACATCACTTGGCACCCTGTTTCCCTCAGAGTTACTAAGGTCACATCAATCAGCGGAAATGCCAAATTACTCTCTTCCCTTTAGCAGTTGAATTGACTGTGGATTTCCATAATTATTCTCGAAATGTCCCGCAGGGAGTTAAGTTTGATGCTTATCAGTTACAATTTGTGTATTTTAAAGGCAATTAAGATATTTGCAGATTCTTAAAATCTCACAATGAAGGGGAAAGATGGTAGATGGTATGGAGAGAAGACAAACTGGGAGAAGCAGGACGACAGACTGGGACCAGACAGAAGGCAGACTGGGAGCAGTAGACAGTATGTGGTGCTGGTCAGGTTTGTACTGAATGTTCCTCACTTATTGGGTAACATTCCAGAGATAACTTAGCCTGCATGGCCCACCAGCAGGCCCTGCACCTCCCCACTGTGACTCACAACCCAACACCGCCTCGCGGGGGTTGTAACCACCCGGTCAAGTTTGATTTAGAACCTTCCAGATGGAGAGGGCGAGAGACCATCGACCTGCTCCTTCTGTATTCACTGAGTAGCCTATGTAGGGGCTGGCCTCCCTGGATAAGGGATAGATCATTGTCTGAACCTTTGACATTTCAAGCACTGTCAGTAGCATATGGGTGTTTTCTTGTGTACCTCCTGCCAGTTGGCTTTTAAGTGTGTGTGTGTGTGTGTGTGTGTGTGTGTGTGTGTGTGTGTGTGTGCGTGTGTGTGTGTGTGTGTGTGCGCAAGTGTGTGTGTGTGTGTGTGTGTGTGTGTGTGTGTGTGCGTGCGTGTGTGTGTGTATGCACACGCGCGTGTGTGTGTGTGTGCGCGTGAATGTGCGTACGTGCGGGTGTGTGTGCGCGCGTATGTGCGGGTGTGTGTGCGTGTGCGTGTGTGTGTGTGTGTGTGTGCGCGTGTGTGTGCGCGTATGTGCGGGTGTGTGTGTGTGTGTGTGTGTGTGTGTGTGTGTGTGTGTGTATATGCGCATACGCGCGCGCGCGCGCGCGTGTGTGTGTGTGTGTGTGTGTGTGCGCGCGTATGTGCGGGGGTGTGTGTGTGTGTGTATATGCGCATACGCGCGCGCGTGCGTGTGTGTATATGCGCACACGTGTGTGTGTGTGTGTGTGCGCGTGAGTGTGCATGTGTGGGTGTCTGAATGTAAACACTAATCTAGTCAAGAATTCTATTTAAACAAGGGCTCCAACGTCCAATATTTTAAGGACATTGTATGTCAAAGGCGATCTGGTGCAGAGTATTTTAGATGGTGGGCTACAGAAACTTCTGAAAATGATGGATTCCGTCATACATAGGGGGCCTCCATTAGTTTCTAGAAATACTATCTAGTTTACCCTTATTTTACTCAGTCATAAGCAAAGTAGCCCCATATCAAAAATGCGAGTGATATTAATCATGACAGTCTGTCAGCGTATGCTCTCAGAAACGATGACCATGCAGCTCTTGCATCTCCTAACGTGGCAGAGTTATGCTTCACCTCAGCGGGGATCTGAGCTGGGGGTCACACCTCTGTCATGTGACACGCCTGTACTTCCTAGGATGCACTGCCCTCTACCTCCACATAGAGAGGAGCTGACTGTCCCCACTGCCCGGTAAGGTCCTGAGGGAGCAGTGTTATTGGATCATTGCCATAGCATCACAGCTCCTTCTGGACCCTATATTTGTGTGCATGTAGTGTAAAATGTGGGTGTGGTTGTGAGTGAATGTTTTCATAGGAGTAGAGCTGTGAAATAACATGGTTCCCGATTCACAAGTGCGCTCTTTCATGGACATACAGAAATATATCCTCTCTGCTGCACCTGTATATTTTGATGTATTGCTTTCCTGTGAGCCACAGTTTACTTCCTGTTCTTGGACAATGACAGTTTCATAACACTCCCAAAAACTATATATCACTGCACCCAAGTCTGAATATTTTGTTATTCATATAACGTTAAATGTTTGGGCGCTGCAGAGCAAACTGAAGCATTTGTTCATTTAGTTTTTTCATGATCAAAAGCATCAAAGATCGGACTCATCCTGAAACAGAAGCAGAATAGCGATTGCCCATATCCCACTTCTGGGTGATAACTGCGGAGTGCAGAACTCCGAGATCAAAGTGTGTCTGGTAGCGTCCTCCACTCCAACGGAGAAAGGATAAAATTTGCAGTACCCAAATGGAATAGTTTCTGGCAGCCTGGTTCATTGCAGGATCCTCATACAGATTAGCTGCTAATCCCAGCAGGCTGTTTTTGACTGAGGGGAAATGAGTATTGTTAGCGTGAGCCTGCTGTTGTTGACTGAGGGGAAATGAGTATTGCCAGCATGAGCCTGCTACCCTTGCTCACTGTGGACAGTTGGGAGGGATGACTGGAGATGCACAGTGTGAACGCATGTATTCTACATGCTGCTCGGCACAATATGAAAAGGGTTCGTGGATGGAACTGGTTGGAGTGTAACTTCTGACAACTGAGCAAAAATGAGAAGTGCATGTAGGACAGACACAAACAGGCCGAGAAACACAAAGTTTTTTACTCCCTCAATCACATTTCCATTTTTACACAATTCTGGCACTGCTGCCTCCTTATTTTACTTGCAGTGTGTGATCCTTCTGCCTCTTGTCTGTCATTTTTCTACTAACATCAGTAGCTCTAGAATGGCACTGTGTTCAGTCGTGTAAGGCGTGTGTTGCAGACTTTAGCAGTTGTGCTGAGGAGTTTGCAGTGAAAGGATTTCAACCCACATATGAAGCTTTGGTCAGAGCAGCTGTACTTGAACATGAATATGTCGGCACGTATGCGGTGCCCTCCCAATCCCTCTTCTTCTTCAGCTCTTACATCCTCTCATTCATCCAGCTGAATTTATACTGGGCAGCACATCCCATCACATCCACTCATTAATCTGTTACTGATCTGTGGAGATTTAACCTGATTCACCCCATCTGAGATTCTGACCTCAGATCTAATTTCTTCCGTAGGGATTCTTATTGCCCTCTCTATATTGCTTTAATTCTTGGCGTGTGCTACATCCCATTGCATTACTGAATAAAATATTCTCACCAGGCCTCTTTGACTGCATCCTCAACAGTATACTGTAGCCTTTCAATTAAGTTAATTGGTAATAACAACGGTAGCAGCAATAGATAATGAAATGTAATTGTCAGCTTGTAGTATCTACTTGGGTTGTGCAATTAGAGAAGTGCAAATCTCTCATTAAAAAGCCAATGAACAGAGTAAAACAAAATCAATACACTCCATACCCCCTCCCACCTCATGATACTGCGTGAGAATTGACCGCAGACTCAAACAAGTGCCAAGTTTAGCTCTTTAGCAGACTAACTGCTTAATTAGACAGTTCTGACTTTTCATGCAACTGTTTGGGTTGATTATGTGAATTGTCATTTCTCCTTGCCCTGTCTGCACTCCAGCCTGTGTCAGCGGCTGTCATTTGGCTGTCTGTAGCAGGTGCCCCTGCTGTCAGGTGGAACTGAGTAAACAGATTCTGCTGTTCAAGTGAGACGTGGCTGGTTTGTTCTCCTTTAATGAAGGTAGTTGTGAATATAAGAGTAAATGCTCTGATAATGCAATGGGTTTTGGAAAAGTCTATGGTAATGTAATCACTTTTAGAGAATTTAGGGTAATGTATTCTAATAATTTATGAGAATGTGGCAACAAAAGGGCAAAAATAAAATATGCGCCGAATTAAGTATTGGGAGGAGAGAGCACTTTATCTAATTTATCCAAACTACCAGATTATATCAGTGATTCACTGATTTAAAACATTCATGCATTTATTTTTTTTAATACAGGAAGCACCGTAATGCATTTTTATATCCCAGTCACTCAGAGCTACATGGCAGGCTGCTGGAAACAGGATTTACGAACTCTCCCACTTGCACTTTCCGTCTGCAATAACTTGTTATAGGATAGATAAGGAGAGGGACTGCCGTGTGCCAATTATTTCTCACTAATCCAAAAATTGACTCACTAGAAAACCTTGAGGGTGTGAAATTGTAACAGACTGTATGCATCTCTCGTGTCGCTGTTTGGGATAATTACAGATATGCGTTTAATCAAATGCTTACTGTTGAGTAATTATGCCAGCTCTCAGTATATTTTAAGTTGTCTGTCCTGTGACAGCGTGATATCCTCTCTCTCCTTCTCGGAGAATGTGTTGAGTTGGATTTGAGTGCTTGCACAGCATCCTCCAGATGACCCTGAATGTCTTATGGTTCACTGTTGTAAATATACTTGAAAAAGGCTTTGGCTCCTTAAAAGAAAATCATCATCACCATGTAACTGTGTCTGCGGGAAGATAAAGGTCACCCTGCCCACCTACTGTAGTATTGTGCGTCCGGAGTACTGCATTACTGAGTGGTGCCCTGTGTATCATTATATAGGTGGTTGTTCCTTAGTGCAGCAGGCAGGGCAGGACAGGGCCGAGCGAGTGCATCGTCATAAAGGAATTTTTAAATCGATGGGCGCAATGAATTTTAGTGTTGGTACTTCCTTCAGTTTTACTGCAGAGTCAGACAGGGCATTAATTTTCTAACTACTCCCTGATGAAGATGGATTTCTTCGTGCTGCTGCCTGGGACTGTTTCAGCTGCTGTAGCCAAATTGAGCCGAGTTGTGTTCATCCCCCTCAGTTCCCTGCTGACCCGTGGCCAAACCTAACGGCCTGTATCGTATTTACAGGGAAAAGCAATAAACAATCCCTTTCTGATCCTGTCGCAAAATTATTTTATTGCTCCAGTTCTCTCATAATTACTGCATGGGTGATACTACCTGATTCCTCAGCTACTGCTGCTGTACTCAAAAAGATTCAGCCGGTTTATTACTACCTCTCTACCTCTTGCCCTCTTTCCTCCCCCCTTTGTATTTCTCTCCTTCTCTCACTTTCTCTTTTTTGCACTCTCTCTTTCTCACCCTCTCAGTACTGTTGCACCCACCAAGAAGTGATGGAGGATGGGACAATTTAGAGGGTTATTTTTAGGTCGCCGGCCGTAGGCCAGTAACCCATTGTCGTCACTTTGTATCCGGCAGAGTCGTCGGCGTCACCTTCGTCCGTTTAAAGTTGTATCTCAAAAACGGTCTGATGAATTTGTTTTTAATTGGGGGATCAAATGGGTCATCAAGTTAATGCCTGAGCAAAAGATTTTTTGATTGAATCGTTCGTTTAGACTTGGCGGCCATTTTTTGTTGAAAATGGCCATTTTTGGCACTTAGATGCAATGTTTTCAAAATTTGTCCGATGAATTTTTTTTTTATCGCAGCAATAGAATCAATATCATGACCTGCTTCAATGGTCTCCTTCATAGCGCCCCCAGGCAACGTGTCTGGACTTTTTTTTTTTTCGGGGTGTTGTGCCACAAAATGAGCCGTAACTCGCTTATTATTGCATTTATAACATAGGTATGAATTGAGCATGTACAGTACATCATGCTTGCCGAGCGTTGGCGGTTGGTCAAATTTAACCTTGAGCCGAAAGGTCAAGGTCAAATGGCAAAAATGTGCTATATCTCTCTTAATATAGTGTTTAGAGCTTAGGTGTGTATTAGGCCCCTATAGGGAAACAGGTACAGTGCTGTGAAAAAGTATTTGCCCCCTTCCTGATTTCTTCCTTTTTTGCATATTTCTGACACTTAAATGTTTCAGATCTTCAAATAAATTTTAATATAAAAAAAGATAACCCAAGTAAATGCAAAATGCAGTTTTTAAATGATGATTTCATTTATTAATGGGAAAAAGCTATCCAAACCTACCTGGCCCTATGTGAAAAAGTAATTAATTGATAAATCATGAATTAACTGTGATTAACCACATTTATTGAGTCCAGTTTCACTAGCCACACCCAGGCCTGATTACTGCCAGACCTATTGAGTCAAGAAATCACTTCAATAATACCTGTCTGACAAAGTGAAGTAGGCTTAAAGATCTCAAAAGGCAACATGTCATGCTGCAAACTAAAGAAATTCAAGAACAGATGAGAAACAAAGAAATTGACATCTATCAGTCTGGAAAGGGTTGCAAACCCATTTCTTAGGCTTTGGGACGCGGCGAATCATGGTGAGAACCATTATCTACAAATGGAGAAAACTTGGAACAGTGGTGAACCTTCCCAGGAGTGGCCGGCCTACCAAAATTACTCCAAAAGCGCATCGACAACTCATCCAGGAGGTCACAAAAGAACCCATAACAACATCTGAAGAACTGCAGGCCTCATTTGCCTCAGTTAAAGTCAGTGTTCATGATTCAACAATAAGAAAGAGACTGGGCAAAAATGGCATCCAAAAAGAACATAAAGGCTGGTCTCACATTTGCCGAAATACATCTTGATGATCCCCAAGACTTTTGGGAAAATTTTCTGTGGACTGGCGAGACACAAGTTGAACATTTGGAAGGTGTGCGTCCCATTACATCAGGCGTGCAACTAGCGCAGCATTTCATAAAAAGAACATCATACCTAAAGTCAAACATGGTTGTGGTAGTGTGATGATTTGGGGCTTCTTTGCTGCTTCAGGACCTGGACAACTTGTCATAATTGATAGAACTATGAATTCTGCTTTCTACCAGAAAAGCCTGAAGGAGAATGTCCAACCCTCAGATTGTGATCTCGAGCTCAAGCGCACTTGGGTTATGCAGCAGGACAATGACCTGAAACACACCAGCAAGTCCACCTCTGAATGGGTAACAAAAAACAAAATGAAGATTTTGGAGTAGCCTTGTCAAAGTCCAGGCTTAAATTCTGTTGAGATGCAGTGGCATGACCTTAAACAGTCTGTTCATGCTCAAAACCCCTCCAATGTTGCTGAATTTAAATAATTCTGCAAATAACAGTGGGATAAAATTCTTCCACAGTGACATGAAAGACTCATTGCCAGTTATTGCAAACGTTTGATTGCAGTTGTTGTCGCCGAGGGTGGCAAAACCAGTTATAAGGATTTAGGGGGCAGTTGCTTTTTCACATAGAGCCAGGTAGGCTTGGATAGCTTTTTTCCCTTAATAAATGAATTCATCATTTAAAAACTGCATTTTATATTTACTTGGGTTGTCTGTCTAATATTAAAATTAGTCTGATGATCTGAAACATTTAAGAGTGGTAAATATGCAAAAAAAAAGAAAAAATCAGGAAGGAGGCGAATACTTTTTCACTGCACTGTATGTCGAACATTGTGAGTCAGTCACATTTGTCCTTAGGCCTCAAGGTCAAGGTCAAATGGAAAAAATGTGCTATAACTTTCTTAATATAGCATTTAGAGCTTAGGTATGTAGGAGGCACCTATAGGGAATCAGGTATGCCGAACGTTGCTAGTCAGTCACATTTGGCCTTGGGCCTCTAGGTCGGAGAAAATAAAAAGAAATCTGTATTTAGGCTCAGAGATCTCACCATTCATGTTGGGTCCTCATGGGTAGAGAGGCCTATCAGTGTGCCGCAGTCAAAAGCGTAGCGTGTGTGTGTGGTGAATGTAAGACGACCTGTGTCATGACGGCTGTTTTCTTGACAGACTGCTTATCTGGGAGTGAAGGCCACGATTTGGCTGCTGTCACATTGTGATGAGATGGCCTCTCTCACAGAATGCCTGTGAAAATACCCCTCTGGGCCCACTCAAGGCTTTCATACTCACCAATGAGCCTCAGGACGAACATGCTCTGATATGTCCACACAGTCATGGTCAGGATCAATCCTGTCTTTCAGGGATGCTGAGACTCTTGTACATGCATTTATTTCATCAAGGTTGGACTATTGTAATGTTCTTCTGTCGGGTCTCGCCTTCTGACTGGGTCAGACAGATATGAGCACATAACTCCAGTGCTCTCCTCTCTTCACTGGTTGCCTGTTAATGCCAGAGTGGATTTTAAAGTGCTACTGTTGACTTTTAAAATTGTAAATGGTCTGGCACCCTCTTACCTCATTGATATGGTGGATCCATATGTGCCTGCTCGGGCACTTCGTTCTCACGGAACTGGCCTTCTGAGTGTCCCTAAGGTTCGCAAAAAGACTATTGGTCAGCGGGCCTTTTCTTTCCGTGCTCCCACTCTATGGAACAGTCTCCCTGTTGATTTTCGGTTGGCATGCTCGATTGATGTATTCAAAGCGAAGCTGAAGACCCACCTGTTTAATGTTGTTTACTGCTAATATTATGGTGTGTTGTGTCTTTGTCTTGTTATTTGTTTTTAAGCTTTGTAAAGCACTTTGATTGAAAGCGCTCTATAAATAAAATTATTATTATTATTATTATTATTATTATTATGGTCAAAGACTCAGGCCTTGCCCGGTCATGTCCCCTGCTTAGCTGACATCCTGTTTCTGTTTCAACCAAAAGAAGAGATCATGCCTTGTATTTTGCAAAATGATTATTAGTTGCCTGATTTCTAAATCGACTAAATCCAAATACATGTCTCCTTAACCTGTTCTGATAAAACACTGGCAAGACTCTCTGCTATTTGCACTGCCCTGGCCCTCTGATTTTGAAAACCTCCTTGGACACTGTTTTCAGAACTCGTGATCATTCGATTACAAACAGAAGAGGTCACGGCCCTGTGAACTTTCAGAAACAGATGGGGTGAACTGAATCCAGACTGAACAAAGAGTTGGCCTCCCGAGACATGTGCAGGGATTAACTGATGGAGGTGGGGAGAAGAGAGATGCAAATTACGGTCCAAAATCTTGAGCAATGGTTAACTCAACAGGTCAGGGAAAAGCCAGTGTTTAATGTAGAGTCAGAACACTTATCCCTCAGAGTTCAAGGGTCAATGACCAGCTGTGTTGTCTTATCGGGTTAATGGGTCTCCATAATCAAAACAGCCATGAACAGAATAGTTCATTTGTGGTTCTCAGCTCATAATTTACTTGTAAAGATGTTCACCTCTGACAAAAATCTGGCGCAGTTGTTACGGCCTGTGCATTATCTGCTTTGGGTCAGCTGCCCTTGTTTAAAGTGGGATTTACCATTTTTATTTGTTTCCTCTATGTGGCTATTAATTCAGCTAAATTGCCTGAAGCTATTCTGGGCTACGTCCTTTGCTCAACAATGATTTGAACCTGTATGCTCTTGGCTTTGAGCTTAACAACTTAACCACTGCACTGAACTGTTGCCTTGTTATTGCCTCTCCACGATGAGCAGCCCAGCCAGCCTCTCTGCATGCTGTAGCTCATAAATATGTTCTTTTCCTTCTGTTTGTCCTTCAGCTCTGGAACATGTGTGTGTAAGATCGGAGTGTATGGCCCCAAATGTGATGAGTGCCTTCCTGGCTACTTCCGCTTCAGCAGCACGGGGTGCCAGCTATGCCAGTGTAACAACCACTCCAGCTACTGCCATCCGCAGTCAGGTGGGTACCTGCCTGTCCTCTCACAGGTGCAGGTAAGAGCTGACAAAACCTGTCCATTCTAGTACTACGGGTGAGAAATGCCACTGTACAGCAGTGAGTTTATTATTCACTCCTACCACACTGATCACAGGTCAGTGAGCTCACGCATATACCATACACACAACCCACACAAAGCTACCTCTATTAAAGTCTGCCTCGCTATCCCATAAATCAAACCTTGTCATGTTTGTTGATATTTTCACACTTTCAAACATGCACAAATGCTATTCCAGACTTCCATATAATTTTTACAACAATAGAAAAAATCCAAAATCAGTTTAGACAGATTTACCTTCTCTGTTCTTATGGGATTATTTATTTCAAAATGAGAATATAAATCAAGCTAATATTACCCAATTTATCTAAAGTAGCCGTCCCTCTCTTTCACTCCTCTCCCACTGACTTTATTGAAGCTGAACTTCATAAAGCTATACATGCTGACATATTGATTCACTGTGCAGGATAGCCGGTGTGCTGTCTCTTGAGGCAGGGAAAGACTAGTTGGAATATCAAACAGCAGCCGTGTAGTTTTTGTCTGCAGCCAATAAAGCGGCTCCAGCACATTGTGTCTGAGAGAACGCCCCTGGAGCTGGACATGCAAGAGCCCCATGTGGTGTGTTTTACTCTGTTTTCTGTCTCTAATAGACCCTCAATATTGAACACATATGACGTGTGACAAAAACTGATGAACTCATTATTCTGTATTTCTTAAATGCTTGTGTGTCTTAATTTGCCTTTACTATGTTATGGGCTTTGTTCTGATCCTGGTTTAAGCCTGATAGCATTCAGAAAGAAGCTGTTTGTCTATTTTTTTTCTTTTGAAATCTCATTAAAAATATTGCCAACCCACAGTTCAGGTATTTCTGTTGTGCTCCTCGGTGACTTGTGTCCTGGCCTTCACCTCTTTTGCATTTATTTTGTTGACAGCTCATTTAAAATAGATTTCCTTCCCTGCTATATTCCCAGCTAGAACCAGCTGCCAGCACTTTTTCTGACTATAGGCACCTGATCCCTCCACTCTGCTATTATGCCTTTTCCTGTGTGTGTAATTCAATGTATAGACTGTTTGGCATCTGTCACACTCTGCACCCAGCAAAGCCACGATAAAGAACAGCAGAAGGCGAACTGTATTGGCCTCAACCGCAAACACTCCCGCGTCAGCAGGACTGGGCTGCTTGCATAAATACTTGTTATGATCTGCAACATTACTTCATAGCTGATGTAAACGTGTCATATCCTAGTTTTTGAAGTTGTGATTCATGACTTTGTGAGCTGGGGTCTGCATTGCGGAGTTCTATTCCACTTTGACTGTCCTGACTTGACAAGGTCACGAGTGAAATCTCAGTCTCTGCTTTTCAGTGTTTTACATCGCAGGGCCTGATTTTTCCCATCATATGCCATAGACCTTCGGCCTATGGGATCCTCTTTTTCGATCTGTGAATGGGGGTGGTTCTCGTGTATATATTTAAGTGTATACACAGACTATGCGATAGCCACCAGTAGGTGTGATTAAAAAAGGGCAATCCATCTTCTGGGATAAACTACAGTACAGATGCTGCCACTTTATATTAGGTTTCTTTTGTTCACGCGAGAGAACAGTGCATGCATAATTTACATTTTTGTTTGTTTTCCTTTGTTTTGCTTGGCTTCCTTTTGTGGATGTTAGTGCAATGAAGCATTATATTTATTTTGTTAATATTGAAGAAAGTTATTGGGTGCATTGACAGCACTAATAAAAAGAATGAAATCGTATTCTGCACAGTCCACCAGTTTGAATCACCAGAGTCTTGTGGCACAGCAATGATTTAATTGTACTTGTATTATGGAGTACAGTATCCCACGTTTTTGTGGGTTATTTTTTGTTTACCCATTTTGCAGCCATTACGAAAAATAGCTCACCTAATTGTGAGTTTGTGAAGAATGAAATAATGGTTGAATTTATTTACATGTATTAGTATGTGATTACTGAATCCAGTCAAAAATAGCCATGTCCATCTGCATACTGTTTGCAGTTCTGTGCAGGTTTGAACACTCAACCTCTTGAGCTCACTGCCAGAGGTCATTAAATGATATTTGATGGCCATTGATACAGGTTCAGAGAGGAGCTGTCTCGGACTCAGCGTAATGATATCCCAGCACACCACCCTGCCTCACAGAGTAATTACACTGATCTCTGGGATCAGAGTAACTCTTCTTTCATGAGCAACTTCAGATTAATCTATAGCTGAGTTGCCTGCTCTCGTCACTGACATTAACCTCTATAATCTTCTGTCTCTCGGACCAGTAAAGAGGTGAGTGCTCTCGACCTGAGAAACCATTTAAGCTACATGCTCTGCATAGCTCCGTCCTCATCTGAAATCACTCAGGAGGCCCAGCTGAAACAAAGATATGAACACAATAAATCCTGTGCAGTTAGATGGAGGTGCAAATGAAGACTTCGGGCAGGATTTTTGTTTGGATGAAGACGAGTAATCCTGTTTGGACAGAAAAAAACGGACCTTTTTAGAACTGTGCCCACTGGGCCATACCAGCGGTATTGCTTATGCTGTAAATAAGGCGGAGGAGGAAGAAACATAAATATTTAAATAAATTAATTTTAAAACACTATAGATTCCTTTGAGAGAAATCACATCAGCGTTTCTCCCTTGGTCTGAGCACATATAAAAATGAACTCCGAGATGAATAGGAGCAAAACACTGGGTAAGGAGTGCTGACTGTTCTGCTGACTGCAGCGCAGCCAAAACTGCCCTGTCATCACCTGTGTGTGTGCGCTTGTGTGTGTATGTTTGTGTTTGTGTGTGTGCTTGAGTGTGCCTTTGTGTATTTGTATATGTGTGCACGCATTCGAGTGTGTGTGTGTGCGCGAGTGAGTCTTTGTACATGCTTGTGAGCACTGTATATACGTTTGTTTGTGAGCATGATTGTTTCTGTAATGAGTGTATGTTTGTGTGTGCGTGTGTGTGTGTGTGTGTGTGCATGTGTGTGTGTGTGTGTGTGTGTGTGTGTGTGTGTGTGTGTGTGTGTGTGTGTTTCTGTGTATCTATCTGTGGCTCCTTCGTAGGTTACTAGGGGGTGGGGATGTGGGGATTGGGGTACTGGGGTGTCTGTTTTGACTCCATCTGTTAGCCAGATGGTAACCATTCCAAGTATAAGCAGCAGGTCAGATAGGATTTGGCTGGTTATTAAGGCTCAGAAGGACCCCTTCAATAATGAGCCGGAGTCACACTGTTGTCACATTTGCTTGCTTTATGTCCGTCAGAATCCAATATGAGATCTGGGTCTAAGGTGTCTGCTCATATTAGTGCTTAGGTTTATTGTTGAATCATATGACGGGCTTGTAATTGAAAAATTTATTAGTTCCCAGTCTTAAATTTATCAGCATTTGTTTTTGTTGCTCCCTGCAGAGTGTGTTATTGACTGAAGTTATTGAGCACAAAACATCTCCTATTTCATCCTTGAGCGACAGAATTCAGAAGTTTTCTCTACTCTGTAGGTCTTGCGGTAGCAAGGTCATCCTGGGTGAACTTCGGAGGCGTTCTGAGAGGTTACTGTGCAGTCAGCAGCGCGGCTCAGCAGTGGCTCCTCGGCCTCACGCCCTGCCGAGCCCCGTGGTCGTGTCAGCGCAATCCGCTGCTCCCCGCCCTGTCAGTCCTGTGTCTCCGCTCCATCAGTCTCTCTCCACCCCGTCAGCCTCTTAACTGTCTCCGTCCCTGGCACTGACTGAGCTCCGCTCACAAAACCGCCAAACCTGCCGCGACGCAGATGACCGATTGGATTAAAGTCTCCCGCATTTATCCATTATTCCCTTCCCTCCTCATCTTTATTCCTGTCTTCCTCCCCCAGTTTTACTCTCTCTCCGACCCTGTCATTTCTCTTAGCCTCACCTCTCGCTTACTGTGCATGCAGTCTTTCCGTCTCCATCTCTGGATCTTTTCCCTCTTTCTTTCTGCTTGCCTGAGCCTCAAATTCAATTTATGAAATGCTTTATGAGCACAGAAAAATTGCTGAGTTTCGGAATCAGGAAATTAATGAGTGTTGAGATAAGTGACGATGCAATACGTGAAACGCAGTAACAACGTATTATTGTGTTATGAGTCATGCTGAGGTCAGACTTTATCAGAGCAGGGTGTGTAGTGACATGATGGAGTGTTTTTAGCTGAGGAAATCCCTCCTCTTTGGGGAGGGTACAGGACATATAGAGAGAAGGCTTAATAAACTCAGCCACTCGGGACTAACAACATTACCTCTCTGAGCCGTCCAGAGCTCCCTCCAGCTACGGCCAACTTTCTGTCTCAGCGTGCTTGATGAGGGCCAGGTTGGCACGGCAACAGCAGTCGCTTCACTGCGTGCTGCTCAGGACAGTGTGGTGCGGCATGCAGGATATTCTGTGAGGCCAGGATCTATTGTCCACAGCAATTAACCCTCAGAGCGATAAATGCAGCTGTTGTTGCTCAATGATGTAAGATATCAAAATCAAAGCTGTTTGAAAACCTATCATGGGTAGGTTTTTTTTGAAAATTTATTTCAGCGCTTTAAGGATTAAACATTTATTCCAAACTCTCCTGTCTGCAGCAAGAGAACACTCATTCCTGATTCTGCATTTCTGCATCTGTGTATTTGTATATCTATGCACAAAGCATCTTAGATTAGAAATGCTGACCTCCAATGAGTTTTGCTCGTTTGATCATAATAGATAAGGTAAGATCATGAACAAGGGAACCCCGAACCCAGTGCAGGTATGTATCATGGATAAATCTTCCATCTGTCAGGAGTTTGGTCCTCAGGGTCCTGGGTGTGGTGCAAGTATTCGAAGAAGGTTTTGTATATTCCGATCTGATATGATCCCTCCCATATACAGTACAGCAGTGTTCCCCAAATCACGGCCCTCACGGGCTGAGACCTGCTGGTTTTCCACCCTCCCAGTCCGATGTATAGGAGCAGTACGGTCTTGAACACACTCGGCTCACATATTGAGCATTTGTGAGAAATGATGGTGAAAGATGCTGTGCAGCGACGATGAACTGCCACATTTGTTATTATACTTCCACTTAGCGCTGGCCCATGGGCATTAAAGGTTGCTGCCCTGTTCTGAGAAAACCATACGGATGTTTGAAGGCCCTTTGTTGTCTAGAGAAGCAGAACCGCTGATGTGGAGCCTTGCTGGGATTGTGTGCCGAGTTGCCTATGGAAAGGTGTGTGACTGCTGTCATCAGCGCGAGCAGGCTGTCAGCACTCAGCCTGCTCTGAAAGGCAGGCCCCTCCCCCCACCATTCAAGCAGCTCCCAGCTTTTCGCTGTGTGAAATGTGCTTTTCATATGGCATGCAATTTAGAAGTGCCACTCCGTCCCCTGCAGTGATGGGCGAAGTGTATTCTGGGTAATCTTCCCAGAACAGCTTGATCAAGCTCTCCCAAAAATGCAATCCAGAACGCAGTAAGGGAATGCAAACAGAAACGAGGAAAGGATGTGGTGGCGGTGGTTTTTTTTATGGATTATCACAGCCGCGCTTGTGCATCATGTGATGTGCCGAGCAGATGGCTTCTCAGAATGAGCCAGGCAGTCATTAAACCGTTTATTTCCCATTTCTTTGTTTAAACTCTTATGACGTGCAGAAGGTAGATGATTGGCGCAGGGAGCACTGCTGGGTTGGAAGGACTGTGCAGTCTGGCTGATTGATTGTGTATCTCCCTCCTGGACGAGCCCCATCAGAAAGACTGGTGCTCTGTCATTTTATGAATAATTTGGGTTTTTTTTTTCTCTTTTAACATGTCATCTGATATATCTGCAACAAATACACAAGTATTACGTTGTGTAGTGCTCCGTCATGGCCTAGCGGATGTGATCCAGTGCTGCATGGAACTGAACACATGCACTCACACACACTCACACTCGGTACAGGCAAACTGTCCACTGAGGGTAAGCAAAGGGTGCTGCTGCAATCTGTCGTAGGACCGAAGAGCCCGATCGCTGGAGCTTGGCCCATCACATATGGAGGAGCAGGACTGGGAAGGGAGACGGGGTGAAATTGAGGAGGGAGGGGAGGGAGAGGAAATAAAGGGGTGAGTGCCGTCGGCAAGGTGAGGCGGCAGGAGGGCTTAGGTAGAGAAAGAGGAGTAGAATTAGAGGACATTAGCAGACAATGGCCAGCTGCCACATGCACGTGTCTCTGCAGTGGCTTTGTCTTTACAGTACATGTCTACTCACATACGTGCACGATTGTATGCTGGTGTGAATATGCGTGTGGGTGTGTGTGTACCTCTGTGTTTGTGTGCACCTGTTCATGCATGTTTCTATGTGCTCTTTGCCCTCTGACACAGGGTCTGGTCTTCTTGTTGAGCCCCCGTGGCCCTAACCCACAGATATGCTGTTTCTGGAGCCTGTTTGCACATGTTCTAACGCTCTGTTGAATCATATTCTCTACTTCTGTCAGCAGGTGTGCTGGCTTTCATTGGCAGAGAGCTTCTGCCCATTCATATTTAAATAGTGTATTATGCTGCTCTTTTCATCGGACCATCAAACTCTTCTGTACTGGTGGTGATTAAAAATTAAGAATGTGCCTGTGCATATTTTAATGATCTTTTCTGATGCACCCAAAATCTGAAAAGCTAAAAGAACAAAAAACAGGAAGTATAATTATAGTCTCTGTAATAGCACAAGAGATGTCACGCAAGAGCTGGCGATTTCAGTTTTTGTTTGAGCTGCCATGTGATATAAGGGCAAAGTGATGGGGTTGTTGAGTACGACGCTCTTATGTAACCCCATCAGATGTGATTCGATCATCGTGTGATGTGCTGAGGAGCCTGTGCCATTGTATTCTTTTTGGCTACATCCACTATCGCACATGAGAAGCTAAACTGAGGTTTGCACTCATAAAAACAAAAACAAAAGAAATCACTTAACCAAGCTTTTACAGAAGCGAATATACAGTATCCTTCCCCAGTAACAAATATCAAATGTAACTTTGTACTCACTAGAAATAAGAATAAGAACTAAAATTTTTAAAAATTGAAAAAATTAAGATTAGTTTAGTGCAGTGGAGCCCAGAGGAACATCCTTTGATATTGATACTTATGGTTTTATGTTTCCATAGATTTCATACAGGAGGCATTACTTAATTTTCAGCTGATTATTTGACTTTGTGTGTGAGTGTATTTAGAAAGTATAATCATACTAATCAATCCCTCAGTGAGATTTTATTCCCCTGGATTCTTACACATTTCTTGTGATTTCTTTACTCTTTGTGATTTCACTGCATTGCCTGTGCAGATACGTGGGGATCAACAGTTAAATGCTGAAATATTAGACGTACACTGCCCGGCCAAAATAAAAGTCACCGTTTGGAAATTAATGAACAAATTCTAGAATTGGATCATTATTGCGGTTACTAACATGTTTCACCTGGCAATAATCATTTTTCCCAAGACTGATGAAGCGCATCGCTACCCATTTCTCAAAAAATCATGTCGGAAGACACATCCCTTGCTGGTGGAAAAGATGTAACAGTATTTCAGAACAGGCAACTTATTGGCCTGTATTTAGCAAAGAAACTCATGAATGCAAAAATGAGTATGAGGAATCATTTTCACTAACATATTTGCCACCACAAAGTCCTGATCTTGGACACAGTAAAAGTTATTGGGATATGCTCAAAAAAGACCATCGAGTGGTTCAACCATTATGTCGAGAAGACAAGATCGCGGCCAAAAATTATGGCATGTATGATCGAAAATAAATGTTCTGGCATTGCATACAGTTGTCAAAACAATGAAAAAATGAATTTTCACTGAAATCAAAGCTACAGGGGTTCCAACTAAATATTTGAGTGTGCGACTTTTTTTTTTGGCCGGGCAGTGTATTTTCTTTGGCTCATTTCTTCCGTTCATATTATGGCACGATACCTTTATTTAAGATTATGATCATTTTTCCAGTTACTCGTGGTCTCTTACCATAGGGTACTGTGTTTAAAAGGGTTAAAAGTCCAACATAAATCACAAATATTGATGCAGACATCCTTAAATTAAAGCTGAGAGTCTTCACTTTGACCCAATTGTTATTTTGGATCCAATATGGTCGGGCTTCAAATTAGACGTTGGCTTTATTTTCTGGTGTGCACCACTGCTACATAATGTCATATGCACGCACATACAAAACAAGTGTGTAGCAGCGTGGTCAATAACAGGGTTACTGCAAAAAGCACTGTACTTATACTATCGTTAATGGTTAATACCACCAGTAATGGTTCATAGAGGCACAAGCAAATGTGAAATTTCTGGGAAGAAAACAAGAACGAAATTGGTAATTAGCTTGGGAAGAATTCTGTATTCAACCTCCACCAATATCGAATGAAATCAGTACTTTTTTTCTGCTTACCTTGATGCTTTGGTATCCAGAGAAACATTTGGGTATGTAAAAAAAAAAAACGTCAAGCATACATCCAGTCAAGAAAATTGAGAGTTTAATTTCTAGTGCTGCTGAACGCAGTAATAGCATATAACGGCGGCAACCATGTTACTGATGACATATCAGGTTGCTAGGGGATGCGCAGCATATGCATTCGTGATATTAAATTTTAATATTAAATTCTAAACCCCTTTCTCACAAATAAAACCCCTCAAAATATACTGGTACCCCCTTTTAAAATCGTTCTGGCAAATAAAAAGCCAAAAAAAGTGGATATGGAATTCTTTCCGTTGGCTTTATAGATATGGCCTAAATATACCCGAAAATCCATATAGATCAATGAAAATCATAATTTGCACATGATGCACTAACCATCCTCATTTATTGCCCGCTCTTTCTCCTCTACCATGATAATTTGGTTACTTAAAACAACTTGCATTTTTGTGCATCTATCTCACTAATTCATTATTTGACGTAAAGGCAGGACATGATAGTGACTGGAAAAAGCAGGCAAGTAAATGGATGACAGCTGCAATATGTGTAGATATTTAAGTATTTAAATATATGTAAAATAATGCCACCACATCCCCTAAATTGCCCTGCTTAACACCGTCTGCATAAACCCCATAAAATGATGAATTTACTGCGCACAAACAGCCTTATTTCAGCTATATATTCTATATATATAAAATTGATTCTGGACTTAAAGTCACTGGTAGGCCTACTCACCTATTTGAATGGAATTCGGCAAGCTTTGCATGGAGCAAAATCCTCGACTTGTCTTGAAACTTATACAGTAGCCGTGAATTCTATTATTTCGGTCAAACGCTAGATTAGTTTGATCGAGCTTGATCTGCTGGCTGCATTGCTGCTTGAGGGAGAGTCGTCCGTGGTCCGGTAACTGCTTGGAAGAAAGCTAAATGAACTTAATTTTGGCAGCTTTGCAGTTCTCTCCCATTCTTTCTTTTCTTTATTGACTACTGCTGTATGTTTGAATGGAATGACTGCTCCTGAGTTTGCTAGTCAGTCTGATCTTCAGATGTTGCGCTTGAACTATCAGACATTAACCTGGTCACATGACCAAATCAAATACAGACTTGACATTGGACAACACATTACCCAGAAATCACCTTGACATATTTGCATATCAGTATGAAAGAAAAATGTAAAATAAAATAAGATAATTTCATTGATAGTCTTTAAAACCATGTAGATTAAGCATGAAACTTTGTTTTAAAATAATATGTACTAGCTGCTACCCGCTACCAGGAATGAAATTGCCTTTTTTTTGCGTGCATGACCGTTTTTCAAAAATCGGGCGACGTCAAGTCCTTCCTGGTGTCCAAGTGGATATTCACACCAAATTTGGTGATAATCGGTTGAGAAATGTAGGAGAAAAACGTGTACATACACACAGACAGACCGACAGACATCGACCTCAAATATATTATAGATTATTTTTAGGAAAAACCTATGATAGAGATCAGTTTGGCTTCATTGGAGTTTTTATAAAGAATTAACAATAACTCATTCATTGTTGTAGTCATTTGAACTTGAAATAAGTTAGCTGCAAAAGAAATTATATGTGAAATCCATTTATTACGCGGTGAAATCGCAAGGAATCCAGATGAGTTTCGGACTCCTTTGCCCTCCATTCTCAGTGCAACTGTGTCAGTTGAGCTGCCTCTGATCACGCAAACACTCCGGAAGCTATACATGCACAAAAACTATAATCCACCGCACTAAAGTGAATAATTTTCGGAGCTCCCCCGGTAATGTCTCAATGGAGGCTTTTAGGGGAACTTGTGTCCCCTTCGGGAAGCCAAGCTCCCCTTAGCTCCATGAATATGGTAGAGCATAGGGCTGACAATTGCTTCACCCTCCCAAAACATTTTACTGAAGTAGAGAGTATAATGACATCTCGCGGTGAGAAAATTATGACTTTAAAGGTCCAGATGATGTACTGTATTAAAAAGTCTTGATAGCTTCCAAGCTTGATGGCAGAAACAATTTGTTATTTTTTGCATTAGGAATTTCTAGATTATTGTACCTTTTCCTCTGAATTAAAGGCATGAAGGACAAGTGCCTCTTGTTTGCATGTTCTTGTGTTTGAGTGGGTTTGTCAGAGGCACTCCGGTTTCTGCCTACAGTGCAAAAACATGCATGACTGGCTTTTTTGGTGACTGTAAATTGTCCAGAGGTCTGTGCTTGTGAGTGAGTGATGTGTGATCCCTGTGATGGATCTGCAGAATATCCAGAGTGTGTTCCTGCCTCTCGCCCACTGTATGCTGAGGTAACGTCCACAACCCCCTAGCTACTGCACTGAAAATAATTCTTTTGATGAAAATGTGTGCAGGTTTTGATCTCCTCAAACCAAACTTCTAACTTTGTTTTGATATTATGACCTCTCTTCTCGAATGAATAAGGAGATTAATCAGATGCCAAATCAATCCAGCCTTTCCTGTTTGTGCATAGCTACTATTTAATGCTTCATAACGCAAGATTTGAGTGTTATAGAGACCGGAAAAATGATTTCAGTGAAGCAGGAGACTTGTATCATTTGGAATTAAAACTTATTTCTGTCTACTTACGAAATTTTGGGACAAAAAGTGCCGTGAACACACAGACACAATGCAACATTGAAGTTATTTTGCCACAAAATCCTGAGAATCAGAGAATTGGCGAGGAGGAAAAACGATATATTTCCTCAGTCTTAAATTCATTGACCAGTAATGTGCTGCATTTGAGGGCAATGCTTAGAACAACTGATAATCTATGAAGCCAAATATAAGCTGCCCTACCTCACCAAACTGCTAAAAAATGAGAGATTGAGTGGATTATATATTTATAGTACATTCATTGTTGTACATTAAGTTATTCTCTGAAGTATATTGTCATTAATTGCATTGGAATTGGATGACTTTTAACAAATTTCACTATTTCCCATGAGTTCGCAAGTTAAATAAGGACCTTGTTCTATATCACATCTATGTTGCATTGCTAGGCAGCTTAACCTAAGACTCACCTTTTGTATGTTAGTATGGTAAATATGAGGTTCAAGTATCAGCTAAAGGCTGTCTTATATAATGGTAGCAAACAAACCAATATGTATAATATGACAATACACAAATGATTTAAATCCAGCAAGCAGTAAAAAATGCCGTATGCCTCAGTCGTACTCCTCTTATCCAGGATCTATAATTTGTCATGAAGCACTTTACAATTATTTATATTAATGGGAATTTTAACAACAGAATAATTTGCTAATGATGGAGAGATAAAGTATTTTTTTGCCTGAACTCATGATTCTTGATCTCTTCTGAATACGTTCTGAATACGGAAAGAAACACTCAAACGAAGTTCTTCTTACATGCTAGTTTAATACCCCTTAAGAAAGGGATTATTATTAAATCGATGCACCATTTTAAAGCAAATAGGTTTTATTATTTCATTAAATAACAATAAGTGTGATTAGTCTTGTAAAAAACATTTAAAGGGGAAAAATGTGCTAAGAGGGGATTTCTGGACTCTTGGCTCTGCACTGTATGATGTGTTTTTTCTGAAAAATGAAAACTAAATTTTGAAAGGGCCCTCAATGTGTAAACAATAATAGTATTGTATATTTATATTAATATGAAACTGGAGATAGTTTTGATAGTTTGCTGACAACACAGGAATGTGCGCTGTTATTCTCAAAGCTGTGTTTCACTGCTATCTGTATGTATGTTCATTTGAGCTAATTATTGCTCTGAGGTTTGAAAATGTTTTCATGATCAGTACATATTATGCAACATTCCATGGTAGATACTGTTGCCAGGCATGCCAGGCAAGTAGGAGATCAGGTTTAATGACAAGTTTTGATTCATGTAATGCCAATAAAACTGTTTCCGACTTCCAAACTTCCACCATTTAAATAGTATGGCACCACCTTCTCATAAATCTCATAAATATTCAATATCCAGCTATGTATTCCAGGTGCAGTTACAATTACTGCTACATTTAGACATCTGCATCATGGTTACTGCTCCTCTGCAGCAGGGGGTTAAAATTTAATCAGCAAATCTTTACGAGGCAGTTGCTTCCTTGTTGAAGGTATTCCCACTGCTCAAGTTCTATTATCATTGGCACTTGACAGCACTTCTGATTTGTTTTTTTTGTTCTCTTGCACATGCATATACTCTCCCCTTTTCTTCATGTTTTCACTTTTAAAGCACTTGATGTACAGTTCCTGCACATCCATCCCTCCCAGCCTGCTGACAGAGGCTGTGTTTTCTTTCCTCCCTCTTTTCTTTCAGGCATCTGCGTGAACTGCCAAGACAACACGAAAGGACCCAGCTGTGAGGACTGCAAGTACAATTTCTACAGGAGGCCGAATGCTGCCCCAACAGAACCCTGTCTGCCCTGCCCCTGCTCTACAGTTACCTCCACAGGCACCTGCCACATCGGTAAGTGTGCTGTAACTCTTCAGCACCTTATTAATCCGTTGTCTCAGCTCGTGCCAGCGGACAGCCAAGGACAGAGCCGAGAGAACTCAGCCCAGATATGTTTTGTTTGTTTTCCTGCTATACGTAGCACCAACTGCAATGGAGAACATTGTTTAATTTTGTGGGATTATAGTTGAAAGTGGGGTAGCAGAAATGTTGAGGTGAGAAGGGGGGGCTGTCTTAACCCCGGGAGCCCAGTTGAGTTATTGTTTTTGAAAAGAATGGGCAGAAAAAGGTTATATGTAGGCAGGGCAGAGAGATGGTGTTTTTCACCTTTTCTTTTCCTGCATCTCTCTTAGTCCCTTTCCTCAAATATCTGTCGACCTTTTACATTGTTATGGTGTCTTTGCTTTTTGGTCTGCACCATGTATTGGTATTTTCTCCAGTTTGAGACAATGGTAGGTGTTTATCAGACAGGCGATCAGTCTCTGAGTCCATTTGCCGGAATCAGCTATCTCATGTTTATAGGGGCGGCTGCATAGAGGTGTGAATGTGTGCTTGTGTGTGTGTGTGTGTGTCTGTGTGTGTCTGTGTCTGTGTCTGTGTCATGTGTGTGTGTGTGTGTGTGTGTGTGTGTGTGCGCGTGTGCGTGTGTGTGTGTGTGTATGTCAGAGAGAGTGGGAGAATCAGTAAGGACAAGAAATGTAATTTGGAGTCAGAAACTTGGTGAGAACCACTTCATTATCAGTCTCTGGAAACAGAAAGAAACACATTACTATATAATATGTGCGTCCAAATATATTTTTGATACCTATTTTTAATGGTACTGTATGTCTTCAATGTTTTTTATACAAAATATGACACATGGTAGTGGTATAGCTGTTAGTGTTGTTGAACAGATGGAGAAAAACAGAGCAGAGATGCAGCGATGTCAGTCTGTTAAATTAATTAGTGTTGAGCGTAGCTTAGCATGGCAGTCCGAGAAGCAGACATTTCTGTTCTTGCACAGAGTGTCCTCTTTAAAAAAACAGCTGATAGCTCCCAAGAGAGGATGTTGTCATGACTGGCAGGCATTATGGGTACGTACAGCGTGTTATGGGTGTGCACAGTGCAGCTCTTGATGTTTGAAATCAATGTGTGACCCGCATCACTGCGCTCCAGGAAGACTCATTAGGCTCAGTCCCGGTCTACTTCACCAATAAATCTAAATATAATTAATCAGTGGCGGTCTTGCTTCCTTCCTATGTTTGGGAAGATTATTTTGTTCTTCTCTTAGTTAAATAGATTAATGTACATGGTGTCGTTCTGCACATTGCCAGGCATTGTTATGTGCTGGCGTCTGGATTAATCTCAGAGCATACACACTGGAACTGTTTCTAGATGATACCTGAGTTTTAAAACAAAAAAATCTCAGATATACTGCGACTGCTCTGCCCTTGAGCTAGGAATTTAACCTGAATTGCTTATGCAAATACCCATACAATCTAAATGGATAATATGCAAATGAAACCCCTCTAAGTTTCTATGGAGAACTCTAAGGATGCCCAGCCAGTAACTGTATTGCTAAAACAAATCTAGATAGATTAACCCAGCCACACACCTACTCTTGGACAAGTTTAAAGCTTTGCAGATTTTTCCGAATTTGTTATCAAATTCTCTTATTTGACATCATGCTTCCAAATGTTTTTTGGCAGTCGGGGGCATTTTTCTTTCATTTACTATCACTGAAAACTACTGTTTTGTGGATGAAAATTTGTCATCGCTGAAGAGTTTGCTCAGTAGGAACAGAAACACCTCCTCAGCATTTTCAAGTGATGATGCGGGCAACAAACAGGCCCAGCCCCCACAGACGCAACCAATGAGGCACTAACAGGCAGGCAGCCTTCAGATGGTTGCAGCAACCCAACAACAGGCACAGGGATATAAACTGAGTCCAAGCAATATGGAGAGAGGGCCCCAGGCCTGTAGCGGCTGTATATCTAAAGAACATCCTGTCCAGTCTTGCCATGAAGTGGACTGCATCGGGTGAGTGATAATTTTGGTTGAGGCCATCCTGCCTTTGTTTACCGGGCCGGTTGTACCGCAGTGAAACTTTTTGCATTGCAGGGTCTCATGAGACCCGTGTTGTCAGCTCCCTTTTCAGCCATTCCAGTCTCAGCCGATGAAGTCTCCTGATTCTGGAGTTCTGGAAAGAGTTGGCCGCTCCACAGCTTTTCCAGTGCCTCTACAGATAATCCAAATTAAGGGTTATTTGAGTGTGTAATACTGGGCATATGTCCTTTGTAGAACAGAGGAGGTCAGTGTCGATTATCAATATTAATTACGTAAAGGGTTGATCTCTGTCAGGAGTTATTGTCAGAATTTTTTATTATGTAATTGATTCAATCATATGTTGAACACCAACTGCAGTCAACTGTAAGCGTATTCAACAGATTTTTCTGTGTTCAAGTACAGGGGTACTTGTGACCCAACATACCTGACATATTGACCTGTCATAAATAACACTATGGTAATTGGAGTGGCTGGAACAAAAACAGCGTACATTTGCTCTCCCACTGTTGTGCAATTAGTGCTTGTGGACAAAGATGATGGCTGTGGTTAAAACTTGTCTTTTCAATTTCACTTACCGTACCAGTCAATAATTTGGACACACTTTGGTTATGTCACAGCTCTGTTTTTAGAGATATTTGAATGGCTTAACTTCACTTTATAATCTCAAATGGAATCTGGCAAGAAGTAAACAGTCAGAAGTTAAAAGAGAACAATTTACTTGTTTGAATAGTGTCCAAAATGTTAGAATTCTCAAAGAGGCCATATTTTGCAAAGTAAGCAGACAAACAAGCTCTTTCCATTTTCCAACAGCCAGATTAAAGACAAGCCTTTTTGGAACTTATTGGGCAAAAAATGATGAAAAACAAACCACAAGTGCAGCACATCTTTGGGAACTTAGACGGCCGCTCAGCAGCAAACTTGTTATAGCCATATAATTGCTCTTGTGAAAGAAAGAAAAAATGTGAGTATGCTCTGTAAATATGACAGAAAATGCTGCTTAGTTTGATGAATTTTAGAATTAGATCTCTTTTTTTGCAATATAAACAGTACCTATTTCTTAAATTTCTCTAAAGATTAAGGATCTTCAGTCTCTTCTCACAGCTTTCATCTTTTATACCTGGAATAAGCTTAGTGGCTCTTTTCTGAACTTTCTCTAGAGCCTCTATATCTTTCTTAAAGTATGGTCCCCAAAACTGTACACAATACTCCAGATGTGGCCTGATGAATGTGTTGTACAAAAGAAGCATCAACTCCTTAGATTTGTACTCAATACTTTTGACAATGTATCCCAGCATCCGACTGGCTTTTTTAACTGCTACGGCACAATGGCTAGAGCCTGTGAGGGTTTGGTCAACAATCACTCCCAGATCTTTCTCGTGTACAGCACATTCCATTTTTAAACCTCCTATGAAGTAATCCCGTCTAATCTTTTTATTACCTACATGTACAACTTTACATTTTGCTACATTAAATTTCATTTGCCACATTTCTGCCCAATTCTGGGTTCTATCCAAATCTTCCTGAATCACTTTAGTGGACCCTAAACTATTTGCCAAACCCCCAATTTAGTATCATCTGCAAATTTAACCAATCTGCTCTCACTATTACTATCAAGGTCACAAATGTAGATGAGGAACAGCAGGGGCCCCAACACCGATCCCTGGGGGAAGCCACTCCCCACCATACCTAGCTCAGATGAGATACCACTGACCACTCTTTGTGTTCTGTCCTTTAACCAGTTTTGAATCCACTCCAGAATACCTCCTGTAACTCCAATGGCGCTCAATTTAAAAATTAATCTCTTATGCAGTACTGTATCAAATGTTTTCTGAAAATCCAAATATATGATGTCATAAGCCCTGCTCTGGTCATAAGTCCTGGTTGCCTCGTCAAAAAATTCCAGAAGGTTTGACCATCCATTACGAAAACCATGTTGGCTATCCTTCAAGATACTGTTCCGTTCAAGAAATAAGTCCAGCTCATCTTTAATGATAGATTCCAATATTTTGCACGCAATGCAAGTTAAACTGACTGGCCTGTAATTTCCTGGCTCGGTATGGTCCCCTTTCTTATATATTGGTACAATATTGCCCTGTTTCCAATCATTTGGTATTTCTCCAGTTTCTAAAGACCGCCTGAAGATAGTGGATAGCGGCTTAAAGATGATCTCACCAACTTCCCTGAGCACTCTAGGATATAAGCCATCAGGACCCGCCGCCTTATCTGCCTTTTAGTTTATGCAACTTGTCTAATACTTCTTTATCCCGAACCTCAATTTCTGCTAAATAATCTTGAGCAAATAAGCTGCTCTCTGGACAAATAAAGACCCCCTCTGAGGTAAAATTCTCGACAAAGTAACTGTTTAAGGCATCCGCAGTATCCTTGTTATCAAATAGCAGTGATCCGTTTTTATTCTTTTTTTTTATTTTTATTTTTTTATTTATTTTTTAATTTGGCATCTCCAATCTCACCCGAATCTGGAAAGCCCAATTGATGAACTATGTACAAAGCTTGCTCGTATGCGACCCCCTGCTGCCAACTCAGGACAGTGAGGACAGTTCACGGCTCTCCTCCGAAGCAAATGCCTGCCAGCCACTGATTCTTATACACTCATTGGATGAATCCTCATAAGTTCAGAACGAGGGCGGAGGATACCCGGACATGAACAAACCCAGAGTCTTCCTGACGAGCGCCCGTCTGGCCAACAGGAGGCGCTGGAGCAACGAACAAAGGTATTATTGTATCCCCAAATCCGGCAGTCCCTTCCCAATTTGAAACCCTGTAGCTCGGTGGCCAACTGTGCGCTACTCTGAAAAAGCTGCCGACCCCTGCCGGTGGGTACGCCGGGGCTCGAACCCGCGACGTGACAGTCACCTCTGCACTGCAGCACAGTTCCTTAACCGAGTGAGCTATCCGGCAGCTCACGTTTTTATTCTTTATGCACTTAACCTGCTCTTTAACTTTCCTTTTTCTGCTACAGTACTGAAAGAAGCGCTTTACCCCCTCTGCAATTTATCTTTCATACAGTCTTGTAGCATTCCTCAGCTCTTTTTTTGACCACAGCCCACATTTTACAGTATTCAGCCTTAGTGTTCTCATTGTTATCCTTTATGTAAATCTGATAAAGATTCCTCTTTTCTCTCAAAATCCTATGAATACTTTTGGTCATCCACTGAGATTCTGCTTTTTCAGCTTACTTTTGGACACCTTTGGAATGAATCTGCATTGTGATTCAAGTAAAACCCCCTTAAATCTTTCCCACATCTCATTTACGGACTCACAGTCCAGGAGTGTCTCCCATTTTATTTCACTTAGATATGAGCGCATCCTGTCAAAGTTTGCTCGCCTAAAATTGAAAATTTTTGTTTTTGAATACACCTTTTTAACTTCCCATGAAACATCAAAATTAACAGCAGGGTGATCACTTGTCCCAAGTGGCTCCAGTACCTCAACATTGCTAATTCTATCTGGGTCATTACAGAGCACTAAGTCTAAAATTGCCTTCTCTCTTGTAGGTTTATTAACATACTGCACCAAGAAATTATCATTTATAACATCTAGAAATTCTTCCTCCCCCCTACCCTGTCCTTTCACTATTTCCCAATTGATACCAGGATAATTTAGTCACTCCACCTCTACAAGCTTGCGTTATCCTCCTAAAAAGCATTTCTTTGACTGTACTGTCCAAAGCTGGTGGTCGATGGCATACTCTTATGTGAAAACTTGTCTCATGTTTGCCAATGAGCCTGACCCAGATATCTTCACAGAGGAAGGAATGTTCAATTTCGGGAATTTCCTGTACATTTATGTTTTCGTTCACATAGATTGCTACGCCCCCTCCTCGCCTATTACATCTGTCCTTCCTAAAGAGCGTATAACCTTCTATATTATATTCATCTCCATTCTCTTCACTTAGCCATGTCTCCGTAATCCCAACAACAAATGTCATAGCCCTCATTAATTATAACAGCCTCCAGCTCAGAGAATTTATTTTTTATGCTTCTTGCATTTAAATAATTCAATTCAATTCAATTTATTTTGTATAGCGTTTTTCACAGAGACTGTCACAAAGACGCTTTACAGTGAGAGTTTAAAGAAATAAAAAGGCAGTGCCCAGCCTATTCCCCACTACAGCAAATGAGGCAAAAAACTCCCAGTAGGGAGAAAACTCCTCCAACAGTGGTGAGAAAAAACTCCCCAGTGGGAAGAAATCTCAGGAGGAACCTGGCCATAGTGGGGGAGCCCATCCTCCGCGGGCTAGCTAATTAAGAACAAAAAAGTAAAATGGAGTGAAACAACAGAAGAGTTCCATTTAAGTCCATCTAAACAGTGGCAACGGTAGCTTCAGAAAGTGGCAAGTCGAGGATGGTGCAGGACTGGATCAGGGCCGGACCGGATCGGATCAGGACAGCAGGACAGCAGCAGCCAGCGCTCACGGTGAGGGACAGGGCTCATACGGTCCAGGACTCAGGGAAGTGGAGGGAAAGATCCTCGGAAAGAGACACAGAAGAAAGGGGTGTGAGGCACTGGATAACTACTGCACGATAATAGAAGTACCGTCCTCTGTCATGTGCCAAGTGAGAAGTTATAAGCAGACTGGTCAGGAAACAGTCAACACCCCTCCATCCACTTCCTGCAGCACAGAGGCTTAACACTTATTCCAGGCTGTTGCATCACTTTTCATTTTCTAAACAATAGTACCATATGGACCTCCCCGGTGACTAAGGCTGTAGCAAGCCCCACCGGTGCCGTGTAAGTGCAATCTCAGTGCCACCGGTTCCACATGGATTTAAGAAATTTTAATGACCAAAAGCTAGTATCCTTCATCCATTTATTGCAGCACAGAGGCCCTGAAATTCCATCTGACCAAGGCTGCGTAATTTTTCAATCAGATACCACCAACACCATGTGGACCTCCCCGGTGACTAAGGCTGTAGCAAGCCCCACTGGCACCGTTAATGCATGCTCAGTGCCACCGGTTCCACATGGATTTACATAACACTGGCTTCCAATATCGTGAACATATCATAAATCAAGGTTGAAGTCAGTCCCACCAGAGCCAACACATAACTAATCATAAACTAATCATAGGCTTGACTAAAAAGATAAGTTTTCAGCCTACTCTTGAAGATAGAGAGTGTGTCTGAAGCCCGAATTTGTCTTGGGAGATTGTTCCATAAAATTGTTTGCTTTGTAAGAGAATGCTCTGCCTCCAAGTGTAATTCTAGATATATTTGGAATTTTCAAGTAGTCAGCACCTTGTGAACGAAGTAATCTTGGTGGGGAGTAAGGAATAAGAAGACTGCAAAGATATTCCGGGGCCAAGTCATTTAAAGCTTTGAAAGTTAGTAATAATATTTTGTACTCAATTCTAAATTTTACAGGCAGCCAATGAAGATTTTTCAGCACCGGGCTAATGTGATCATATTTCTTAGTCCTTGTCAGAACCCTAGCTGCAGCATTCTGAACTAATTGAAGACATTTCAGGGCTGAGCTAGTGCAACCAGGCAGTAAGACATTGCAATAGTCCAGCCGAGATGACACAAATGCGTGAACCAATTTTTCAGCATCTTGAAGAGACAACATTTTTCTAAGTTTAGATATGTTTCGAAGATGGAAAAAAGCCACTCGGATGATCTTATTGATGTGAGCCTGGAAAGAGAGTTCTGAATCAAGAGTCACCCCAAGGTGACATTTATAAAACATTTAAATAAAATAAAAACATTTCAGGTTATTACTAATGCTCTTCCCCCTTGATTTCCCATGTGGCCGCTGCTTCAAGCCCCCCACTATGCTTTGTTGCTTTAAAAGTATATTATCAGTTGTGCATGTAACGCCGTCAAGCTCCATCAGGGCAGTCTGTATTTCTCTATGTGTAACACTCACTAACCTCCCTGCCCCCCAAGTCCCTAGTTTAAATAATCCTGTGCTACCCTCAACATACGCTGACCCAGTGCAAAGGTACCCCTCAGGTTCAGGTGCAGCCCGTCAGGCTTGAACAGGTCACCATTGTCCCAGAAAAAGTTCCAGTGCCCCATTAACCTATACTCCTCTTTCCTACACCAGGTTAGTAGCCACGTGTTAAACCTCCAGATAAAATTCTGCTTTCCTCTGCTTGCACGTGGTACCGGTAGAATCCCGGAGAAAACTACCGCTGAGGATCTGCTCCTAAGCTTCTCAGCTAATTCCACAAATTTGCCTTGCAGAACCTCAAACCTACCCTTACCTATGTCATTTGTCCCAACATGGACCATGACAACTGGATCCCTCCCCGCTCTGGCCAGGAGCTTGTCCGCACGCTCCAGGAGGTCTCCTACCTGGGCACCAGGCCGGCAACACACCGTACGAGACTCCTTATCGCGCGAACAGACTAAGCTATCTATTCCTCTAAGTATTGAGTCCCCTACTATCACTAACTCTCTTTTCTGAGCGGTAGAGGCCAACAGAGTGCCCTGCTGCTCATCAGTCCCCTCACTCTCAGGGTCAGGGGCCAAGTCGAGTTCCTGCAAGGGCCGGAATCGGTTGGACACCTCAACCACTGGAGGAGCTGTCGCTGTACAGTGTGCACGCCCTTTCCTGCGCTGTCGACCTGCAGTCACCCAACTTTCTCTCCCTGCCTGCTCTGGGATCCCAGTACCACCCTGCTTCGGCGTACACACCATTTCTCTAAACGACATACTACTTAGTTCCTCTAGGAACTCTACTGATTGCGAACTATGTCGTGCCGCCAACTGGCCCTGAAGATCGAGGATCTTGCTCTCCAGATGCTCAATTAGCTGGCACCGGTGCCAGACAAACCCACCCTGGAAATCTCTTTCCAAAAGTGCGATCATCCTGCAACCGTCACATAGTTTTGGCCACATTTTGAACCCCCTACCTAATGACCTTGCTCACCCTGGATGAAAGTAAATTACTAATGCCGAGACAGAAGCAGAGGAACCAGAAATTATTAATTTATTAACCTAAGAAGCCTTAAGCAGCACAATAGAAACCGTGGGGAAACTATGTAAATGGATTGTAAGCCTCTTTTAACAGGGGCTTAGTTTCAATTAACAGAAATGAAATACCAAATTGAGCCAAACACTATATGTGATAAGCACTCCAAATAAGCTGGCTTCAGTTTATCTAGTCCCAGTACTATTAATATACTAAACTAACAATATCATTGAAGAGATAACTGTAACCACGGCCTATATTCAGACAGAAGGAAGACTTCTGTCCAACTGTATGCATTGCATAAGTAGTCAAACGGATACTGGGGATCAGCCATCGACTGCCAGCCGTGGGCACATTCCCATTGAAAACCTCTTTGCTGACCTCCGGTAGTGGGTATATCGAACTACAGTATTGGAGGGCCACTGTGTCTGTGTTCCTGTACGTACTTCAGTCAAGTATGTGCTTGATTGAAGTCACTGATAGACTAGTAGGAAATCACAAAAACCAGCAAACAGCAGCCTGCCAGGACTGGAGATTGAGGTCCCTGCTATACAGAACTTGGCCCTGCTAAGACTAGTCAGAATTTCACGCAGTGTTATGGTTTCTTGGAAAAACTAGCCTGTTTTTCCTGAGAATTAAAATTATATTAATAAAGTGTTTTTTGATATTGTTTTTTTATGTTATTATATTTTGAATACATTGTTTGGACATTTAAAAGCTGCTGTTTCTGTGGACTGTACCCTTGTTTCATACCATTAAATTACATGCTTAAAAACAGAGGTATTTGTTTTATTTAGAATTGTCTCTACCATAAATGTTTCAAAATAACAGTTGACTCTTTATGAAGAGAACTAGTGTTGAGTTGATGCCTTGCTGTTTTCTGTCAAAACGCAGTGCACTCTATAATATTGGCACCCTTCGTAATTTTGACAGAAGAAGCTATGAAGAAAGTGTAGTCGCCCTGAATCCTCCCAATCTTTTAGTCAAAATATTAACAAAAATCTATTCTTGATTTGAAGGAAAATGATTGAAGGAAATGGAAAATTCTTATCTAGAACAAATATTTTTCCAAAACATGCCACAATATGTGGCACCACTTGAAAACCTTATCAGAAAATTTTGATTGCAGTATATTCCCATTAATTGTTTACTTTTAAAATTTCACCATCATAATTAGGAAAACTTGGACAGTCAGCTGTAATCTCCCAATTTCCTGGGGTATAAATATGAAGTGACACACAGATTAAGTCCCTTTTGCCGTCTGTCACTGTGGTTACAACAAAAGAATACTATTGTAATGTGTGACAAAGAGTTGTTGACCTTCACAAATTTGTGAATGGATACGATAAAAATCATAATCAAGCTGAGGATACTCATTTTGACTTTCAGGTTGGTAATTACAGAGTGTAAGGCATATGGCAAGTTAAAAATCTGCCTGGAAGAGGATGTACTCATGTTTTTAATGTCCGCACTGAAGGTCGCTGTTAGAGAATTGCATACATTAAGGTATGTTTTGGAGTCATAAAGTCCCCAAAACTATGATCAGACACCATCTAATCAACTACAAGATGTTTGGGAAGGTTGCCTGAAAAAGGCCACTTTTGTTATTGAAAATTTATGCCTATAGTTTGCCAAATGGTACAGGAGCTTCCAATGCAGCCAAGTTCTATGATCAGATGAGCCCAAAATAAAGGTCATTTGCATAAAGGCCAGAGATTTTTCTGAAAAAACAAAAATCACCACCATGTAAAGAACTGCATCTTCGTTGAGAAGTATGGCAGTGGGTCTTTTATTTTGTGGTGCTAGTTTCTTCCAAATACTGTGGAAAGCTTGACAGGACACATGGTATCATGGATTTCATCAAGTGAAAGGAGTTATTAAAAGAAAACCTGACCATCTTTGCCAGAAAGCTTAAATTGGGCCAAGCTGGGGTTATCTAACGGGACGGTTCAATGCATACATCAAAATTAACACAAAAATAGTTCTTTGACCAACGAATCAGAGTTATGTCCCAGCCATCCCAGTCCCCTGACCTGACCCCGATAGAGAACCTGTGGGACGAGCTGAAGAGAGTCCATAAACATGGACCTGGGAATTGGATGGATTCTGCATGGAGGAACAGTCTATAGTTCTTTTCCATTTCTTCCCGAACCTCATTAGCCATTATTGCCGAAACTCCAAAGCTGTTATTTTGGCACAGGGAGGCTGTACACTGTGTTAAATTAAGTGGATCCAATAATTGTGGCGTACGTTTGTGAGAAAGATACATGTTTCATAATGGTAATTATTATTTTCTTTCAGTCATTGTGTTTCAATTAAAGGTTATATTTTCGTTAATATGTTGAATTAAATAATAAGAGAATAAACAGTAATTGCATTATTTAATAACCATTTTGTACCCATGATGCCGATATTAGTGGCGGGTGCTGATTCGTGGTGGGTACATGGATTCAATAGAATCAGTGTACAAGCAGCAGTGCGGTGCAACAATTGCGATGGAAGTGAATTCCAGTGTCCTGTTTGTGTTCTGAAAGTGTTGCTGTCACAGATCTATCTTAGAAATCAAGGGAATATGTTAATCCAGTCCTTCTGGAATCGTGTGTGCTGTTACTCTCAGCGTTGTATTCAGATCACTTATGTAATCCACATCCTAGATTCACTGAGTGAATTAGCTGCTCCAGTTCTCTGTCATTTACAATAACAACTGGTCAATATTGTCAGCTCCCTCTTGCCTGTTGGTTTAACATAGCTTGTAAAGTATTTAAAGATATACCATGGGGGTGGGTTACTTGTATTTTACTTAGTTTTTGCACTGCATCTCTTGTTTTATCTCTCGTGTCTCTCTCCATTAAAATGAGAGGATACACACGAGCATATTATGCACTGTGTGAGAGAACCTAGCTCCCTGTGTGTACTTGTATACATTTTGCAGATGGAGGGAGCAGTTGTTCCACTTCCGATGCTAGTTCCTCATTAAGAGGCCATTAGATGAACACGCGGAATGGATATTAATGAATTCTGCACGCAAAGGCGAAGGACAAAAGGCGATACATTTGACTGGTGCTCAGTGGGGCAGGGCGGGGTGGGGGTGTGCTAATGCTTTAAGAGGGGCTGTGAAGATTGGGTGGGGGTGGGGGGGGGTTTGTTAGAGGTTGCCTTAGCAACAGTGACAAGTGCAAGAACAGTACTGTGTGGACCTGCATAATGGGAACCGTGATATGCCTCATGGCTGCGCTGATATCGGGAGGGAGTAGTGGATGTACCTGTCAATTAATTCCCAGAAGGTGACTAGTGTATAAAAGAGTGCGGATGAAGCAGTCCGTAAGCTGGCAGCGGCTGATAAGGTCTCAGGGCCACTCTGCTCTGCCCATTCCCACCACACATTTATATGCCTGTCGTACTACAATAACGGTCATGTGACAGGAGTGTGGTGAGGCTGTGATGCTAGTATGTTTGCACGATATGTCCAACAGCTGGATTCAGCTCACAGTTTTACAATTATCCACTGCAATCAGTATGTTCCATGTATGCAGGCACAGTTAAATACAACTGGCTATTTTACCGCAGTGGAGTACTTCACTTATAGAGCTTTGGCAGTAGGAATCATGTGCTCAACATTCTGAGTTGCAAGCATAGTTCAGTAGCCATTATGACACACAGCTAACCTGCACAAACTCAAACCCCACCATGTACGCATGATGAAAATACGGACAGAATATTCAGTATGCACACACATACACAAGCATAGTCATGGAAGTAGTCACACAAAGTTAGCATTTTTATGTTTTACCGTTACTTGGCTGGCAGGACAGCACTCTCTGGGGTGATAAATGGCTGCTGAGATTTCCCCTGAAAGAGCCGACTGTTCGGGCGCTCAGGCCATAGATTAATCATCACACTCTGCAGCCGTGGTATTGATGTCTGTGGCACAAGTAGATTCAAGCCTCAGTGGACTGACATCTCCTTCTATACTGTCTTATCTCACCTGAGGCTGGAGTTCCTTGGCTACGCAAGAAACGATTGACTGGTGAGGGGCTAAATTATTAACATGTGACTGAGTAACAACAGAGCCAGAACGGGCCATGTGCTGCAGAGTGTAGGAATGCATGCAGATTTCAGGAATGTTGTTCCAATACCTCTTTGCGATCCATGGCAGTCAGATAGGCACGCTCTGTCTGCACTCTGGCCTGCTGTATATGCACAGCCTGTACAATAATCTAATGAATGTGTCAGTTATTTATCGGATGTTTTTGCAGGGACCATCCATCCATTACCTAACCAGCTGATTCAGGTCATAAGAGACTGGGGACTATCCCATCATTCAATTTGCTGTTGAATAAAACTGAATGACATCATGGTATATTACCTCCTCAGGGTGTAGTACGGACTAGTATCCTCTTTCTTAAGGTAGTTTCTGCCAGTTAGTAGTTTTTATGGTACCTTCATAAAAAGCTCTGAACAGGAAAACTATAAGCTAAACAACATTATATTGCAAAAAAAGTTTGACTTTCATCATCACCCAGAGTGTCTTCATGTTTGGATTCACTTTCACTTAAGTCAGATAAATCATTTGTATTAATGAAATATTAATATTAAATTAAAAGAATTTTAATGTATTTAATTTAATGTATTAAAGAAACACTGATGTAAAATCCTGTAAATCCTCTGGCAAGAATCTTTCATAGTTTAATGAGTCTGAATCACTGTCAAATATATTTTAGCCATTTTGAAGATTAAAAATTGAGGACTAAAATCTTGACATTTTTGAGTGTAGCTATGCCATGTGATAATTCAGGTGTCATCAATACAGCTTGTTATGATTGGTTAAGACAGGATAGCACCCAATGGCAACATAAAACAAATGTTTTGATTGGTCTAAACATAGCCACATGGCACTCTTATGAATACAAAAGCATTGTGGGAGAGTGCCATTCAGCATTCTTGGGAGGTAAAGGGTTATGCAGCATGTCATAGGCTAATTATGGGTGGACTATCCTACTGTACTACTCCAAAATATTTTATTTCAGGGCTTGCACCTGTAACTACTTTCCAGCGATCTCCTTGTGAGGTTCACCAGTGCTGCATTCCCACAACCATTTTTCCGAGTGCCTGTCACCGTAATGCTCTCTTTTCTTCTTTGTTCTATTGTTCATTAAGTTCCCCTAAGCCACTGTCTCTTTCCTCATTCCACTTTAATTTGCCTTTAGCCGCTGTAGCAGAATAGATCCTGTTGTCAGGGAGTGCAGTGCCAATTAGATAAGCCAAACTTTTGTTTCAGCTGTTTGCTGACAGTTATGGTGCTCTTGGCTCTTCAGTAATGTGCAGTTTCCCTGTGGCAAGAAGTAAGCGCCATTAAATGTCAAGCTGTAATATTTAGAGTTTTGTTTCATAATTCCCTGGGCTGGCTCTCCAGCTTCTGTTCAGCAGAAGTACCGCTAGCGCTGTGGTTCCTATGACACAAAATGAGGTGGCTGAGTTCTGTTATCCTCAGCTAACAGCATTTGTCCAGACGAGAAATTCTTAGTGGCGCTCCTTAGCCCAATCTCTTTCGTTATCCCACTGAGCAAAGTAAAGTTTTACTGAGGTGAGCATTTAGAGGCCATTGGGGAGGTAAAACAGAACAAAACCAAGCATTATTTTTAATTTTCTGACAGATTTGTCTGCTCTGACCCTTTCAGCAAGCTTGTGCTTTCTCACCCTGTGTGCGTGTGTACGTGCGCGCGCGCAAGTGTGTGTGTGTGCGTGTGTGTGTGTGTGTGTGTGTGCGTGCGTGTGTGTGCACGTGCTCTTGTATTTGCTACACAGCTACACAGTGAGGACTAGAAAATGTTTTTTTTTCCCTACAGAGTAGGGATATTATTGGGAAGTGAGGACATTTTTGCCTGTCCTAAATACTACAAAGGCGAAATGTGACTTATTAGCTTAGGTTAAATATACGGGTAGAACTAGGAATGGGCTAAGGTTAGGGTGAGGGTTTGGGTAAGGCATGCGATGCTCATTGCTAAGATTTGGGAAAGGCTGTGGAGAAACACAATTAATGGAAGTCAATGTTATGCCCTCACAATGATAGAAGTATAAGGATGTGTGTGTGTCTGTGTGTGCGCACGCGTGCATGTGTATGTCTGTGTGTAAGTGTGTGATAGAGCATCTGTGCTTGCATATGTCTGTGTATGTCGAGAGAGGAAATATTTGAAATTCGGCTGAAAGAGTACAAGAGGAAGGGCTCGTACTTACATCTGGTCCATAGTGGCTCTGAGAGTGATGCAAGTGTCTTTGCTAATTTATGCACCAGTGCAGTTGTCTTTATCCCATCCCCCGCCCAGTTTGCATTATTAGCAAATGTAATTGGGCCAAACTTACCGCCCATGGGTATGTTGGTCTTAAAATGAGGTATGCTCAGGCGTACTTATGGCACATAGCTAAGCGATTGCGCTATCTACCAACAAAAAGCTGGTCTAAAGTCAATGGTCAGTTTCTGACTGCTAATTTAATGGTAAGATGGTATTATGCGCCTTTTGGCGAGTGCACAATGCACGTACACTCTGCTTGTACTACACAAGGACGAGCTGCAGGGCCCACTCATGCAAATGATTAAAAATAAAAAAATTACAATGTGAAACATTGTGTAGATGCTGCATGCAGAGATCCACATTAAGGCTTGCCTGATTGTGTAAGAAAAGTGGAAAATATAATCTGACAATCAAGTTGTTCCATCACGCTGTCCAATCAGACAAGTGTCAATTTTTGGCTTTAAACATTCAAATTCTTTATTTTCTTTGCATATTTCAACATGGACTCTCAATTACCTGGTCACCGCCATTTTTATTCTCATGTTTACATCCCATCTTGTGTGGTGTATTGCTTGAGTTTATCCTCAGCTTTTCCCATCAATTTCCTCCATCGGACAAAGTGAAATGATATACAATGTATTTGAGATCCCACTAAACAGATTATGTGCTTGTACCATGTTCTTTGCTATTAGTCTCTACAGTGCACCAGAATGCACAAATTTGCACCATTTTTCAGATGGGACAGGCATGTCCTCAGTCCCACCTCATTGACTCAGGCCCTTGGCGTTCGTTGCTGCACGCCCATGGTGTGCTATGCTCAGCTTGTGCCTGCGGTGCTCATTTGTCTGGCCAACCAGAGCTTTCCATAGGACAACTTTCACGGACAAGTCCTGTAAAATGCTTAATGTCTATCCCTGTCAGAATGGTTAGTCCAACCAAGGTTCGCACATCAGAGCATGCAGACTCTTTAAATCGTAAGGGAACCTGTTCCATCTGGTAATTTGCAATTCAGCATGTGAGGTTATGCATGGTTGTATTTGCTAATTATTCTGGATGAAATCGCGTCTCCTTGATACTGGTGAGCTCTGTAATTCCTGCTGTTTTCCGGAAGATCTCTCCTGGAGGGGTGGCTGTTCGGGGACAATGGTTAGCCTATAAATTAAATACATGTCGTCATCATATCTAAAACAATGTGTAGGTTTTTGTTCCATCACATTGAACACAAACTGTAACTGAACAAATGTTTGAAGTGCTGAAAATGCGCTTCATATCTTTAGATAAATTGTGCATGGGTGACCCATTATCTGCAGTTATCTGAAAATTCCATTTTGAATCTGATCTGTTTCATTAACCTTCTGTTAACCAAGTACCTTTCCAACTGCATCAAAATAATTTCCCTAGGCAAATATGTTGATTATTGGCCAATATTTGGAAAAATAGTTAAAAAATATATATATAAATTTGACCCTTTGGCCCACCTTTCCAAAATGTAGCAGATCTTGGGTAATATTGCGAATGGAAAAATTAAAGTGATGGACCATTCAAGTTATTCTCAAATGTTTATTTGGCAATAAGAAACAAAACCAGCAGGGTGTCCAGGCTGTTAACCCTTTCACTTTATGTAGCAGTTATGCTACGGTGGTTAACAGGGGGTTAAAACAGTGCCTGTAACCCATCTGACCATCTTCTATTATCAAGTGCAGCACTCCGCATCTCATTTGAAATGCCTTTATAATTATTTTCAGTTTGGCCGACAATTTACGAAGTGGTTTAAAGAAGAAGCCCTTTTTAGAAGCAACCAAAGCAAAAGATGGCATTAATGTCATCCTCTATAATTAATCCAAATGTCCTCCGTATATCTGACTTGACCTTCAATCGTCAGCCAAGCGGAAGCAAGTTCTTGCACTCCCGTCAGATATCATTCAAGGGGTTAAGGTAGCAGAATCAAAATAACATTATTTTTGTCTCTTTCTTGATGGCTGCTTTTTTTCTCTCATTTAAATTTTTCTTTGTTGTTCTCCACCAGTGAGGAGTTTATTTTTAGCTGCGACCAAGCAGCTCTATGAACGCTTCCGTCTGTCGGTCCGTATGTGACACCTTTTTCACCATGTTCCTGTCATCGTATCATCATGAAATTTTCAGGAGTTATTGACCTTCACCAAGGTGATGTCCATGCACAAGGTCGAAGTCAAAGGTCAAAGGTCAAGTTCACAGAGGTCAGGACCTTGTTTGCAGGTTTTCGCGCTGTAACTCCAGTTAGAATTCATGGATCGCTATGAAATTTTGGAAATAACTTCTAGGTATAATGGAGGTGCTCCCTTGTTTTTTAACATCATTCGTCAAATCCCAAGGTCACACAGGTAAAAAAAGTATCAATTTTGCCCGATTTGACGGTTTTCGCACCGTAACTCCAGTCTAATTCAGTGAATGGCTATGAAATCTTAGAACAAGCTTGTTGGTATAGAGGAGGGGTTCCCTATTGATTTTCAAGGTCATCTGTCGAATCCCAAGGTCACACCGGTCAAAAAACTGTCCATTTTGCCCGATTTGACGGTTTTCGCATCGTAACTCAAGTTTAATTCAGTGAATGGCTATGAAATCTTAAAACAAGCTTCTTGGTACAGAGTAAGGGTTCCCTATTGATTTTCAAGGTCATATCAATTTCGAAGTCACACTTGTACAAGAAACCACCAGTCATGTACACTAGGCCACGTGACGGATGCTAGGCCAGGTCGCAGCTATTAGATCCCTCTGATCTACTTGTTTTGCCTGTGACTATTAATTAGTATCCTTTTTTTTCCATTAGCTTATTTTATGAACAAATTGTAATGTATGCTAAAGTTCAAGTGCAGCCCCAGGAATTCACCATGATGATTTTTAACATCTGGATATGAATAAAATAAATGTACAATATTCAAAAAATGTTTTTACTACATTTTTGGAGATCACTGTGTTCAGGTTTCCATACATTTAGTAATGGTTTGCTTGCATGCTTCTCAGACCCTTTTATCTGCAGAGTAAAGTTTTTTATGCTACTAGGCAAATACGCTGTTTTAATAGCAATTCACCAAGGTGCAGAGGCATCTAGTTTTTAAAGGGAATTGGAGACTCTCTGATTGGTTTATTTCATGTTACTCCCAAAACACACCTATGATTAATTAAGAGATGAAGTCCAACCCCTTGCACCTCACTTTGTGCAGAAATAACCTGCCGTTAAACTAGCGAAAATAGATTTGGTCACGCCCAAAATGCACTTGCGCCTTGCACTTTAGACCTAGTGCTTAGATCTTTAAAATAGGGCTCAAAATCTTTCATGAGTTTTTCTTTCCTTATTGTTCTGAGGATATTTTCAGATGTAGCTATTTACCTGCTTTCACTGCTTTTAGATGTTAATTGGTGAATGTCTATCTGTAGTCCATCACTTTTCAGTGTTTAAATATCCCCTATCATGTCACCAGCATCTGGGACATAGCCAGTTAGCCAATACGAGCCATTTCAAAATCTGTCCTCTCGGACATCACAACGGGGGTGTTAAAACCTAGAATTATGAAGGAACTGATGCACTAGTTTGCAGAAATTGATCAGTCATTCTTGCCTGTGGGCGGTCAGGGGTGGGTGGACAGAACAGATTTTCAAATGGCTCGTAATGACTGTGCAGCTGTGAGATAGTGGGTGATCTTTGCATTTTTTGCCCTTTTTGTCTTTGTTTACTCTTTACCTTTTTGTTGTGATGCAGTTCTTTTTAGATGAAGATAGTTTATTATAGTGTATTCAAGTCTTCAAATTAGTCCCCATGGGGGAAACACAAAGGCTACAGCTAGAACTGCTGCGCATTCGCGAGATGAGGTTATTTCTCATGTCTGTTATCAGTCGTATAAATGAAGGATTTAGGACACCCCATACTGCTCCCTGGTGGTAGGAATATGGTGCAGTTGACAGCTTGCTGGTGCAGCGGGATTTAAAAAATCCTTGCGACTACTGTGAGCATGTGTTAAACTCCTACCTGGCTAGTTTATCCCAGATCTGGATATCAGTTCTCAATGCTGTAGGGCAGTGATTCCCAAAGTGTGGGCCGTGGTGGTACTGCAGGTGGGCCGTGAGAGGTCATTAAAAATAATTCATTTTTGCAAATATGATTTTTTAAATAATTTTTATTGTAAAATATTTATTACACGATTTAAAAAAATATTTAGAAGTAATACCTTATTGATTGTTATTGACCTCACAATATTTTAGGAACTTTATAAAGTTTATCATCGGAACGTAGCTTTCTGGTCATCATGACCGGGGGTCATAATCGGAGGAGCACGTACCGTGTTCGATAATTAATTCTGTCTTGTGTGTACACCACAGATTAAAAGTTTGAGCTTCCTTTATCCCCCTGCTTTCATTTCAATCCTGAATCTTTATAATAATAATTAATAAAAACAAATAATTATTGTTGTTTTTTATTTATTTTATTTTCTTCACAACAACAACAATTATTGTTGCTGTTAAGTGTTCTGAGAATGCATAATTTTGTCTATGTACTGTTTATAGGAAATAGGTGGGCCGCGGACATTTTTTAGATTTTCAAGTGGTCCCTGATTTGGAAAAGTTTGGGAACCCCTGCTGTAGGGTATCACAATTTTGACACCCCCTTTTTAAACCATCTTACTTAGGCCCTCTGAGGCTTTGCTTTCCTCTATCATACTCCCTAGAGTCCAGTCCTGGTGGACCAAGAGGGCTTTTTTTGTGTCAGGCACATGTCTTGTGTGGGTGTGTGCCAGTGCAGAACAAAGCCCGATTACACCATGGTATTCAGTTATCGTTATGTCATGTTTGTGTTTGTCGGTAGTCACATTGTTCGCCGTGACAAAAGTCCAAATCACATTTCCCCTGATGGTGTGGAAACCAGCTGTAGTGCTGCTACTTGTACAGTCATCTGAGCTGTTCCCAGTACACCTTGTGTGGCACATCAGCTGGATGAAAGCTTTCTCTAAATTCCAGTGATTATAATGAAATATACCTGGGAGCTCGTTCTGCTCTGTCAAAGGTGATCTGGGTAGAATTCCTGTGCTTTGGTATAAAGTATGCTTGGCAATGAAGTCAGTAAATGTTTGATGCATTTGTCATGACAAGTTGGACAACTCTTATGACAGAATGGGATGTTACCCCTTGTTCCAGAGTCATGATAGATTACAATTCTGTGTGAAGATGTCTCAATATATTATTATTCTATTTCATACATAACAAGATGTAATTGCGGGTCAAGTCAGAACTGATGTGGGCTTTGTACAAAGTCACTTTGAGGAGTCAACAGAGGAGTTAATGTATGAGCATCCTGATGTGTAAATCAGTGCATATTGTGTCTGCATGTTCTGTTGCATGCATTATGAGTACTTCCCAAGAGGAAAAAGTATAAATTTCATTGTATATGTTTTATCACTGAGGATCAGAGGAACAGGCTCGCTCTCTGCTGAGGATCAGCATCTGTGAACAGTGGTACAGGGCTGTGAAAAAGTCTTTGCCCCCTTTCCAATTTCTTCCATTTCTGCTTGTAGTATTTAAATATTTCAAATCGTCCATCTAGTTTAAATATGACAAAGGCAATGTGAGTAAGCTCAAAAAGCAGCTTTCAAATCGTTTTATTAATTGAAGGTTGAGGAATCCAAACTCTGTCACCCATGTGATAAAATAATTGCACCCACCCCCCAAAACTAATAACTGATTGCGACACCCTTGGTGGCAAAAATTGCATATAACGATTTGCGATGACTGGCGTTGAGTTTTTTACATCACTTTGGAGGAATCTGGCCCTCTTGTTGGAGCAGAATTGTTTTGATTCAATCACATTTGTAGGTAATGACTCTCGCCTTGGTTGGCTGGAGTCCCAGAGCATTAGAAATGGCTTTGTAAGTCTTCCAGACTGATTAATGTAAAGATCAAGGACTTTGTTTCTCTTATGTTCTTGAATTTCTTTAGATTGCAGCATCATGTTCTGCTTCTTGCCTTCCTCTCATTGCAGAGAGCTCCAATTTAATTTGATTAGCTTTAATTTAAGGTGTTTTATTATGGAATAAGCCGTTTAGAAAAGACTGCATCTACTGTATGTAGTCTCCCACATTTTTGACCACATCAAAAATACATTAGACAGTTTAATGCAATCGAGAATAAATAATTTTTTTTTTTTACATTAGGTCACATAGGCATTACATTGCTCATTCATAGTCATCACCAGATGCTGGTCATCTTCCTTAGTGACGCTCTGATAAGCCTGCTGTGCTGCCATCTTCAATTCGAGCTAGTTTTGGGACTTTTTGCCTTCAGTCTTCTCTTCAGTGTGGAAAATAAATTTTTAAACAGATTCTGATTTGATAATGAACTCAGCAAACAGAACCAAAATAACAAAAAAATGTGCCTCTGTCCAATGAATAATCGGGCTCAGTGTATGTCTTTGGAATGTTGGTGGAAACAGGCAAGCTCCACATGGAGACGGCCAGGCCTGAGCCGAATACGCTGCCTTCTGTGAGATAACAGGGCTCGCCATTCCACCACCGTCACACCTCTCCATAACCTGTACATTACAGTATGCCTTTACACGTAATGTCATGTATGCAAATGATCCATTTCAACATTCACCATTATGTAAACTGAAAGAAGCATGAATAAGAAATACAGGTTGTAGATGGAATGAACTCCTTCACCCTGGTTATCAGAGGCATTTCTGTAGTTGTTTTCTTAAAGAACCTTTCAGTTAGCTTTCAACGGGAAGTATTGTAGGAATAAAGATGTAGTATTTATAACTAGTCCTCAGGGCTCCTATATTCATGACATGGGTTCAGTAAGAACTGGGGCATGTCCAACAATGGGAGGTGCAGTATTTGAACAATGTAACAATGAACCCCCAGCCCGCTCCTTAGAGAAGCATACATTGAGCACACATTCTACCTCCAGAAAATTTAGACCCCATAGACGAGAGCGCTCCAGAGGTGCGTACGCTCCCTGCAGAAGCTTAAAAACGGGAAATGCCAGGGCACGGATGGTGTTTTTGCTGAGCAACTGAAATACTCCCAGTCTATGTTGCTCCTTCATTATTTTGTAGTCCTGTTGGGCGTCATATGGACTGGCCTAAAGATCCCCGCCACCTGGCTTATATCATCAATAACCTGTTTACATAAGAAGGGCCCCAAAAGTGTGGCTGAAAACTACCGTGGATTGTCGATAATTGCAACAATGTCTAAAGTTTTATCAATCATTGTGGTGGAGAGGATAAGATCAGTGTAAGAAAATATCCTTTTGGATATACAATTCGGATTCAGGAAAAATTGCTCGACATGTGACGCCATTTACATCACTAAGCATATTCTTGAGAAGGAAAAACAACCTCATTTCCTCTGCTTTATTGACCTGAAAGCAGCCTATTATTGGATTCCTCGGGATGCACTTTTCCAGGTGCTGGAAATTAGACTCTCCTGTCCAAAACTGGTGTCAATCCTGAAGGCCCTCTATACTGGTACAAAAGCTTGCATAAAAGGAAGCGCTGAATATTTTGATGCGTTAGTAGGTTGCCGTCAAGGTGCTCTTGAAAGTCCTACAGTCTTCAACATATACATGAGATGCGCAAAGTATGAAATACTAAAGCAGTTTCCAGACACTGGCATATTAATAAACTTTCGTATTCCAAATGAAGTGTCACCACGCACCTATCGACAGAGAGCAAAATGCACAATATCTTTCTTGAGTAAATGATCATTTTCAGATTGCCCCATGCCAAACGGTTACATATCTTGGAGGTTTTTGTTGCTCACATCAACTTCATGATTAAAGTAGTAACTTAGGAGGTCACAGGAGGCCCTGGTAATGGAAAAACTCCCTTGTAGACCATGGAAAAAGACTTGAGTGACACAAAACTGGAGTTCAGTTTGGTTAAGTTTATTAGGGTCTCCATAAGCCATTACCCAGGGCAACAACTCTGCCTGGGGTCCACACGTAACTTCTGTTACATACTGATACATACAGCCCACGAAATCAAGACAAAACAAAAACAATTTTCCACAGCATGGAAAAAAAAACCTGGAAAACACCCAAACAACAACAACAACAAAAAAACAAAGCTTTGTAAAAATCATGAAGACATAAAACACAAAGTGGCATCTCTAATTAGATCATAAAGAGGCTACCTTCAGTATCATACCACAGCCACCCTCCTTCTGGTGGTTGACAACATTTTGCATATAGTATCCAGCACCATACCATTTACAACACTAACATTTATCCACATTTAATTCCTTTAACAATTGAAAAAACTAGGCAGATGTGCCCTCCTCTAGTTTTAAAAGTGGGGATCCCAGTGCATTTTACCGTAAAGGTACAGAGTTCACTCAATTTATCATGTGGGGCAAAAGAACACCAGTGTCTTGAGTGTAGAAAAGGAAAATACAGCGCAGCAGAGAGCCTATGGAGACTGAAGTGCTGGTTTATCATCAGACCCTGGCACATTTTCAAGCTTTCGTGTCTGCAGTAGTGGAAAGCAGGCAAACGGGCTCATTCTATTGGGAAAGAGGTACATGTAATGAAGAATTAGGCAAAATGTATTAGTTTCAGGTCTCTGTATGTAACTCACTTAATATGACACTTCAATTTAAAATGGGAAGCAAGGGTAAGGCTTAATTGGCAAGATGGTCTCACTTTTTTGCACTTAACTTTGAAGGCCATGTTCTAATGAACTTTTCAATCCAGTATGTCATTGGGAATCAGCAGATGGAACCTGAGAAACAGAGCACAGGGTCATACATCACTTAAGGGTACTGACTGGGGCTTTGGTAACTCCTGGAGGGCAGGAGAAAGGTATATGAACATAAAAAAAGTGATTATATTGTCAAAATGGCAGCACAAAGAATCAAGTTGAGCGATGGTATCAATTCTGTTGAAATGCTTGTGTCAGAGAATATGTTTCAAAGACTCCAATCAGGTAAGTACAGTCAATAAAACACCTGAATTTTTATACCATCTACAGCATCTACAGCATAGTGGTACCCACAAACTGTTGTCATATTTCTACATTTGAGACCAATACTGAGGAACAATTGTTATTTGTGCGCCATTATTAACTGCAATGAGAAACTGCATTTTGCAGACCCATCATTCGCAAAGGACCTTTTCTCAAATGCGTGGCAAATGTTCACGGAGGCCCCAAAAGCATGTACATGTGTTGGCACATGAGTCTCCAAATGGATGCCTGTAACTGAGCAACTTGTGTGCATTTTCACCAACAGGTGCTGAGACTGTACCAGCAGGTTCAGCTCCAAACATCACAGTGCCCCAACAAACACATATTCTCATGGGGCCAAGCTAACTTGGAAATATCTCGGGGTAAAGACAGCATTTTATAACAAAATTGGACTGTACGTCTTAATAATAATAATAATAATAATAATGAAATTTACGTGTATACTATTACACAATACAACTGTATGTTCAGGATGCAACCTGTAGGTGGCACTAATGTATAAACGTCAAACAGTGCATGGAATTTACCTAGTATATACAAAAATACTGCGACTCCCAGGCCACCAGCAGCTTCCGATCTAACCATTGATTGCCTTCATTTGACAAATGTGATACAAGTACATAAATTTTTTTTTATTATAATTTATTTATTTATTTTTTTATTTTTATTTTTTGCAAACAAGTAACTTCTCTGACATTCAGAAAATAAGAAAGAAACAGAAATAGCCGGTATTTGCAACAAATATGCACACAGTGTCGAGTCATATTTTACTTACCTTCATCTCCGGTCAAAATTTTCATCGATAAGTCCATAAATCAGGAGAGGAATGTCCAGAGCATCCATCTCCTCGATTACTTCCGGTGTTACCAACTAAGTCGCCATTCTTTTTTTGTTGTGAAGTCTCGTGATGTTTCACGTGATGAGCTGCGCAGCAATTTCAGCAAGCTGTTCGAGCAGATGCGAACTGCCCCAGGAAACGTGTCATGTCACAGTGCAACGCAGCCGCAGACCTTGCAGGCGCACTCGAACGCACCCATTGATTTTCTGCACATTGGGTCTGCTGCATACATCACGAGACTGGCGGGAAGCGGCCGACTGTCTCTGATAGATCGTCAGTGTGGGTCGTCAGTACGCAGACGGATTTCGTGACTGTGTACAAGAGGTCCGTGCCCAAAATGAGCTAGACTGGCCGAGTGCAGATTAAAAATACGGTGATCTTTGGAGGAAATAAAAGGCATTTAGTCTGACACTAGTCTAGCACTGCGTACCCGTAAGTTGGGATTTTTTTTTGTCTTCCGATGAACGAGCAGCGGAAACCAAGTTAACTCCGTTCCAGTTCCAGTGCTATACAATGGGTGGGGCATATGTTCCACACTTCATGGACACATTAGATACTCACTGCAACTGTGGTCCAAAATGAAGAATTCAGAAAAAAAATATTCAGGCCATTCTTGTTACAAGGGCCTTAATTCTTTACCATAAAAATGTAGAATGCGAAGGAAGGCCACTCGTCTCGCTGTTCCTGTAACACAAGGTCACATCATGGGGACATTGCTCTGGGACTCCTTGATGCATTATAATGCCCTTGTTTCATTGCATCAGAGTTAACTGATTATTTTTCAGGTGATCAAAGCTCAGAATGTTGCTTGAGGGCCTCATCTTCTCAGGGTTTATTTATCGTTTAATTTTATTTATGATGTACTTGTATTTTCAGCCTGGTAGCCCAGTCATTCAACCATAAATCCACTACAGCACTGACCATAAATAGGCTTTTTTTTTTAATAATGACTGACACAAATTCAATCATGTTGGATGCATGTCTTTTCTGTGGTCCGGCTCAAAAAGACCAGACAGAGTCTGAGTACATGTGGATGAATTGCAATGCAAATTTAAAACAGGAGAGAAACAGGTGTTGCCCGCGCTGATGACCAGAGCACTGCTGCTGCCCAGTGCTGCGTAACAGGCAGAATTACTCCACCCTTTACCTATTCTACCGGCAGAAAATATACTTTCATTTTCATTTGTGTGCATTTATGTGAGCAACTCTGTGCATGTGTATGTCGGTAATGTGTGTGCATGGTTGTGTAAGCACATGCTTGTTTGTGCTTTTGTCTGCACAAATGTGTATCCATGCCTATTTATTTATTGATTTATTTCTGTTTTTATATAGTATGCATGCATCTTTCTATCTGCTGGTTCAAGGAGTTTATGCTTATTAGGCCAACGATTACTTCTATTGCAGTTACTAAAAACTCTACTGCCAAACTGATGCGTGAAAAAACAAATGCACATCCTTCTACTGTTTCAGGAGTTAATTTAGGAATTAAGGCTGTGTCTTTCAAAGCATTCTGTTGCCGACAACCTGAGTATATTTCTGACCTTCTCTTGCGTTATTTACCGAATCCAAGCTGAGTCTCTTTCCATTTTACTAATCTATCATTGTGGAATGTTTGGCTGATGTTTAAAACATTTGCCTGGACTGCATGTGTTTATGTGTGTGAATGAAGTTTGTGTGTGCCTGCTTGAGGGAGCCTCAAATTAAATAACTGTAATGCTGTAGGCACATAGTGCTATAGGGTGGGAGAACCTGCGCTTGCCTTCAGGGATTGAGGTGTAATAAATGACCCATGTGTACTTTGGCTGTTATGCTGCATACAGTAATATTGCAGTAAAAATGAATGTTCTGATATTTTAAAAATCAAATGTAAAGAATTGATTATGACCATGACATGAGCTAAGTATTCATGAATGGACGACATCGGTCATTAAAGGCGTATTTTGTGTGTGTGGATTTGCCTGTTTCATAGGGGCTCCTGTGTGTCAGATCTCTGCAGGGACCCCTCTGGCAGAGCTGGAACAGTCTGGCTCTCTTATGGAAATATGACTTGTGCTGAGGTCTTTGCTGCCATGCCCCATTTCCCTAAATTGTTTCATTAACATGTTTAACATTCTGAAAAGACTCACCCAAAGCAAACCTCTGGAGGGCTAATGCAGCTGACAAGGAAGACAAAGCTGGCAATTTGCAGTATTGCCTCTGTACACAATTAGACCATAATTTAAGCAGAAAAAATGAAATTCTTAGAGCCTTTTCAGCATTTGACTTTCCATTGCGTAAATCCTTCCCTCCACTTTGGTTAGATCTCAGTAAATTAATACCAGGAGTTCTTTTTCATGATGGAATACCTGTATGATGTGCCGGTGGTCGATGTTTTAAAGCAAAAGAGCAGGAGTGTTGAGCAGGTAACTGTCATTCATATTGGTGGGCTGCTTCAGAAGGGCTTTTAATTGACATCAGCAGAGGCAGACGTGTTCAGACAGCTCCTCATTGCACTCTGAGCTGCCGCATTAGCAAACCACATGTATAATGTATAATTTCACTGGTCGATGATGCAGATAAAACTCTAGTAACAAGAATATGCTGTCAGCAGTGTGTTTATCCATTAAAAACAAGGCCACAGTCTTCAAAGTGCTGGTGTCCTATAGATCTCATTGATATGGCAGGACACTCCTGCTGCCTCATCAATCTTATAAAGCGAAGGGTGGAGTTGAATAGCAGTTCCTGACCCTTGTGTAGTTGGGCTCAGTCAGAAATTTAACCCTCACCGTTGCAGCCTTTGCCCCTGAACTGGGCCAAAACGAGTTGAGTCTTAGGCTTGACAAAAATGGGCCGAGCCCTCCTCCAGTGCGTTGACCACCCGAATAAGGTGGGCAGGCACACTCATCAACTCATCAGCCAGGCAGTTCACTTCATCCTATTTCAACACAGGTCATCGGTACTGAGGCATTGTGGGAGTCTGAGACAAGAACCTTTCCTATCAGAAATGTATGTAATCAGCCCAAATGCTCAGTGCACTTCAGTGTAGTGCAACCCAGGGCCTTCTCTTTTTGTCTAATGATTTGTGTTCATCGTTCACTTTGTCCATCGCAAATATTGTAATACTCTTGTTCATGCTTCACTCACAGTGGAACTTATCTGACAAATACTAATGTGCATAGTTTTTGTTGAGTAGTGGCGCTGTTGAACAAGTGCTCATACATTTTTTCCCTTTGTATGTGTTCTTTGTTTTTGTTTTATTCCATTTCATTCTCTGCATTATGCTGTTCAGCCTGGAATAAATTGGCCCCTCCCCATTTTGCCAACTCCAGACATGTTTATTTTGTGAGTACTGTAGTTTTTTTTATACACAGTGGCTTGATAACCATTTTTATCTCTGCCAAGGAGGTTATGTTTTCGTTGCCGTGGGTTTGTTTGTTTGTAAGCTGGATTATTCAAAAAGTTATGAACGGACTTTGATTAAATTTTCTGGAGGAGCTGGGGCTGGTACAAGGAACAATCTATAAAATTTCGGTGGTGATCTGGATCCAGGAATTTTTTAAAGGATTTTTTTTGCCATTGTGGGATAGGCTTGGCGGAGGCTTGCGCTCTCTGAGTGCTTCTGGTGTTATTATATGTCAGACATATGTGCTCTGCTTCTTCCTGTTAGCTCAGATGATTTTTAACTACATTGCATGTGATAATGTGACCTCTTCATGTCTGTCGGGGACGGGCCTGAAATAGCGGAGTGTCTCATTTCTGTCCTTCATTATCCCTCCTTCCCTTGTCTACTCGTGATGTATTACTGTAGCTGGCATGCTCAATTTACTCTAGATGATGAATCATTCAAGGGAGTCTTGTTAAATTCAGCGAGCCCACGCTCCACACGCGCACACACACACACACACACACACACACGCACACTCGCACACACGCACACACACACACGACCACACAAGTTTACTTAGCTATCCTTGTTAGGACACTGCACTGACTTCCATTCATCATGGGCAGCCAAATCCTATCCTTAATCATTACCCAATCATGTCAAACTCTAACCTTAACCTCACCTTAGTGCACACCAGACCTGTAACCTTAACCAGGACCTCAGAAATGGTGGTCTGGTCCCCTGGATGACTGCTGGTCCTGAAAAGGTCAGCGTTTTTGACAAAGATCCCCAGTAGGTAACGAAAATGTGCTCTCTCTCTCTCTCTCTCTCTCTCTCTGTGTGTGTGTGTTTGTGTATCTCTCTCTCATGCACACTCTCTCTCACACACACACACACACACACACACACACACACGCATACTCACTTTCCACTTGGAGCCTCCTGCATGCACCTAAAGGAAATCGCTGATGAAATTTACAGTGCAGATTTCTGTTCCATGATCTTACTTCTTTTCTTCCCTCCCTGGTCACTGAAACATTAATTCATCCCAAACAAAAGCCTGCATTCAGGTGGCGTGACCTGCCTTGTTCTGTTTGTGGAGCAGCAGTATAATCCATTAAAGTTCTGAGCCAGGCTCCTCAGAACGGGCATGGTCCGCTCTCATTACTGCCTCCTTGTCCCACTCCCTCACTTGCCAAGCTTTTAAAACTACAGTATTAAAATGCACCACAAACCATGTCCAGTTTGACACTGATGTTAGATAATGGCATAGTGCTGCCTACAGCCTAGAGATGATCATAAATCTTTAGCCAATCAGCCAGTCTCACAAACTGCAATTTGCCTTTTAAATGTGATGTAATTTATAGGCATGACTCTTGTCCTTCTGTTACACTTTCACATCTCAAGACTCAGGATTGATTATAGATGGTTATCATATTCCACACCTTGTATTGGCTTATAAGTCTTCTGAAGGGAAGTACACTGTGTACAAAATAAATCCTCTACAATGTACTCGCAGCATGGCATCATTCATTTACTGTTGCCCTGGTAAATTTGAAAGGGAATGTGAAGGCGTTCACCTGGCTGTAGTTTATGCAGCCTGCAGAGGTGGGAATTGAGATGGCGGGGGTCCAAATGGGGGTTGGTTGGGTTGGGTCGCTGTGACTCATTGCTGTTCAGTGACCCACAATGCCCCCTCTCCCCCTCCCTGTATTTACCAGCGGAGGTAATGGAGGCCCAGGCAGTAAAAATGTAAAAATGTGCATTCCCCCTGCACCATCTCTTTCCACTCTGTTATTAAACCCAGAGGACTCAGGGGATGGGGGTTCGGTGTTGGGGAAGGTGACGACCCCCAGACCCAATTCCCAAATTCCCTTATGCAGAAGGAATCCACTGGGACTCTGAATCTGTGGAGCTCCCAACCTTTTCACCACCTGCTTTACCACTTAGACAAAAGAGCAGTGATGTCTCATTGAAATACACAACATGCACATTATCACGTTAGAGAAACCTCTCGGGACAGTGTATTAGTGAATTGTAAATGAGCAGAGGCTCTGAGCCAGAGGACGGGGGAAAGGTCAGCAACTGCTCTGTACCTTCACACTGTCACTGAAACACGACACAGGGCCTGGTCTGCTGGCTAACAGCTTAACCCAGTGACCGCCCAATCATTGCTCTTATGGGGCTGTCAGATCAGAGTGTGGAGGAGTCATAAAATCAGGGACCCAGAATTAACAAAAAATGTTCTTTTTGCATTTCTCCTTTGGAGTAAGGCAGGGAGGACAGGGAAATGGGAGCGCAAGGTGGATAGGTTACTTTTCTGGTGGTCAAAGCTGTGCGGTAGGGTGGGAAATCAGAGTTGCAACCAAGTGCCTTCAGTTCTAAGACTATGTAAATAGCACTGTAGTGGACGGTGAGAGTTTCTCTGTCAACTTGGTGTCTGTATTGTTCTGATGCAGACAAGGAGCCAGATGCAGCGCCAGAGTACAATCTGATAAAGGTGTTTCATAATAGGAGTGCGCTAATGGCCAGAGTCCGGAGTAGCAGGAGCATAGTTTAGTTCAGATGATATAATGGGTAGCGTAAGGGTGTGCTCTCGCCCAGCCAGTTGCGTCCCAGAGCAGAACTGTCCGAAGGGTTTAACAGGAGTGCAGCTCCCAATCCTGGAGACTGATGAAAGCTTGGGAGCTGTTCCTAATATACTGGGCAGAGGAACAGACCGGAGAGGCAAGTTAACAGGAACGCAGTTCCAATCCTGGAGAGCGGGGATGAGGCTTGAGAGTTTGTTCCTATTTATAAAAATTTGACGATAATTATAATAATGAATAACTGACTGGTTGCCTGGCATATATAGCAAGGATGATCTAACAGCTCAGCAAGACTCAAAGTAAGGTTATATACACCACAGCAGCACATGGGATTAGGGCACACAAATGTATTACACTTGGTGGAGGAAGCACACATGATGCTAAACCAATTAAAGTAGATAATACTTCTGTAAGTACACACAGGTTGCTGGATGGGAGGAGGAAACGATCGAGAACACACAAGGATCGTTGACAAGACATACAGTATATTCATAAGGATCATCCAGGCTATATAAGCAGTGCTGAATGCTAATAAATGCAACCAAACTATCATTCGAATCATAACCAGCTTCAGTCTACATCCCTCTTGCCCATATCATTGTCCTCAAGGGCTGAAAACTGCTCATTTTTGACCTTCTATTTGCTGGGGACAGATATAATGAAAGACTTGCCATTCAATTAGATTAATTGTCCACTTGATTACCTGGAAATAAAGAAATCAGGGATGGATTGAGATTCATGGGCCAAATTTGAGGATCCTTGGTTTACTGCATATTGAAGAATACTGTACATAGTTAGCCAGCAAAAGATGAATTAATTCACGACCAGTCTTTGTTGCTCATGCTCTGCTGGCAAAGTTTCTTTATTAATATTTTTTTCATTTTTTGCCATATGACTGATTGTTTGACATTTTTGTAGCCACAATAGCCAGCCTCCTTTCACACTGCTGTAGACACTGTGCCACAACTGCGCCAACTCTAAGATATTCGCTATGATAAAAAAAAAACCGCACGAAGGACAGCAATACCACGTCAGCCTTGAGGGCTGAGGGGTAACTAGTAACCACTCACAGGGCCTGAGTTTGATTAGAGTGTGAGAAGCATGGCTGAGTCAAGCTGTGGGCTGGTATTTCTGCTCTCCCATGTGGACACTGGATGGGGTTTCAGGTGCATAATGAACTGAATGTGCCCCATGCTTGGGCTGTCTAATAACTTATTAATGTAGTACTATCGTCACTCTGCTTCTCTCCAGGCCAGACTTTTTTGAGGATGACATTTGAATTGAATCACTATATGGCTGAGTTTACTATGCTGTCTGATGCATGCTGGGGATACCTTTTCCCTTATATCCTTTACCAGGGCCTTGTGCCGAGCATTGAGCCTGTCAAAACCAGCCACACTCAGCATTCAGCAGCCCTTATCTTGCTTGTGAAGTTAATACAGATTTAGGCTCTTCATTGATTATTTTTAACTTATAGTCAGGAATAATTAATTTCATTGTTCAAGCTTCTTAGCCTCAGAGAATTGATTTTAAAGTGACTTAGAGTTTTGCATAGTACTGCGCATGGTATATCTATTGGCCTCTCGGAGACTGTGGCCTACTTACCTTTGTCATTACTTGACATGTTTTCATCCTTTTTCACATGGGTTGATTGTGAGACCAGATGATTGCTGTTGCATTTTTAGCTTAAATATAAATCCAAATGATAATCAACTTTCATTTGTGGAGCCTAAAAAAATAAACTACAAATTGAGGCTTAAAGGCTCTGACATCCTTCATATGCAGGTTGTCATGACAATAGTAACATTCCATCAAGACCTTAGTGAAAGCTAATAGATTAGGGTGACATCATGCTGTGGAAATACATGGGACTGTACATAGGAAAACACTGGATTAATAATTCTGAACAATGCAAACATCACGGCAGTGGCTGGCTCTCTTACATTTGCATTATTTAAAGTTCACTCCCGGAACTGAATTCTGAGTTGTTGAGCCACCTTTTCAGCCTCCTGCTCTCTGTCACTCTTGAGGTGCGTTTCTACCTGCTCTAGCGTTGTCACAAACACGAGGAGCCAGAGAACAGCATAATTACACCCACTCCAGTACTTTCTTGCGTGTCTATGGGAACCTGGAAACCAACAGCGGTTGATGATTGACCAGCACTGGCCTAGTTCCCTGTGGGAATATTGCAGGGTAGGAAGTACATCTCTTTAGTCTGGACTTTGTACAGCCAAGGTTCTGTGCATTTTGCTTTGTTGGATTTATCAAAGGTGTGGCTCCACTACGGAAAAAGGTGTGATCGTAAGAGCTTGCGTATTGAGCCGACCACAGACTGATGTGCTTGCGGTTTACAGTTTGCTTTTAGTGACACTTTCCTTTTTACCTGAGTGGCTTGATGGGGGCAGAGCTCCAGCACAGTGGGTTGATAAACTCCTGTATGTGTCCTCTGGAACAGAAGGAGGCAGCACGCAAAGTAAGTCTGCTCAACTTAAAACACTGAGCCACAGCTTGCTGCCGTTTGCTCTGATGTGAAAAAGCATTTATGGTAATAAAAGCAGGGCATATTGAGGAAATGCAAATAGGATGATATTACTTCGATATTAATGTACCCTGGTGTTTCAGTGAATTTCAATTTCTTTTCAGAAGCATAAGGAAATGTAGTGACTAATCTTGCTTGGCTAATTGGCTAATCATGCTGGAGTTGAACAGAGGTTTTCATTGACTATGCCACACAAACAACTGCTATTAGGCCTGCTTTCTTCGCCGCTTGACATTGAAGTTAATGGTACTGCTCAGTTCCTGGGTTCTTTGCCTCATTTCATTTACATAGCATTCTATTTGCAAGCACAACTCAGAAATATGTTTGGTCCAAATGTACCACTGCATCTTTGCTGAAAGAATGTTTCTTTATGTGTATGTGCTTCAATATATGTGTGTGCATGTGCGTGAGAGAGAGAGAGAGAGTGGGGGGGATGGTGATAAAGACTGGAAGTTTAAAGGATCAAAACCATCTGTTTGTAGCAAGTAACACTCGCATTTAGTCTGCTAATGAGTAATTGGTGGGAAGAGCTCCCAGTTATTAACACAAAGATAACTTCAGAGAAGGGAAGCCTTTAAAATGCTGCAATGACCCGAAAAATTTATTAAAGGTTTGTGAACACTCACATAGATTTTTGCATAACCTTGTTAATTTTCCTGAAAAAACAAGACCCTATACCCGCCCCCTTAATTTTGAATATGCTTAACCAACCAGCAGGTTAGTTCACTGCAGAGGCAGGTCTGTACTCTTTCCTGTGACAAATAGCTGAGACAAATTTGTCTGGTGATATTCGGATCAAATGGCGAGCAAATGTCTGCACATTGGGTCTAATATTGTCAATTTTATGTGCGAGTTGTTAGTTTTACTAGTGTTTTTACTGGTTTTTTACTAGTGTTGGATGTCTAGACCTTGTGACTTGGATCACAAGCTTTAACCCTACTTACAAGTCAGGTAGCATCAAAAGGCTGTACAACAGAGGTGATCTGAACTGACCAACATAAGCTAGTTAGCATGTTAAGAACCTAATGTTACACTGCATCCATCAACAGCCATGTGAATAGTATATAAAGAGCCAAATGGTTTTTTCTCCTTTGTAACCTGGACCTCTGAGAATTCTTGATTTACAAACAAGCACTGAGCTGGCTGTATTTTGAAACGGTCAGGGGTGCAAAACAGTCAGTCATTGAACCTCGCAGGAGAGGGTTGATACACAATCAGTAATGGAGTCGATCATGGGCTGCATTAGTATTTCAGTCCTGATTTTTACCCTGTCATACAGCATCTTCAGTAAAGAATCAAATGTCTGATTTTAGGGTCAGTTCATAAGTTTTTGTTGCACCAGAGTGCAAAGGTCAGGGTGGATAACATGCTGAGAAACTGGTCAATGTTGCTGTGTGATCACACATCTCTCCATAAGAAGGTGATCAATGTCTGGCAGTTACCGTGACAAACGGCAGTTTTTGAATGTGCGCCTCAGTGGCAGAGTCAGAAAATCCAGCCATCAATAGGTTGACAGTCGTGGACAGTGGTGATGGACAAGCATCATTGCATCCATCATCCAGAGCCCACTGCTGGGGACAGCTAGCTGTCTGTCCCAGTGAGTGAGGCGCTGCACTGATCTAAGATGCTGGAAGAATCTGGAACTTTCCATGCAGGTTGAAGTTCAAGAGCTGGAGTAGGCTTTTGGTTTCAATCAGACATAATCTCATCTTCATCTGTGACCATAAGTGGCAGTGATGACGGAACAACTTTCTTGGTGGTGTTCAGATGTTTGAGGCATTAGTGATACCCTCTGCAAATGAGGCATGATCGTTGGTCTCTTCCTCTGAGCATGAACACTTTGCCCGTTAGGGATGGAGATATTGGAATGAGTGTTGTCTTTCCGCATGCCCGTCCGTCCGTCTGTACGTCATTTCTGGGCCTGAACTCCTAAACCATTTGATATTCCTCTACAAAATGTAATAAATGAATACATCGTATTGTGTAGATGTGCCTTTTCATACTTTTGTCCATCTTCCTATCACTCCACCGCATTTTGTTTCCAGGTCTCATTTCAGCCATCCCGTTCTTTTCTTGGCCACAACCACAAAATCATTCAGTTTTTTTCCACGGAATTTAATATATGGACACATCTTATTGTGTAGATTTGTCTTTTCATACTCACACCAGTTCTCTTGGCTCTCTGTCCATCCCTCCGCCACATTTCATTTCCAGGTCAGATAGCAGCCGTCCCGTTCTTTTCCAGGCCAGAAGTCCTCAACCTTTCAATATTTCTGAACTAAATTTTATATTTGGATACGTATTATTATATACGTCTTATATTATTGTGTAGATGTGCCTTTTCATACGTCCATTTTTCCTCTTGTCTATCTGTCCATACCGCCTCCGCATTTGTTTCCAGGCCAGATATCAGCCATCCAATTCTTTTCGGGGCCAGAACTCCTAAACCATTCAATATTTATCTATGAAATGTAATATATGGCTACATCTCATCGTATAAATATGTCTTTTCATACTTCCATCCATCCTGTGGTCTGTCTGTCTGTCCCTCCACCCCAGTTTTCAGGCCAGATATCAGCTGTATTTGATGCTTGTTTTTTTTATTGTTTTTATTTCAGGGTTGCATGGCCTGGTGATGTTGTTACTGTAGCCTTTTGTACAGTTTTCACTTCACTGAAATTATTAAGCTTTCAAGCAAGTTAATGGACCTGCACCCTAGACCATTCATGCGCACTTTCCCCTGCATTCTATATTAAAAAAAAAAAAACCTTGCAATACGTTGACGCTATATGTAATAATGCCCTTTTTCAATCATAAAACAGTCAGAATTGTTGATTGGATCAAACTTGTCAGAGGTTATTGCTTTTACGCTTTGCGTTTTCGATGGCAGTTTCACAAGGTGTAATTTTGTGCTGAGATTTAGGAGACATCCCTGGAATAGCTGCCTCTGAAGTTACACATCTTAAATGTAGCAATCCTTCACTGGATTTTATGGCTTTGTGCTTTGTGTGAAAGTACTCTGCTAGACATAGATGAACTGTATCAGACAGGGAGAGATTACCAAGCAGCGCTTTGACCTTTGGTATGCCCAGATTTTTACAACAAGTTTTGTACTGTACATAAGGCATGAAATCCATCCACTGAGAAGCAATGCCTAAATTTCGACTGATTCCAACACATGTATGCTGAACTATATTGTTGAAATAGTGATTATTACAGTAGTGAAACTTGCTACATTATGTATTATGTGTGCTGTAACTTTTTTCATTCGGAAGCAATTCAAAGCATTGTGTTGAATCAGTTTCGTTGTATTGATTACATGGTTTGTTGCATTTGATTTTTTAATGATATTTGATGTTTGCCATCCAATTCATTTTAATCTAAACCTCACATAGTGAACATGTCTTGCTGGTTGAGAATTAGGGTTAGGATTAGTGTTCAAGAAATGGTACGTGCAATGCTATGTTACTGACTGACCTGACCTTACAGTTAATAGATTTGGTGTTCTTATTGAATCAGGAACTGTGTACCATGCTACCTGCAGGAATGAGTGATGAGGTATCTTGCAAAAGCAGTATCAAATGTTTTATCGCGTCCACATGATATTGTTTGTGCATTTGAATAAACAGCTGTGCTAATAATAATGCTAATTATTGACTGTTTGGTGAAGAAGAGGAATGGACAGGACTGTCAGCGACGGTTGGAAATTTTCACCCGTTCCACTCTACTCACATGCTCTTTTTCACCCGTTCCACTCTACTCACGTGCTCTTTTTCACCCGTTCCACTCTACTCACATGCTCTTTTTCACCCGTTCCACTCCATTCACATGCTCTTTTTCACCCTTTCCACTCTACTCACATGCTCTTTTTCACCCGTTCCACTCTACTCACGTGCTCTTTTTCACCCGTTCCACTCTACTCACGTGCTCTTTTTCACCTGTTCCACTCTACTCACATGCTCTTTTTCACCCGTTCCACTCTACTCACGTGCTCTTTTTCACCCATTCCACTCTATTCCCATGCTCTTTTTCACCCATTTCACTCTACTCACATGCTCTTTATCTCCCGTTCCACTCTACTCACATGCTCTTTTTCACCCTTTCCACTCTACTCACACGCTCTTTTTCACCCTTTCTACTCTACTCACATGCTTTTTCACCTGTTCCACTCTACTCACATGCTCTTTTTCACCCGTTCCACTCTATTCACATGCTCTTTTTCACCCATTCCACTCTATTCACGTGCTCTTTTTCACCCGTTCCACTCTACTCACGTGCTTTTTCACCCGTTCCACTCTACTCACATGCTCTTTTTCACTCGTTCCACTCTACTCACGTGCTCTTTATCACCCGTTCCACTCTACTCACATGCTCTTTTTCACCTGTTCCACTCTACTCACATGCTCTTTTTCACCTGTTCCACTCTACTCACATGCTCTTTTTCACCCATTCCACTCTATTCACATGCTCTTTTTCACCCATTCCACTCTATTCACGTGCTCTTTTTCACCCGTTCCACTCTACTCACGTGCTCTTTTTCACCCATTCCACTCTATTCACATGCTCTTTTTCACCCATTCCACTCTATTCACGTGCTCTTTTTCACCTGTTCCACTCTACTCACGTGCTCTTTTTCACCTGTTCCACTCTACTCACATGCTCTTTTTCACCCATTCCACTCTATTCACATGCTCTTTTTCACCCATTCCACTCTATTCACATGCTCTTTTTCACCCATTCCACTCTATTCACATGCTCTTTTTCACCCGTTCCACTCCACTCACATGCTCTTTTTCACCCGTTCCACTCTACTCACATGCTCTTTTTCACCCGTTCCACTCTACTCACATGCTCTTTTTCACCCGTTCCACTCTACTCACGTGCTCTTTTTCACTCGTTCCACTCTACTCACGTGCTCTTTATCACCCGTTCCACTCTACTCACATGCTCTTTTTCACCCGTTCCACTCTACTCACATGCTCTCTTTCACCCGTTCCACTCTCCTCACACCCTCTTTTTCACCCTTTCTACCCTACTCACATGTCTTTTTCACCCGTTCCACTCTACTCACACGCTCTTTTTCACCCTTTCTACTCTACTTACATGCTCTTTTTCACCCCTTTCACTCTACTCACACGCTCTTTTTCACCCTTACTACTCTACTTACATGCTCTTTTTCACCCGTTTCACTCTACTCACATGCTCTTTTTCACCCGTTCCACTCTACTCACGTGCTCTTTTTCACCCGTTCCACTCTACTCACGTGCTCTTTTTCACCCATTCCACTCTACTCTCACGCTCTTTTTCACCCTTTCCACTCTACTCACATGCTCTTTTTCACCCGTTCCACTCTCCTCTCCTGCTCTTTTTCACCCGTTCCACTCTACTCACGTGCTCTTTTTCACCCATTCCACTCTATTCACGTGCTCTTTTTCACCCGTTCCACTCTACTCACGTGCTCTTTTTCACCCGTTCCACTCTACTCACGTGCTCTTTTTCACCCGTTCTACTCTACTCACGTGCTCTTTTTCACCCGTTCCACTCTACTCACATGCTCTTTTTCACCCGTTCCACTCTACTCACGTGCTCTTTTTCACCCGTTCCACTCGACTCACGTGCTCTTTTTCACCCGTTCTACTCTACTCACGTGCTCTTTTTCACCCGTTCCACTCTACTCACACGCTCTTTTTCACCCGTTCCACTCTACTCACATGCTCTTTTTCACCCGTTCCACTCCACTCACATGCTCTTTTTCACCCGTTCCCCTCCACTTCCATGCTTTTTTTCACCCGTTCCACTCTACTCACACGCTCTTTTTCACCCTTTCTACTCTACTTACATGCTCTTTTTCACGCTTTCCACTCTACTCACATGCTCTTTTTCACCCGTTTCACTCCACTCACATGCTCTTTTTCACCCGTTCCACTCTACTCACACGCTCTTTTTCACCCTTTCTACTCTACTTACATGCTCTTTTTCACCCTTTCCACTCTACTCACATGCTCTTTTTCACCCGTTCCACTCCACTCACATGCTCTTTTTCACCCGTTCCACTCTACTCACACGCTCTTTTTCACCCTTTCTACTCTACTTACATGCTCTTTTTCCTCCTTTCCACTCTTCTCACCTGCTCTTTTTCACCCCTTCCCCTCCACTCACATGCTCTTTTTCACCCGTTCCACTCTACTCACGTGCTCTTTTTCACCCGTTTCACTCTACTCACACGCTCTTTTTCACCCTTTCTACTCTACTTACATGCTCTTTTTCACCCGTTTCACTCTACTCACATGCTCTTTTTCACCCTTTCCACTCTAGTCACATGCTCTTTTTCACCCGTTCCACTCTACTCACACGCTCTTTTTCACCCTTTCCACTCCATTCACATGCTCTTTTTCACCCGTTCCACTCTACTCACACGCTCTTTTTCACCCTTTCCACTCTACTCACATGCTCTTTTTCACCCGTTCCACTCTACTCACATGCTCTTTTTCACCCGTTCCACTCCACTCACATGCTCTTTTTCACCTGTTCCACTCTACTCACATGCTCTTTTTCACCCGTTCCACTCTACTCACATGCTCTTTTTCACCCGTTCCACTCTACTCACATGCTCTTTTTCACCCGTTCCACTCTACTCACATGCTCTTTTTCACCTGTTCCACTCTACTCACATGCTCTTTTTCACCCGTTCCACTCTACTCACACGCTCTTTTTCACCCTTTATACTCTACTTACATGCTCTTTTTCACCTGTTCCACTCTACTCACATGCTCTTTTTCACCCGTTCCACTCCATTCACATGCTCTTTTTCACCCGTTCCACTCTACTCACGTGCTCTTTTTCACCCGTTCCACTCTACTCACATGCTCTTTTTCACCCGTTCCACTCTACTCACGTGCTCTTTTTCACCCGTTCCACTCTACTCACATGCTCTTTTTCACCCGTTCCACTCCATTCACATGCTCTTTTTCACCCGTTCCACTCTTCTCACGTGCTCTTTTTCCCCCGTTCCACTCGACTAACTTGCTCTTTTTCACCCATTCCACTCTACTCACATGCTCTTTTTCACCCTTTCTTCTCTACTTACATGCTCTTTTTCACCCGTTCCACTCTACTCACATGCTCTTTTTCACGTGTTCCACTCCATTCACATGCTCTTTTTCACCCGTTCCACTCTACTCACTTGCTCTTTTTCACCTGTTCCACTCTACTCACGTGCTCTTTTTCACCTGTTCCACTCTACTCAAGTGCTCTTTTTCACCCGTTCCACTCTACTCATATCCTCTTTTTCACTCGTTCCACTCTACTCACGTGCTCTTTTTCACTCGTTCCACTCTACTCACGTGCTCTTTTTCACCTGTTCCACTCTACTTGCATGCTCTTTTTCACTCGTTCCACTCTACTCACATGCTCTTTTTCACCTTTTCCACTCTGCTCACATGCTCTTTTTCACCCGTTCCACTCCACTCACATGCTCTTTTTCACCCGTTCCACTCTACTCACGTGCTCTTTTTCACCCGTTCCACTCTACTCACGTGCTCTTTTTCACCCGTTCTACTCTACTCACGTGCTCTTTTTCACCCGTTCCACTCTACTCACACGCTCTTTTTCACCCTTTCTACTCTACTCACATGCTCTTTTTCACCCGTTCCACTCTACTCACGTCCTCTTTTTCTCCCGTTCCCCTCTACTCACGTGCTCTTTTTCACCCGTTCTACTCTACTCACGTGCTCTTTTTCACCCGTTCCACTCTACTCACATGCTCTTTTTCACCCATTCCACTCTATTCATGTGCTCTTTTTCAACCATTCCACTCTATTCACGTGCTCTTTTTCACCCGTTCTACTCTACTCACGTGCTCTTTTTCACCCGTTCCACTCTACTCACATGCTCTTTTTCACTCGTTCCACTCTACTCACGTGCTCTTTATCACCTGTTCCACTCTACTCACATGCTCTTTTTCACCTGTTCCACTCTACTCACATGCTCTTTTTCACCCGTTCCACTCTACTCACACGCTCTTTTTCACCCTTTCTACTCTACTTACATGCTCTTTTTCACCCGTTTCACTCTACTCACATGCTGTTTTTCACCCGTTCCACTCTACTCACATGCTCTTTTTCACCCGTTCAACTCCATTCACATGCTTTTTCACCTGTTCCAGTCCACTCACATGCTTTTTCACTTGTTCCACTCTACTCACATGCTGTTTTTCACCCGTTCCACTCTACTCACATGCTCTTTTTCACCCGTTCCACTCTACTCACATGCTTTTTCACCTGTTCCACTCTACTCACATGCTCTTTGTCACCCGTTCCACTCTACTCACGTGCTCTTTTTCACCCGTTCCACTCTACTCACATGCTCTTTTTCACCTGTTCCACTCTACTCACATGCTTTTTCACCTGTTCCACTCTACTCACATGCTCTTTGTCACCCGTTCCACTCTACTCACGTGCTCTTTTTCACCCGCTCCACTCTACTCACATGCTCTTTGTCACCTGTTCCACTCTACTCACATGCTCTTTTTCACCCGCTCCACTCTACTTACATGCTCTTTTTCACCTGTTCAACTCTACTCACATGCTCTTTTTCACCCGTTCCACTTTACTCACATGCTCTTTTTCACCCGTTCCACTCTACTCTTATGCTCTTTATCACCTGTTCAACTCTACTCACAGGCTCTTTTTCACCCCTTCCACTCTACTCACATGCTTTTTCACCGGTTCCACTCTACTCACATGCTCTTTGTCACCCGTTCCACTCTACTCACGTGCTCTTTTTCACCCGCTCCACTCTACTCACATGCTCTTTGTCACCCGTTCCACTCTACTCACGTGCTCTTTTTCACCCGCTCCACTCTACTCACATGCTCTTTTTCACCTGTTCCACTCAACTCACATGCTCTTTTTCAACCGTTCCACTCTACTTGCATGCTCTTTTTCACCCGTTCAACTCTACTCACATGCTCTTTTTCACCTGTTCCACTTTACTCACATGCTCTTTTTCACCTGTTCCACTCTACTCACATGCTCTTTTTCACCCGTTCCACTCTACTCACATGCTCTTTGTCACCCGTTCCACTCTACTCACATGCTTTTTCACCGGTTCCACTCTACTCACATGCTCTTTGTCACCCGTTCCACTCTACTCACGTGCTCTTTTTCACCCGCTCCACTCTACTCACATGCTCTTTTTCACCTGTTCCACTCTACTCACATGCTCTTTTTCACCCGTTCCACTCTACTTGCATGCTCTTTTTCATTTGTTCAACTCTACTCACATGCTCTTTTTCACCTGTTCCACTCTACTCACATGCTCTTTTTCACCCGTTCCACTCTACTCACATGCTCTTTTTTACCAGTTCCACTTTACTCACATGCTCTTTTTCACCCGTTCCACTCTACTCACATTCTCTTTGTCACCCGTTCCACTCAACTCACATGCTTTTTCACCTGTTCCACTCTACTTGCATGCTCTTTGTCACCCGTTCCACTCTACTCACGTGCTCTTTTTCACCCGCTCCACTCTACTCACATGCTCTTTTTCACCCGCTCCACTCTTCTCACATGCTCTTTTTCACCTGTTCCACTCTACTCACATGCTCTTTTTCACCCGTTCCACTCTACTCACATGCTTTTTCACCTGTTCCACTCTACTTGCATGCTCTTTGTCACCCGTTCCACTTTACTCACATGCTCTTTTTCACCCGCTCCACTCTACTCACATGCTCTTTTTCACCCGTTCCACTCTACTTACATGCTCTTTTTCACCCTTTCCACTCTACTCACATGCTTTTTCCCTCGTTCCACTCTACTCACATGCTCTTTTTCACCCGTTCCTCTCTACTTACATCCTCTTTTTCACCCTTTCCACTCTACTCACATGCTTTTTCACCCGTTCCACTCTACTCACATGCTCTTTGTCACCCGTTCCACTCTACTCACGTGCTCTTTTTCACCCGTTCCACTCTACTCACATGCTCTTTTTCACCCGTTCCACTCTACTCACATGCTCTTTTTCACCCGTTCCACTCCACTCGCATGCTTTTTCACCAGTTCCACTCTAATTACAAGCTCTTTTTCACCCGTTCCACTCTACTCACATGCTCTCTCTCACCTGTTCCACTCTACTCACATGCTTTTTCACCTGTTCCACTCTACTTACATGCTCTTTGTCACCTGTTCCACTCTACTCACATGCTCTTTGTCACCTGTTCCACTCTACTCACATGCTCTTTTTCACCTGTTCCACTCTACTCACATGCTCTTTTTCACCTTTTCCACTCTACTCACATGCTCTTTTTCACCCGTTCCACTCTACTCACATGCTGTTTTTCACCTTTTCCACTCTACTCACATGCTCTTTTTCACCCATTCCACTCTACTCACATGCTCTTTGTCACCCGTTCTACTCCACTCGCATGCTTTTTCACCCGTTCCACTCTAATTACATGCTCTTTTTCACCCGTTCCACTCTACTCACATGCTCTTTTTCACCGGTTCTACTCTACTCACATGCTCTTTTTCACCAGTTCCACTCTACCCACATGCTTTTTCCGCCGTTCCACTCTACTCACGTGCTCTTTTTCACCTGTTCGACTCTACTCACATGCTTTTTCACCTGTTCGACTCTACTCACATGCTTTTTCACCCGTTCCACTCTACTCACATGCTTTTTTACTTCGGCAAGATTCTCGCATATTTTTTCGGGAATCTCGCGCAGCCGGCTTACTTGCAGTCCCGCTCAAACGCAGCCAAAGTAAAAGACCAAGATACGGGCAGGCGGAGGGGGTGCTGCAGACAGAGTCACCACCACACTGGACTAGAAGCCCATAGGTGATGATTAAGCCGGATTTCATTTGTTTTAAGTCTAATGTTAATTTTTGAACAAAAAACTCCAGACCATACCTTTAAAATTAGGGTTATGAGTGGAACAATGGTCGAGTTTAAGGATAAGGTTACAAAAATAGCAATTTTTTATGGTTTGGGTTTGGCAAGATTGGAATAAACTTTGGGAATCAGCAGAAAGATCATTCTCATGTGGATAACATATTTTTCTTTTGGTATTGGAGATTTGCACATAACTTGCGTGTATTTGGGTAGAATGAAATGTGATTCCCACAATCAATTACTAACCCAGTACCTAGTTCCTGATCACATCACATCCCTGTTTAACCACATTCCAGCAAATACAGCTTTGTATCTCAGGAACACTTTTTATATTTCCCCATTTTTACAGAGTTTTCAATATCAACAAAGATAAAACAAAATGTAAAGCAAGAAGACAAACAAATCATTAATCGTTTTTAATTTTTCATTGAACCATATTGGTAAGTTTAATTTTGCGCAGATATTTTTTAATTGGCTGAGTAACAGACATGTTTTATGGACTAACATGTACAAGTCAATGTGTGGAGGAGGGCTGGTGAGAAGTTGAAGCAAGACACCTATTGTGCAGTAAAGCTCAGCGAAATTTCATCCAGCCATCCGTCTGTGCACCCAACCATTCATCCCACTATGCGGGTTCAGTGTCTCCAGTGCAATTGCCCTCGCATTTGTAATTAAGAGTGTAATGAGTTTTCAGCAGATAAAATGCCCCGTTGCTTCTGTTCTATGTTAATGGCCCACTTTTTCTGTCTCATGGGAATCAACCTGTTTATGCTCACTGGTTACGGAGTTAAGAGCTGCATTACATTACAAAGCATTCTTCACCTTATCTCTCGTGGTGTGCTGGCCAGATTCTGCTTTACTGGTGCATAGGACCAAACATTTTGCACACTCAGTCTATAAAATAACCTTTGAGTAATATGTTCTGCACGTGTATTCTGATAAAGTAGCTGCCTCCTTAAAATGTGCATTACTTTCTCATTCTATGAGAGAGAGGTACGCTGTCACTGAAAATGGCAACGTCATCACAATTTCTTACGCCGCTAGGTGGTATTGTTCAGGACTGTCCCGGCCACCATCGGCCTTTTCTTGTATTGCACCGCCATCTTGTGGCAACCATTGTGTAGAGCAACGATATTATAATGTACACACTTCTTTCATAAAAAGATCTTCCTGCCTTGTCTGTTACCTCAGAACCCAGCGGACTTGCTGCTTGTGACCAGTGCAGGCCAGAGTACGAGGGCGCTAATTGTGACAAGTGCAGGGATGGATACTACAATTCTGACAGCATTTGCATGCCGTGCGAATGCAATGGGAATGCTGACCCGGTGACCTTTCCCCGCCTGTGTGACCCAGACAACGGTCGCTGCGTGCGCTGCATCAACAACACTGCCGGGGCTCAATGTGAGCTCTGTGCCGCCGGCTCTTCTGGAAATGCCCTCAACCACACCTGCACCATCACTGGTATGGCAAGGGCAGTAGAGAGGAGTTGGGAAAGGGGAAACAGTTCTGTGCATGCTGAGGCTTGCATTGTGTACCAGGACCAGTCATGAATCAGTACACGCTGCTAAATTTTTTAATGGATAAATTTGACCCATGGTTGGCTGTTATCAAGCAAATGAAGTTTTCTTCCCTCTGTTGATCAGATCTTTTTCCCCCCTCTACTCTGCGTCAACATTTTCCATTCTCTCTCTGGGGAAAGTGGTATGAGTAATTTCCAATGAGTCAAACATCTGCTCCGTGAAAATACTGGAAGCTGAATTTATAAACATGCCAATCCTTTGTCATTGATTTTATGAACTGTGTCCCTGATGAGTACGCATGAGTAGAGAGTAGCGTCATGTATCCCCCTTTTCCTTTTCGTCTTCAAGTTATTTTTGGGGACATTTGTCGTAAGTTCCACCATAGAGATGTTTACATTTTACACCTGTACATTAAAATTTCCTGCAGCTTATCATTTTCCTCCTTCTTTCAGATGTGAAGACCCTTCATGCTCCGGAGCTAACCACAGCAACAACAACCTTCAGTGTCCAGTCCACCAGAACAGCTGTTGGGCCTGTTGGAACCATGACCTCTGCGCCCAACTCCACCCGCCTGCAGACAGCAGCTACCACTCAATCCCTGCTCACCAGCCTGGGAAGCCCCACAGAAAACACCACTGCCACCATCACTGAAGTTTCCTGGACCCAGTTCAACATCATTGTCCTAGCCGTCATTATTGTGGTGGTGGTGCTGCTCATGGGCTTTGTGGGTGGGGTGTACACCTACCGCGAGTATCGAAATCGCAAGCTCAACGCCCCATTCTGGACCATCGAGCTGAAGGAGGACAACATAAGCTTCAGCAGCTACCATGACAGTATCCCCAATGCAGATGTGTCGGGCCTGCTGGAGGACGAGGCTACAGAGGTGGCCCCTAATGGACAGTTGGCCCTCTCAGCTCCCATGAACATGTACAAGGCATAGGGCTTGGCCTCGCTCGGCCGTGCAACACCCTGCCCCAGAGCCCAGCTGGAACCCTAGCTGGGACAGCGGAGGGACTTTGCTGGGGTTTTCTCTGGTTACTCTTTGATTTATGGAGACTGAAATTTAAGCGAGGCTCTGACTGCGTACTGGGGTTTTAGAAAACATCTCATACCCCGAGACCAAACTAAATGACAATCGAGTGAAAAGTAGAGCACACAATGGAATAAACACTCAGATGGGAAAAAAATGATTTTCTACATTTGGGACCTTTCTCCTGAAATTTTGGGTGGATATTTGGCTTGCACAAATGGGCATGTGAACACTGCCAGATGGGAAATACTGGAAAACTTGACAATTGTTTGTTTTTTTTCTTTTTAATGGGAAAATTTTCATTCTTAAAATGCATCTCTCACGTACCCTGCCCTGGAAGCTATGGGATGTGCTAAAGTTGGAGGGGAGGAGATGGCAGGAATGCTGGAGAGGGCAGCAGAGCACTCACAAATGTGAAGGACCAACAAGCTGAGAGAGACTGAAAACTGTGGTGTGAATGTGGAACTTGCCCCTGGCCTGTGTCCCGTGTTGAAGACTGCATGCTGGGACCGTGTGTGTTGGAGTACTTGGACCAGACGCTTAAGGTCCCGATGCAGAGAGAGAAACACGAACAGCACTGGATCAGGAGAAACCCCAGAGGTGGGGAATGGGTGGTGTCTGTGCAGCTGGACTCTGCACTTGATCACATACATGCACTCATGCACAATGATAGAGAAGGAGATGGCGATTTCACATGGCTTTGAAATCTCTGCCAACTAAAAGGAGGTAGCATGGTTAAGAAGGGGAGCTCATTTGTTATATTGTAAACAGGGAGACATTGCCATCAATATCCCCTGTTACCATGGAATCTCATTTTGAAACCCAATCAAGGTCATGACTGGTATGCATACATAAACAATTTCCTTCATCTAGGTAAACTAGTTTCTGAAGAATAAGTTATCCTAATACTATCCTATGCTAATCTGGATGGATGGAGAGACAGAAGGAATGATGGAAAGATTAGCTCTATCGCACTTCTGTGCTCGTGGCAGGGGATAATGAACTAAATTCATAGACCGTTCTTTCTGCTGTTGCTGTAGATCATTCTGGTCAGTCGGGTCCAATCCAAACCCGAATACCATGTTCCTGAATGCCTTGGCATGGAACAGATTAGTCAGAAAAAAAAAATTAGTCGCTAAAAGAATTAAACAGAAAATATAACATCCGCAGTATGTATACAATAAATCATTACTTGTCTGTGAACTCCCCTCTGCTATTATATATATCAGTGGTGGCTGGTGAACTGGTGATAGGGGAGGCTCAAAACAATACCTTAAAATTAATGTTTGGTCTCGACCTGCTTTCAGTCATTCATTTAAATTACCATTACAGGAACTCCGATAACTCTCAACATTATCGGATGTGGCCAGTTTTCATTTATAACGCATAGCAATTACGACTCCAGACTTCTCATGCTTTCCTTTATTCAGGGGTTGGAAGCAATGCATGTCTTTCATGATCGATTAAATGAAATAAGATAATTTGAAACGTCTTTATGCAATTCCATTGCTTCCAAACCCTCCAGGGCACAAGGACTTCAATTCTGCGCAAGAATCTCTCATATACGCGTTGAATGAATAATTGCTGACTACAGCAGAGGAACGTAAATATGCCACTTAAACTTACATCGAATGCATGAGAGTTGACAGGTATGCGTTATGAATGAAAACTAGCCACACCTGATAATGTTGAGAGTTATTGGAGTTTCTGTAATGGTAATTTAAATGAATGATTGAAAACAGGATGTGACCAATCATTAATTTTAAGGGATTGTTTTGAGCCTCCCCCATCGCCAGTTCACCAGCCGCCACTGACATATATAGATATACGGTACTGTGCTAAAGTTTAAGGCACATTTATCCCAATTCTGTGGGGCATAGATGCTTCCAAAAATCATTAAAGTAAAGGTTTCTAAATATAGAAACAAGTACTATAAAGTGTTGTGAACTGTTAAAACCTAATTCAAATCAATACTTAGTGTGACTACGCTTTGCATAAAAATTTGGGACACTGTTGTGCAGTCTTGTGGTTTCATAAGATTACTGGCCGTTTGGTTGTTCTAGGCGTATTAGAGCATATGCCACAGTTCTCCTGCAGGCTCAGTCTTGCGTCCGTCTTCCCTGACAGTCTCGATGATGTTGAGATCAGGACCCTGTCATGGCATGTTACTTGTGTCAATTGTATTTGGTGAAATACAAAGTTCTCATGTAAGATTTTTTTTTTTTTGATTAACATTCAGTGGTTCAAATGTGCTTTTTACCTACTGCACCACTAATAAGGAACACAAAAACATCCAACATCAATATTAAATAAAATTAATCTTGGGCGCCTTAGTCTTTTATACAGTACTGTATTTAGGTAATTTTGTTGGTGGAACAGATACAGTGTGTTACACATGCACATCCATAGTGTTCAGGAATATTTGAATTACCAATGATGTTCAAGGTTAGGGTGGCCCAAAGGGAGGGGAAAAATTTGAAATGAACGTATGCATTTCAGAGGACAGAACCATATGGCTGACCTTACAACTGACATTACAAATTGGCTTTCAAGTTCAGTCTCTTAACGCACACAAGCATGCAGTATCTATACAACAGGGCAGTTCTTCACAATTAAACGGCACACGCAATTTTAACAGGATATTTTAGTGTTAAACTTGAGCTGACATCTTGTCGAGGCAATTATTTTTAATGGTGTTTTAATTTTGTTTTATTTTACTTTATATTTATTGATTTATTTTTATTACATTTGTCCTTTGATTATATTGTTCTGATCCCTGAATGGGATAAGGCTTGTGAAGTACTTGTGTATTAGCTGACAGCTCAGCTAAATGCAAACTAAAAAAGCTGAACTTGTTTAATGTACTGTGCATCATGCTTACTTGTATTAGAAGACAGGAAGCAGTGGAGGCTCGTACAGCTGAGCTTCTTTTATTGAGTTTTTGTCCTTGTGTTTTTTGACCCACCCACTGTCCATCAGCAGCAGAGGGATTGTCTGTCGTACCCCAGCAAAACTTTTGCTCATTGTGTGATTAAGCTAAATAAATGAGGAACCTCACTATTGAGATGGTTCCTCTTTTTCTTTCATATTTATAAGTGTAAATAAGAATCAGATATTGTACAGATGGATGTAAATAAGAAGATGGTATTGTACAGGTTTAGCACAGTGAATCTACAGGCGACATACCATGGTACATTTCTGGGGCCCAAACTTGTGTTGCAGTGTGAGGAGACAAAATGGTGGCAAAATATGGGGATTGTCAAAAACCTTTAGGTTTGAACCTGTGGTCTCATGCCTTCCCTTTTCCCATCCACCACCATGAACTAACATAATGGAGACTTTACCAAAACCCTTCCCGTTGTTCTCTGCAAAGATGTATACTGTATATCATGAGAAAATGATATAACATATACTGTATTTAATAAAAAATCGGTTTTATTGCTATGTTTTAGTTTTATTCTGGTTTGTTGGAGGAGTCATTTCCTTTTTTTGTGTGAATATCAGGCCTAGTCCACACAAACACGTAGTTTCAAAAACGATTTTTCCACCTTTCCATTTTCCAAAAAGATGCAACTACACTATTAAAGTGCTGTCAAGAGCATGCCTAACCAACAGGTAGTGATTATACTGTATAATTTGATGTAAGATCATGCTAGACAATCACAAGCTTCAAAAACCTGCTGTAAAATGCACACTCGAATACAGGCAAGAAATGCAGCCTTCATATTGCCTCATAACAGGCGTAATTGTCATGTCAGCTCATTTGCATATTGACAATTCCATCTGATAGCATTCAAGATGATAGCTGCTTTTCTCAGCTGTATTCGAGAGCACCTTCACAATGAAACAGTCAGCGATGATGTAGCGCCCAAAAAATGCAGCCGACCCATCTCTGCCTCCTCTTGTCAGATTCATCATTTTCACAACTCATTCAGCGTCATGAGCAACTTCTGAAGTCGTCCACCAGCACCACAATCACCACCATCCCCCTGTAAAGTTTTAATGCCAGGCGCGATTGAATCCCTGCACCTGCATAATCACCATCTTTACTTAATTCCCTTTTCTATCCTGATTAAAATAATGTGAAAGCTAGTGAAAGAGTTTGCTTCCAAAAAACAATAAGTGCCAAAATTACAAAAATTGAGATGACACCATAGAGCGATAGCCTTGTGCTTCTTACAGATGATTCAAAAATCTGTTTTCAGAAATTCACATTATAAGGTGCATTTTCTCGTGGTCAAAGTTTGTGTTTTTCCATAAAATGCAACAGGTGCCAACTCAGAAAAAGAAGATTTACTCAAAATGAGTAAAATGGATATATTGCATTTTGGATACAGACTCTTCATTTATTTATTAAAACGATATATTCGATAATTGAAACTCTTCCAATTAACATGAAACATGCAGCTATATCTTACAGTAATGAGAGTAAAGCTATGACCAACTCAAGTAAGAATAACTCTTCAGCACATATTAATCACATTCTTCCAAATTACTCATGGACAGAGTGGCACTTGTTTGGGAGTAACACAAGCACTGAGTGAGCCCGGTGCTCTTGATGCAAGGATAAGGACAGTTTAATGATGTTCAATAGCTGATTATTATGTTCATAAAGCCCATGTGCTTGTCTCCTCATTTGATTACTGGAATATTTAAGCTGTCATAATCGAGGATGCAGCACACAGAGATCTACCTTGTTGAGTCAAACCTTGCATTATATTTTGTTGGTAAAAGTTTGAAGAATGAGTGAATATCTGAGATTTTGTCTCTGTGAGGCTTTTCTTTCCACAGTCATCCCACGCATACCATCATTCATAAAGTCAACGAGGGCACACGGTGTGAGGGAGGATAGACTTCTTTTGGGCTTGGTTGTTGCCAAACCTTATTTTGGCGTTTGTGCAGGCAGTCATTGGTTTTTGCCGTTTCAGTGTTAACCTTCGAAGCCATGGTCTGAAAGCTTGTAGGCGAGTCCTAATTTAAATCAAAGTCTTTCCTCGAGGAGGCGTGAGAGCTGCACAGGTCTAGGAGGCAATGGGGCTCTCCAGCCACCCATAGCTGTTCTATCACGCTGGTGTTTCCTGTCTGCTGCATGACTCTGCAACCTGGCTGACAGCATTTTGTGCTCATTGGTTTTTCACATAGTTGATTATGGGTTTCCACTGTATGCACATTAAAGATGACCAGGTGTCTCCAAAACACTAGTCATCAAAACAAGCTGAAGAAAATCCTTGGTTGATAATTTAGGTCATGTGAACCATCCCAGAGAAGAGGGCATGTTATAGATGCAGGCGCCTGGCAGGAGTCAGACATCATAGATGTAATGAACCCAGGTGTCAGCTGGCTGCCCCCCTTAGCACATCCAGGTGTTTCCTGTTTTTTTAATTTATTTATTTTTTTATTTAAAAAAAAAGGGGGGGGGGGTGCTTGGAATTAATTTCAAGGTCTAAAATGGCAAAAAATCAGGTGGCAGGTGTGAGCTCTAGCATGAGCATCTCCTGCTCCCTGGGTGTACGGGATGTGGAGCTGCTAACACAACATGACTCATCTGCCCTTCTGGGTCAAGTGTGGCACCACTTAACATGCCTAAACAAGTAACACTCGCACTTTGCTGAGAATCATAGCAGGTGGCGGGAATTCAGATCAGTTTTTTCCTTTATACTTTTGGTTTACCACAGGCGTTTTTTTTTTTTTGACTGCCTGCTGAAGTTTGATGAACACATCAAGACAGTTATTCAGTCCTGCTGCTTTCACTTGAGGAATATTGCAAAAATACACTCACTGTTATCTTTCCAGCCCTTGTATATTTCTATCCATGCTTTCGTGCCTTCCCGCTTAGATTACTGTAATGCTCTTTTTTGTGAGTTATGGCGCTGTTACCCAGTCACAGTAATTCCAAAACTCTGTGGCAAGAGTACTAAATAAGACCCTGTATTTCTCTCTCATCACTCTGGTTCTGATGTCACTACACTGGCTTCCGATTGAATTTAGGACTCAATTCAAGATCTTCCTCCATCTACGACATTTTGAATAATCTTCCTCCATAGCATGGACGTGAACCACTGATGCCCTTTACCTACCTTCCTGTCCAATAAAGCTTGATTTAAAAAAAAAAAAAATTCTAAATAAACCTAGAAAAGCGGGACCATTTTAAATCAGTAAACTTTATGGGCATTTTTTTTTCACAAACTTGGTAAGAATGAAAAACAAATCTAGGTCTCATAGTAAAAAGGTTCATCATAAGATGCAGAGTAACTGTGGGTGCTGATTCAATGAACCCTTGAGCCAGGGGAATTTTTTAGTCATAGGGATGTGACAAGCCACCATACAGAAACGGGAAAATTATTATGTGGGAGGAGTCCCCTGCCAATAGGGCACCATCACGCTTCTGAGTACTGTTCTCCACTGCAAAAACTAAAATATAGTTTTCCCTTTATATAAAAAAAAGAACTACGCAAACAATTCTGAGAACTTGAAGCTCATATTTTGACAACATGACTCCAAACTGCTAAACTCTAAGCACAAATCCTTGGTTCTCGCTCAAATCTAAATATAAATTCTACATCACAGTTTTGCAAATCTTTGAACACCAATTGCCTCGTTCATTACACTTCGTTCACCTCCAAACACTGGCCTTCAAATGCAACAGCATAGTAATCAGTCTTTCTCATGTCGCACCTGGGAAAATTCAATTGGACGAGCACTTCAATCGTGTCAGAATATGAAAGAGGCCTCAAGTGACTCCCACAGGTCTTAGGAGAGAAGATGAAGCAACAGCAAAACAGAGGAAGAGGAAAGCGTGACGAGTAAGAGGCGGCCTAGTAGGCCATGGAGGCTATTGAAGAAGAGGAAGGCAAAAGTGAGCCAGTCTTTCCAAAATGACTGGCATCCCTGACTGGCAATGTACAAACAAGATGTAAGACCTCAACAAACAATACCAAACGATGGACATTGCAGCGAGGTGAAGGACTCACGTGTTCTTATTGACTAACTTTAATTCGAGCATTTTCCTGGCTGGTGTGAATCACAATATATTCAATATTTTTCTCCGCCCAAGGACGGGGCATAGAAACGCAACGGTTACGATTAATCTAACTCCATAAAACAGTTAAAATACCAAATTTAGTTGTATCCTCGTTAAATATCTGACTCCAAATTAGACTTAGAATTGATCGTTTTGGAACAGCATGCGTGAATCTCGAGGCAGTGATAACCAGTTACTCAGACTCTAAGGAAAAACATGAAGTGATTATACCTTGAATTCCTGACAGACAACCACCGCTGCAACATTAATGTTCCCGGGTTTTAACACCATGTCCGAATCCTAGGTTCATTGGTTAGATTAGAGGTTGGAAGTCAACCATCACTGCAATAGCTTCTGCTGGCATATATACAATGAACCCAGATTATATGTAAGCCCATGGGTTCCTTTAGAGTATTTCAACGAATAACCGACTTTACCGAGTCCATGGGTTTCCTATATGTTAAAGTTTACTGCTGGCTCTGGGCTGCACCAGATCAACCAAACATTCAGATTTTACACAAGTAATGAGCATGTGTTCCAACAATATGATTTTTGACGTTTGACATACCTGTTATGAGCAAAATCAACCAAACATTCAGGTTCTACAAAGACTTAAAAAAATTTTGAAAAATATATTTATGTATAAACTCTAAGTGACATGCAAGAAATGCTGTATGATATTTATGTTCCAATGGAACCTACCAAAATCATTTATTGATTTAATGATAAAAAAATCTATTTCCTCCAAATCAAGGTTTCACAATTAATGGCACCCTTAAAGATGACTGCAAGTAACATCTACCAAAATTAAACCAGGAATTAAATTCCACTTATTTAAGTTTTATCAGTTAAAGAACTGCATTGAGCCATTACATCACTTCCTGTTTCACTAGGGAATAAAAATGAGGCAACACACATGCAATACAGTATCTCTTTGTAATCCGACACCATGACGAAACAAAACAACTGTCAGTTAAAGAGGCAAATGGTCATAGACCCTCAAAAATCTGGTAACGGCTACAAGATTCACAAATGATTGAATATGTCACTGGGCACAATCAGTGCGCTTAATTAAAAAATTCCAATAATATGGAACTGTTAAACCTCATTGGTAGAGGACGCAACTGTATTTTGCGCCTCTGGAAACTAAGGAGGATGATGAGAGAAGGCCAAAGATCATTGTGAAGGAACTGTAGGCCTTAGTGGCATCTTGGGGGTCACCAGGTTTCAAAAGGCACCATCAGAAACTACCTCCACGATCACAAGCTCTTTGGAATGATTGCCTGAAAAGAGCCTTTTCTGACCAGAAGACACGGAAGCAAGTGCTTGGAGTTTGCTAAACATCATTTAAATTATGACAGGAACAAGGTGCTATGGTCAGATGAGACCAGAATTGCACATTTCGTTTAAATACAGCATCAACATGTTTGTTGTCGAAATGGAGATGAATAAAAGGAGAAGCAGCTCACACCCACAGTGAAATGAGATCGTCAGTCAGTTATGTTTTGGGGCTGTTTTAATTCAAAGGTCCAGGGCATTGGTTAAGATTAATGGCATAATGAATTCCACTAAGTATCAGGATATTTTGGCTGACAATCTCGTTGCCTCTGCCAGAAGGCTTGGACTTAACCATAGTTGGTCTGAACTATGATCTATGGTAACTATACATCACTGAAGGCATAGTAAGAGTGGATTGTCAGACGGCCGAAATGAAAGCTGAAATATAAAACGAAAGTAAGGCACAAGCACAAATAAGCACGAGACAACACACAAAAGGCAGAATCATAACACATTGTGCTCTCTTTGCCATGTTGTTCAGTGTAAAACACCAGTGCCAACACAAGGTCCTTCACTAGACATATCTGCTATTCCTGTTGCTGAATCTCAGAATAGGGGAAACACACACACACACACACACACACACACACACGACCCGCAAGCACTCCAGCTCAAATGAAAAACTTAGTAAAAACAAATATTCAACATAAAATTTGAGGATATCTTTGAAACTCACATTTTCCAGCTTTCTACATACGATTTTATCCTTTCCTAAAGTTAAAAAACTTTAAAATGATACATGATATAATATAACTGATACATTGACCTAAAGGGTCCTGCATGTTTATTCATACTGAAAGAAAAAATAACGGGTATATTTCGACTCTTTGGCTGTTTTTAAAATGTAGACCTTGCATATAATTTAACAAACTAACACACACACACACACACACACACACACACACACACACATGACCAGCAAGCACTCCGGCTCAAATGAAAAACTTAGTTAAAACCTATATTCAACATAAAATTCTAGGATATACTTTTAAACTCATTTTCCAGCTTTCTACACGCGATTTTATCATTTCTAAAAATGAAAAAACTTTAAAATGATACATGATATAACATGGTTGATACATTGCCCTAAAAGGCCCTGCACGTTTATTCATACTGAAAGAAAAAATAACAGGTATATTTCGACTCTTTGACTGTTTTTTAAAAACAACAGGTATATTTCACCTCGTTTATTGTTTTTAAAAGTGAAGACCTTGCTTATAATTTCACAAATGAACACACACACACACACACACACTTGCACATACACTCACACACACGCATGTGCGCACACGCACACCCACACACACACACACACATACACTCACACACACGCATGCGCGCGCACACACACACACAAACACACGACCCGCAAGCACTCCAGCTAAAATGAAAAACTTAGTTAAACTTATATTCAACATAAAATTCTAGGATATACTTTGAAACGCACATTTTCCAGCTTTCTACATACGATTTTATCCTTTCCTAAAGTTAAAAAACTTAAAATTATGATACATGATATAATATAACTGATACATTGACCTAAAGGGTCCTGCATGTTTATTCATACTGAAAGAAAGAAGTGGGTATATTTCAACTCTGACTGTTTTTTAAAAACAAAGACCTTACATATAATTTAACAAAATAATGTTGCATTGAAATTTATGAAAATGGTTTATCTAAAATAGAGTATATCAGAATTTATTTATTTATTTATTGTTACTCATTTCCAAGACTGGATAAAACATATTACAAAAAACATTTCTAAGTGATAAATACTAAGCATTATCCGACACAAAATACAGAAAATATTTTACATGGCCATGCGCTTGTGTAGGTATTACTTATAGTGGGAAAGTAGGATCTGTAACCATTTAGAATAATTATGTTGCGGTGTTCCCAGGATCTTGCAATCGTACCTGCGATGAGGAGGTAAAGTCGAAGCCCATTGCTTGCTAAAAACCCGAGATCAGCATAAATGTTAGGAACAACGGACAAAAGTCCAGAGCAGCCCCCAAATTCTCATCCTGTTCGGAACCTGCCATCTCTATGTCTGATTCCAAGTCAGAAAAATCCTCCGAATAGCAATCCTCCTCTGACTGCCTGCAGTCAAATTGATGATCCCATTCCAACCCCTCCTCCGCCCCTTTCTCTAGATTAGGAGGGTTGTGTGAGACAAACTCCTCAGTATCACTCCAGGCGTCAGCCTCCCCCATAGGTTGATGCTTGGGATGGCACGCCAAACTCTCCCTACAGGGGGACCCACAATCAAAACCACTGGACGATCGAGTTTATCTGACTCCCTCAAATGATGTGAGGCCTATGTTCTCGTAGCAAAGAGTAGCCTAAAATGACAGGAAAAACAGGAGAACTGATAATAAAAAGCCAGACCTCCTCAGAATGACCACCAAAAGAGATGAACATAGTCAATGATTCAGAGACTTTGGTTATAAATCCAGTTCCCAGCGGGCGACCGTCCAATGATCTAAAAATGCATGAATGTAAAAGAGGGCGGATGGGAATGGAATGTTTCCTAGCCCACTCCACATCCATAAAACAGTCCACGGCGCCAGAGTCCACAAAAGCTTCGATAAATATTCTCTGTGTCCCCACAGTCAATTCTATAGGCATTAAAGATCGGAAGGGAAATTGGGTCTGTCCCTCTAGAGCCCCCCCTCATACTGCTAGAGGGACTTCCCATTTCCCTGAAGCTCAGAGCAGCGTGGACGGATATGTCCCGGTTTGTTACAATAATAGCAGATTACACGTCTGCGAACGGGCTTACGAGCCCGGCTCTCATATGAGCCATCAACCTGCATAGGCTCGCCAGGAGCGGAAATCTCAGCAGGCGGAATGGAAGCTGTATGCATGCTGCGAGGAACATTAGCCCCGTTGCCAGCAAGGGACAATGCAGTACGTCTCTCCCTGTTACGTTCGCGGATGCGATTATCAATTAGCACCGCAGTGTGAACCAATGAATCCAGGGAGACACAAGGCTCCAATGTAGCTAGACCGTCCTTAACCTCCTCAGCGAAAGCGTGAACAAAAACTGTCATAAGAGGCGCTTCTGGCCAGCCTGTCTCTTTCGCCAAGGAGCGAAATGAGATTAAAAACTCAGCAACACTCTCAGAACCCTGCCTCAGATGCATTAAACGCGTAGCCGCATCCTGACCTCAAACCTCCTGATCAAACACCAATACCTTTTCTCTAACGAGAGTCTCCACAATATTCATGACCGTTGAATTAGAGCGAATAAGTAGGCCGACCCAAGTGAGCGCTGTGTCGGTCAACAGGGATAAAATAAATGAACCCCGAGACTCTTCATTCACAAACCGTGAAGGCTGCGCTTTAAAAAATATTTCACATTCACATATTTGACATTGGGTTATGAAATCTTTACATCTTCCTGCCTCGCCTCCATATCTTGGGGGTAACTGGAGTTTTGGCTCTCGGGGAAGGTGTACGGATTGTGCTTGTGCAACATTTTGTGCGATCTGAGTGGACAAGGCTCTAATACTCTCAGTGAGAGTTAACAGAACATTCTCCTGTCTCTCCATGGCATTTGCCTGAAGGCGGACTCTCTCCGCCAACCCTTCCTGCTGATTGTTCAGACTAGAAAGACCCTTTCCATATCCAGGGAGAACAGCATGTTGATTAGCCACAACTTTCTTTAACGCAGCCGTTGCTGACAACTCATGTCCATAGTTTGTTGCAAAGCAAATCGAACACACATTCCGCCTGTAAAACACTTTCTATGGTTGATTGTGTCTGCGTTAAGCTGCTTTCACATTGGAAGCGAAACAAATTTTTCGCACGACAGATTACATTCAAAGTCAATGCAAATAGGCCGTGGGCCAAAATCTGTAGCGTGCAGTACCGTGGTTACTCTCTAGTGGCAAAGTGAACTCAGCAATTTTTTGTAGTGTATTATGAATAGATGCTAAATCAAAAAAGTTCCCGCGTCCACACTTGTACATTAATGAGAAATTTACGTGCAAAATATTAGTTTTGGGCAGCACTGAAATGCGACTGGTCAATAGGAGCCGCTTGTCACACTCACAATAACGTTGGAAAGTTTATGAGAAGTACGCCTCTGTTTAAGTCGGAATAAACTGGCCACAATAGACCATATATCTGCTCGGAAATGATTGAATATAATCTCACTCAAAAATTAATATTAGCGAACAATTTGTTTGTATAACAGATCGAGTCAAATGTTTTGCAAGAAACTGTGAAACAATTGACAAAGGATATATTTTGAAATATGCCAACATATATGCATTGCATGCAATGCGGAGTAGTGGCAGTTATGTTGTGCACATGAAGCACACACACGCACCCACACAAACAGACACATACAGTGAATGACTTTTGAAGACTTTGATTTATGTACCTTTTACTTGTGAGGTGTGAAATAATGACCAGGGTCATGCAAAGCCCATTTTCAAGGTCAAGTCCATAAAGTCATCTCTCCACTAAACACAGGGTCAGCAGTAACAACAGTAATGACAAGAATAAATTCAAAGGGTTTTAGAAATGTTCAACATTTCTTGAGATGCATGAGGATATATTTAGTTGTATGCACAACTAAGTTTGGGTATTAGGGAAGATGTACATAAAAAACAGAGCAGTTCTTTATAAATTGGCTTTGTGTTATATTTCATTTCAGACAGTTTTATGAAGAAAAGAAATTTAATGTTATATATTTATGGTCAACTTCATTTTATTTCTAAATATTCATCTATTCCTGCTATTTAGGGATGAGGATAATTTAGGACTACTAATAAGGTAAAAAATGAGGCAGCATCCAGGAAAGACTTTCTGCTTTATGAGATGAGATGACCAATGTGCTCATGAATCAGTGAGAAAACCTTTGCAAGTTTGAAATAAGTGTTCCTCAAACAAAAATACAAAGCGATTTGGATATTTCACCCTCTGCATTACATAACAAAAATATTTACGAATTCTAGAGGAATCTAGAATCTAGAATCTAGAGGAATTTCTGTACATAATGAACAAGGCGAAAACTCACAGTGAAGACCCATGATTATCCAATCACTCAGATGGTACTGCAACAAGAACCATCATATGTTTATAAGTGATATAACCATGTCAGCTCAGGATTATTTTGGCAAGCCTTTGACAAATACTGCAATACATTTGAAGACCACAATGGAAAAATAATCGGAGTCACATTTGTGGAGAAATTATGAATTAAAAATTCAAAAGGATCTTAGAAACAAAGCACTGAAAAAAATATGCACAAAATATTAAATATATAAAATATAATAATAATATATAATTATATTTTATATGATACTATTATATTATTATATTATTATAAATATTATAATAGTATATAATATGTAAAAAATACAAAAATGCTAAATTTGGACTGTTTTTTCTTTGTGGTCTTCATTTCCATCCATGAATGCCAGTTTAAACTTCACTCTGTAAACAGTAAGCCCTATGTTAACAATGTCCAGAGGAATTGTCGATTCTTCTGGACACGGAGACATCTGTTGTATTGTCACACAATGGAAACGTGTATTGCGGTCAGAAGACTCAATACTTCAGATCTTTTTTTTTTTTTTTTTTGGAAGAAATGGACACTGTGTTGTCTCAGTCAAAAAAGAAAAGGTCTATCCAGACTGTAACCAGCAGCTAATTCAAAAGCCACGCCCTGTAATGGTAAAGGGTTATGTTAGTTCCCTTGGTATGAGTAACCTCTACTACTCCAAAGGCACCATTAATGCTAATAAGTATACTGAAATATTGCAGTAATATAGTCTGCCTTTTTCAGCAAGAAACACAAAATTACACTGCATGGATTAAAAAGGCATGGCTGCGTAACAAGAGAGAGCGGGTGCTGGACTGGCCAACTTGCAGTCCAGACTTTCCCTATAAGAGAACATGAGGCACATTTTGAAATCCAAAATGCAACTGCAAAGATCCTGTGCTCACGCATTAGGACTTTTTGCTGGATGAATGGGACAAAAATACACCTGAAAAATTTTATCACTCGGTGTCTTCAATTCTTGTATGTTTATTTGCTGCTGTGAAAAGGAGAGGCCACATTACAAAGTGGTAAATACTTCAGTGTCTCAACTTTTTTTGACATACAGTTGCAATCAAAATTATTCAATCCTCACTGCAAATTAGGTTTACAAGCAAAATTTACAACTTTCAGCTGTTTGCAATGAACAAATCAAACAAGAAAAATTTAAATAGCTCAACACAACAATTACAAGTGTCTTCTCCAAATTCAACACAAAATGCCACTTTTAATGACTACTGCAGGCTCAAAATGTTTTATGTATAGTGGCTTCACTGCAAAGTGCGTGATGTGTGCCAGGCTGTTGCATTTCCTTCCATGACATGATCCTTTTTCATATAAACACGTCTGTGGGTGTAATAGCACTTATCCTCAAGGGGATTTTGGACCACAAGTAACCATCATGCATCCACAGTGCAGTTATTAATGAGAATAATGCTTGTGACATCCTCACTGCTTGATCGTAAAAAACCATGGTTTATGGCAATAATGATAAATTGTTAAGGCCGACCACAATTCTTCAGCATGTGAATGATATTCAGGCCAGATTTGAAGACGTAATACGGTTTCTCTATATATATATATATATATATATATATATATATATATATATGTATATTATCTTTAAGTGGAATGTGTACCTTTAAAAGTCAATATACAATCACAGAATACAGATACTGATAAGAGAATACAGTGGCACCAGTTTCGAACGCACTCAAGCTTCATGAGTGTGATAATGACTCACAACGTGATAGCTGTTGATGCGTAGGTGCCCGCTATCTTTAACGGCTCCTACTGCTTTCATCTGCAAGTCTAGGTGTGGGAACTTTGCAGATTCTGATTCAGCGACCTTGAATTAGGTAAGATATATTCTTAACAAGTTGCCACCAGAGAGTGACCACAGACTTCATTTTCCAGGGGAGCTACAGATTTTGGCCCACGGCCTAAAAGACGCGAATACAGGCGAACACGTGTGTTCGCGTCTTTGCATTGACTTTGAATTAAAAATAATTTCTTGAATTTATTCATACTGTATAATGCAAAGGAACTTATCTGCTGGCATTCTGTGTCTGGTGCCGCACACCAAACTGGAGCTATTCTCCATCACGAAGAAATGATGTAATGCCACCACAGCTCTGTATAGCAACAATTAAATGTATCTAATTAATTCTTAATAATTCAAAACGAATGTCATTGAAGGTTAGGCTTTAGGTAAGTGCTCTTCTAATGGTCTTGTGTATAGAAAACAGCAACCAAATATTGAATTAATGCAGGTTTACAGTAGAAGATCAAATGCGCCAACAGAAGAGTAATGAAGAGTGGAGATTCTCCCTTGTGCCCATGTGACGTCATGCATCACCCTTACAGGAGGCAAAATGGTAGCTCAGTAGTGGCCTTCGGACTGTCACAAAAAAAAAAAAACGCTCACAACTTCTTCATAAATGGTCAAGTATGCCTGAAATTTTTCTCATGGGCTCTCAATATTATAAGCTATCAACCTATGCATATACTTAAATTCCATTGTCTATTCCTTTAAAAGGCTTTATCCCCACAAAAAAATGTAAAACACGCTAAAAGACGCTAAAGTGTATAAAATTCTGTCCCCACACCACTGCAAAAAGGGGAGGAGGGTGAGAGGGAAGGGGGGGCTTGGGGACAGTGCTGAATCACACACAGCCCGGTGAGAGAGAGAGAGATCACCACGTCGCGGGTTCGCACCTCGGCGTACCCACCGGCAGGGGTCGGCAGCTTTTTCAGAGTAGCGCACAATTGGCTATCGCGCTACAGGGTTACAAATTGGGAAGGGACTGTCGGATTTGGGTAAACGATAACAGCTTTGTTCGTTGCTCCAGCGCCTCCTGTTGGCCAGACGGGCGCTCGTCAGGAAGACTCCGGCTTGGTTCATGTCCGGGTATCCTCCGCCCTCGCTATGAACTTGCGAAGATTCAACCAGCGAGTGTATAAGAATCAGTGGCTGACAGGCACGTGCTTCGGAGGAGAGCCGTGAACTGTCTTCACTATCCTGAGTTGGCAGCAAGGGGTCGCATACGAGCAAGCTTTGTACATAGTTCCCCAATTGGGCATTCCAGATTCGGGTGGGATTGGAGATGCCAAATTTAAAAAAAAAAAAAAAAAAATTAACTCATATGAACTCATCAACCATGACTAATTTCTTTGTCAGAAAATGCATGATATTATCTCTCTGGTAACCCTGTTCAAAAGGTCAGAAATTTTTGGTCGCAGTGAAAAATATAGTCAACAGGGGTTCAAATTAGAAACTGCAACAATGTGATTGAAATGTATACCAAATTACTCAGTTGTTCAGAAACCTAAAATATAGAATTTGTCTTATTTCTGACTTTCCGCGCAGTCACAATGACTGGAAACACGGAAAGGTCAATAGACTTTTAGTTCAAGGTAAAATTTACCAATAATGTGAAGATTGCCCAATTTGAACAAATTTTGGTGTCAAATTATACATTCTTTGATATTACAAATTCAGCTAAGCTACCTCTGAGGCCAAGGTTCAAGGTTGACAGGACAACACATTCTCATACAGACTACCTAACCAATCGTCGATATACGACGCAAAAGGAAGCTTTTGGTGAACTTATTTCACACTTACGGATAGGGTTCTGATTAAGGGTTCTTTTTGCATTGTGTATCGACGCTAGGTCAGGTAGCCTCACGATATGACGTGTCCGGAAATGTTCAAGGCTCAGTACAACTGCAGTGTGGGGGACATGACAAATCTTTTCAGAATGTCAGAGCTATTTTTCTCCCCAGCAAAACAGAGGGTACAGCTGTCGTCACTTGGCCTCCCTGCATTTCCCACAACTGTGAATCGAGGTTGAGTAAGGTACTCAAAGCTGGTCAAGGATCATAACAGGTAATTATAAACACAAGCCTTGGGAACTGGTGATTGAATTTCTATCAAGCAATCTTCATCACTAATCCAACATGATGGATCTCAATAGTGTTAAGCGTCTGTAGACCAATTACAGGAAACAGAAAGTAATTACTGCAGGAGGGCCCTGTTTTTTTCTTGTTTTTTGACATCTTGCATTTACTGCAAAAGGGGGAAATATTTGGCATGCAGAAGGGGTCTTATGATAAGAGTTCAAAGGAGTGAGTCACATTTCCTGTTTTTACACCACGCAGTCTATTAGCATGGTTTCTTTAAGTTCTTCTGTCAGACAGCTTTATGTCTTGTACCCTTCAGAGAAATGCAAATGTAGTCTGAGCTGCCAAAAGCCTGGTGAAATTTGTTTGAAATGCAGGACTGTAATCTCCATAAAATTGATAAAGCCATAATAAAAATTACCTAAAATTTAGAAAATAAAAATTAATACACTGGTCTCATAGTTTGGATGAGATGCAAATGGACAAAATGTGACATACACAAGTATGCAAAACAAGCTTTAGGGTCATTCCATTAAAATCAACAAGTGCCACCCACCTGATCCTTCAGATTCAGCTGATTTTTATGGTACAATATTTAATGAATCCTTGTCAAATTTTATCTTGGGAGTATTTTTTTTTAGTTACAGGCTCTACACGAGAGTAAGTCAAAATTTCTTGCGTCATTTTTTCTTGCAGTTTTGAGCACTCGAGACTTCATGCATATTGCAGATAGCTGAATGAAATGAAAGATATACTGGATCACTGTTAAAAATGCAATTAAATCAACTGTATGCCCATTCTAGGTGTCACAATCTTGGACAAAAACTGGATTTTCTTGAAGAAGATTTGTTCTGTAACCAACTTCAAGCTTCAATATGATTGCTATGGAAGTTTCAATCATACCAGTGCGCTAAGTTAATAACTAGGATCCAGTGTAGTAAAAACAAGTATTGGAACCATGGATAGATATTTCATGTGTTTTCTTGTAATTCATCAGAGAAAACTTGAAAAAGTGCATGTTAGGAAAACTTCAAAAAGTCATATCATCATGTGGGATAGGCAGATGATCAAGTTATGGCATATGAAAGATCACATACATCTGTCTAGAATGATCTACAGCGTACATTTGATATCAGGCTTATCTTCTAACCATGGCTCCTATGTCAAATAATTTTCACTCTTGTCAATGTAGCTCTATAGTGAGAGCTTGGAGAGCTCTTAGTATAGAGCCACTTGGAGAGCTAACTTATTTGGCTCATATACAGTAGATAGTTTTAAAAATCACTGTCAGATGAAGAATACTTTTGGTTCGGGAGTTTATGATCCCGGAAATGCAGTTTTAACTCCTAGCCTTTTTTCATTTCTCAGTATTTTTTTTCACCGCTGAATTTTCATGAAGATATTTTGTGTTTGTGGCCCTTTCTTAGAACAAAAATTATGAAATGAACCGGAAATGCAATGGCATTCTAAATGCCACTAGCGTCTTGTTTCATTTACGCCATTTTTACTGTCTCACTGAAACGCAGATTTTGAATTAAAAAGCCTTGAATAGAGTAATGCATGAATAGCCATATTTGGCTGTGCAATGGGGTCAAGAAAAACTGTAATATCCTGTATATATTTTTTCATTTCAGAGGGGGTGAAGAATGTTTTCAATGTATCATGTTTTTTTGAAAAGCAATGACTCATTTATGCCTCACTGAGGTTCCACACCCAGTACTTAAAAAATAGGAATATTTGGTGGACATAGCGTGCCTGCATATTTGGTAAGCCATATTTGGAATTCTTTGTTCCAATGGCCCATACAATAAATGAAAACACTGGTGTCATTACACCTGCTCACTTTACCGACTTGGTAATAATATAAGCCGACAGCGCGAAATCTCCTGACCAGTGCTACACGTAGAGAACTGCAGCTGAAGCAGTGCTTATCAAAACACGCTTAGAGACAAGGTCCCCTTGTGTGGATCCCACATCCCAAGGTCCCAGTGGATCAGCTTTTTACCTTTGCGTGGATACTGGAGGGGTTGTGAGAGTTTGCCCATCCAGTTTGCATGCGTTTTGTGGACTTGGAGAATCCTAAAAGGTATGCTGTGAGGGGTGCTGTGAAAGTATGGGGTATCAAGGCCATTAGTATGAGCCATCTGATCCCTCTACATTCAAAGTTAGAGTTGTGCCCACATTATTTGCACTAAGACATACTTGTCTCCAGTTGCATCTAGACTCTGCCAAAGGCTTGCATTTTCACCAAAGGATTTTCATGCACAGGATCTCAAGGTACAGCCAAGGTTTGGAGGGTGTCCAGTTTGGTAGCTTCAAGGTTGCATCTGCGTTTTTCCTGTTGGTTTCATCAGACAGTGACCTCCAGGACAAAACTATAGCAGTTCGCAGGCGAGTGAGAAGTTATCGGAATGATAATCAGCACCTAAAATCTGAGGCCATGGTTCTGTGATAGTAAAACGGAGGATAATCCCCTCTGAAAGGGGGGTGAGATGCTGCCCCGAATGAAAGAGTTTAGGCATCTCAATATCTTCCTAACAAGTGACGATAGGATGAAGTGGATCAAGTCAGGAGTGATGCAGGCATTGTACTGGTTTGTCATGGTGAAGCAGGAGCTGAGCCTAAAAATGAAGCTCTCGATTTATCTGTTAATCTATTTTCCAACCCTCACCTGTGGTTGAAGGGTTTGGATGGCGACTAAAAGGACAAGATCGCAAATGCATGAGGCCTAGATGAGTTTTCCCCCCAGGGTGGAGGGGCTCACTCTTAGAGAAAGGTTGAGGAGATTGGACAGCTGGAAGAGGCTCAGAGTAAAGCTGCTGCTAGTCTATACTGAGAGGAGTCTGCTGAGGTGGTTTGGACATCTGGTAAGGATGTCTCCAGGACTCCACCCTTTAGGGATTTTCTGAGCCCTGACTTTCAACTGGAATGAGGCCCCAGGGCAGACCCAGGACACACTAGAGGGAATATTTCTCCCAGCTTGCTAGGGACCAGCTTGAGATTACCAAAAAAGAGTTAGAGGAAATGGCTGAGGAAGGGATCTCTGGGCTAATTTGCTCAGTTTGCTACCCCTGCAACCTGACCTCAGAACAGCAGTTACCGATTGGACGGGTGGGTGGGTGGTGCATACTGTTGCACATGTTGCTTCTAACCTAGTCAAACATGATATGTAAATATCTCACCTCTCTCATATCAAATAGAAGGAGCACATCTGGAGAGGCTCTTCTTCTGAAACTTCACGACCTTTGTAAGCATCATCTATCATACCTTTGGGGGTGCAATGCAATGCTTCGTTGATGATTTCACCTGTGCCATCAGCTAATGTGGGTGGAGCCGCTGACTATTCAGTAGCTTTCTGAGAATTTAATACCAACAAAATGAAATTATATGGAGTTGGACAGCAAGAAAAACTATAATTGATTCACTTCTCTTTCATCACAGTCAAGCCCCTCAGATAACTATGTGCTGTTCTTTGGAGACATACAAGACAACATAGTTTTTTAGTAGTCTTTTGATGTTCATTTTTTGCGTGTTTTTCTGTAGCCAAAAATGGTATGGGTGCTTAATATTTATTCTGTCAGAAATAATGAACAAAACAGGGAAAACAGAATCAATCTTAAAAATTAATTTTTAAGTCATTCTTCAAAATTTACTTTGTTCTGAAGCATCCACCAAAGTTTGCAAGGAAAAAAAAATGCATGCATATGATAAAATGCCTAACAAAAATAGCTGAATTGACATTGACTAATCTTAATCATCTAAGCTTTCTCGCAAGCTGCATCCTCATGGCCATGATTAACATTTCGGGGGGGGGAGATTTACATGAACATTTACATTGTGCTCCTCAACAATGAAATTATATTTATTTTTCAAATGCAAAGCACAATTACCTTGGAAAGAAAAAGTTTTTTCCTAATTGAAATCCAGGAAAATCTTTATATTTGAAAATCTTCTTAGGTAAAAGCAGTTATCACACTTTGTGCATGTAAACTGTATACCCCCAGGGTCCAAAAAACAGATTTTTGATTATTCAAGTTCCCAGGGACTTTCACTCTTTCCTGAGCACGGGCAAGGTGGCCAGCTGCCAGGCATAATTGCTTTTTATACCATAAAATATTGTGGCAAGTTGTAAAACTACATATTGTTTGAAGTTTGAAGACTCAGCATTCAAACTACATAAGCCATTTTGTGTAGCAAACGCAATGGCTAAAATGATATTTGAAATTGAATCGTTATAACCTTCAGCCTGACTATGCAGTCCAATAGGTTCAGTTGTATAGCACTGGTATGATAGATTTTGCCCATTGGGTATATTAGCCCTTTCATGCATGGAGGTCACTACGGTGTAAAGCTGTTTAAAAGTGTTTTTTCTCTGTATATGCCTGCAATTTTGGGCACTGCTGCATATTAGTAAAAAAAAATCCTGACTGAGTTTATCATAATTCATGCATGAGAGGGTTACTTATATTATACTTATATAAAACTTATATTTCCAGTGCTGTTAATTTGGGTGATATTCTCAGCAATTCTGACTATTTAAGAGCAATTTACTGAAAGTCACCTCTAAGCCAAGACCTTCATTATGCTTGTAATCAAAGTGGTTCAAAAACAGAAAGCATTTTAGTTTGGGAGGAAATTTGCTCAAAACAGGACTGCGCTTTAAAGGGTTAAAAAGCAGCATCATTAACTTTTTTGAGCCTTGCAGAGGAAAAAGAGGATGCGGCCAAACCCACTCCAAGAAAAGGTATGATTGTGACATTTCAAGCGGATTCTTGAGGGTCAGGATAAAAGAATAAAAAAATAGCAATAGCTTTGGTTGTCAGACCGAAATGTAATCAAGCAAAACACTCAGGTACATCAATATGAAGTTTGGAATAAAAAAAATAATCCCGTCCACTCTTTTTGCCATACACTCACCCGACATTTAGGTGTGATATACAGTCCTTAGGGGGAAAAGAGCTACATTACATTACATTACAGGTTCTTAGCAGACGCTCTTATCCAGAGCGACGTACAAAAGTGCATAAGAACAGTACAAAAGTGCAGACCTCCTAGGAGACAAGTACAAGTGCTAACAGTCAGTGACAGAACACGTTTCATTGTTACAGAGCTAAACCAATAACAAAAGGGCAAGGGCAAGTGAACAAAATGGCAACAAGATCAAGTGCAGAGGCAAGTGCAACAGAGGGGCAGAGTCAAGTGTGAGAAAAGGGCAATAAAATAAAATAAGTGCAATAAAAGGGCAACAGGTCAAGTGTAACAAATGGGCAGCTACATTGATAAAACACCTTTGACTTGAATGCAGCCTCCCAGTCAGATAAATTCCATAAGCAATCATATTTGGGTACTTTCCATGGCATAGGAACCCATAAAGAACTGCATGGAAATTATGAATAAAGGAATATATCAAAAACAGATTTTGTCACCCACAAGGTGTCCTTGCGCAGTGAGTGCAATCATTTCCACATATCGTCCAAAATGTCAAGCAATAATTTTTACTTTGGATTGGATTTTAATAATGCAGTATTTATGTATAGCATCCTTGCATTACATTACAGAATTACCTTAATAAGACAGCCAATATTGTGATTTGAATTTTTTAGCAAACAGTATGCAATGTTGTGCGCTGTGCATGGAGGCTAATTTTTTGCTGTGATGGTATAAAATCTTGACAGCAAATATTGGCATTCGTAATTGTTTGAGCAGCCGGAAGAAAACCTGTATTTGCGTCTTTGCATTGACTTTGAATGTAATCAGTCGTGCAAAAAATTTGTTTCGCGTTTGGTGTGAAAGCAGCTGAAGGACACATATCCACATAGCCTACACACGCACTCACGCACCCACATGCACACATCTCTCTCTCTCTCTCTCTCTGATCTGACATCAGGACAATCGATATAGATACTATAATTTATGTGCTTATTCAGATAGTTACATTAAATAGTGGTTACTGTCATTATTTATTGCATTGGAATGTGCCTGACATTCTGGAAACCTGTGAGGTTTCGGTGACGTGTGCGCACTGTGCACCGGTCAGCCAAATTACCACTGCACAGAAAGTAAACCAGGCTAGAGCAGGTGAGCTCTCTGCGCACTTTCAACGGAGCCTTTATCCATGAAATTGTCACTGCGTCATGATGAATATGTGACACCTCCCCTTACTGCGCTGCCACACCCATCTCGGCAAACATCCGTCTACCAAATTCCCAAAGTGGCTACGCACGGTGTTGCACCTCACTAAATTACCACTGCGCGGGCTGCACCAGACGAAATTACCACGGCGTGGGCAATGCCACGCTACACCAACCTGCGCAGCGCCAAGAAATTAGAGCCCTAAGCCTGATGCCTTAAATGCTGTAACCAAAGCAAAGGGTGACACACAACTTTTTCTCTCAAAATCACATTATTATTCTTGTTTTTACTATATATTGTTATCTGTTCACTTATTTTCAACTATATGATGAAATATTACATGAAATAAATGATTGAACAGTATTTGGTTTCTGATTTACCTTCATTTTGTTAAGTGTATAATCAGTGCAAACTACTCTACATATCTTTCGGCATTGAAAGTGCCAAGTCAAATGCGCAGGTCATCCATGGCAATGCACTGAGACACTCCATATGATGAGAAATATTAGCTTTTAGACTTGAAACTGTTGTCTTTGGTTTGGAAAAAAAAAAAAACAGCAGCTGTTTTTTTCCCCAAAAACCTGTAACGTCCTGGCGCCAGGGCACCAGGAGAGTGACAGAACATGAGGGCCCAAATGCAAAGATGTGATTTTATTAACTAAAGAAAGGTGAAATAAAACTAATACAAAACTCCAGGGAAAAAAAGGCAGTACAGTAAACAAATGGGTGTTACACATTAAGGGCACCTACCTGTGAGGGGGAGAGCGAAGGTTTAAGTAGACAAGGAGATGAATACTTACGAGGGCGAAACAGGTGAGATTTGGCATATCATAAAACAAAATCTGGCTTTGAAGACCCAGGACTATTGAGCAGCTAGTATCCTACATCAAAACAAGAGTTGGACAACATCCATCTTCCAAAACTCCAGCAATAGGTCTCCTCACTTCCCAGACGTTTACAGACTGTTATTAAAAGAAGAGGGGATGCTACACAATGATAAACATGGCCCTGTCCCAATTATTTTCGGATGTGTTGCTCCCATCAAATTTAAATGAGCTAGTACTTTTCATGAAATGGTAAAATGTCTCACTTTCAACATCAAATATGTTGTCTAGGTTCTATTGTGAATAAAATGTGGGCTTATGAGATTTGCAAATCATTGCATTCTGTTTTTATTCACGTTTTACAAAATGTCCCAACTTCTTTGGAATTGGGGTTGTAACTAAGAGCAGAAGGGACAATTGAATAATTGGGAGAAAGCAGATAGCCAGAAGTCCTGAATGCCCACAGGGAGGGGCATGACAAAACTATTTGATATGTTGCCTTATCAGACAACAAAACACATTTACTTTGTGCTACATTCCAACTTTCCATCTTAGATGACACCGATTCCAGAGTAATGAGTGGTGCTTTTGGACAGAGTTGATGAATAGCTTGGGTTTTGTATAATTTGCATCTGTAGATGCAGCAGCAAATGGTATTGTCTGGGAAGATTAAGCACAGCATTTCTGAGTCCTTGATATTTTGTAAAATTGCACAACAGTTCTTAACCCTGATGTCTAAGGCCATGTTTCTCAAAAGTCTCCTGGAATACCACTTGCCCTGCAGGTTTTAGAACCCTCCCTGCGCCAGCACAGGTTTTTCAACTGATCCGCTCATTATAAATCAACTTTAGGAGGTTGATAATTAGCTGATCTGTTGAATCACCTGTGCTGGAGCTGGGAGAGATCTAAAACATGCAGCAAATGTGGTATTCCAAGAAAATTTTGAGAAGCAATGGTTTGTGATTGGAAATCACACAGTATTCCGAAGTGGTTCTCCAGCCTTTTATTCGCAGATTTGATTGGACTTCTCGTATTGGATTCCTTATATCATTTAATTACATTACCCACTGTAGAGTGAATGCCCATAATCTGATTCGTATTTGGGGAACGTAGTTCTCGACAGTCTACATGGCTTGTTTTCCTAAATCTGATTGAAACCAAACGGATTAAATGAATCTGATTCGATCTGTTTACATGAACGCAAAGTAAAGCGCCACGTTCAATCCGCGTATACATGGCCCCAGCTGAGACCAATTACAGTTACTTTGACATGCGCAAAAGGTCCCACTACCCGAACGCGCATGTCATTACCTGACTCCTACATACTACGGAGCGCATGCACAGAACTAATAATCCAATCCAACAACCAAATCCAATCTGTTCAGCCGTTTATATGCAGCATCATGCTGATTATCAATCGGCGTAGACTACCTCTTTCAATCTGATCGAAAATTTAAACCGTTCCGGGTGAATCAGATCGGCTAAGTTGGTTACATGAGACATTTTGAATCTGACCAACCTGTCAATCTGATTATAAATGGATTTTTGGACCCACGTAAACGCAGCCACTTTTGACAAATCAATGATCCTCAACCCATCTGTGTTCTTGATGGACTGGGCCTTTTTTGAAGGTTCTTTTTGTACCATAACATGAGTAGCTCACTTATTTTAAGTCACTTGTTTCTGAACACCTCGTTATTGTAGCTTGTCAAAGCCTGAAGTGGCACAGTGCCAACTTTTTTTGCAGTCCGCAGCAGTTACCAGATCTGATATAAAAATATATATTCAATCAAATTAACAGGTAAATGCATCAAGAAATGTGTGCTCGTATGATTTTCAGTATGGTTGAGGGTAAACTGACTTTACAAATAATTCCTTTATTATTTTATCTTATTCAAATTTATTAATTTTCCATAATGTGTCAGCTTTTTAAGAACTGGGGTTGTATTCTCCCCCTATTTCCCCTCCACCTCACTCTTTGCAAGATGCATAAAGAGATTGTTTAGTCACAATTAAAATTCTTTGTGAAAAGAAAGATTAGAATGCCATGAAAATTTAAAAAGTAGAATTACCTCAATGTCTCGATTTTCCTGTTAACATGATGTTGCGCTTTTCAGTTATTCTACACCAGAAAATGTTTTCCATTGTTTTCACATTGAAATTAAACACAATGAAAAGATAACAATTCAGCTTTACATTAGAGCTCATGTACATATTTAACCTCAGCAATAAGAACAAAAACATTGTGGACTCTGATATCTGTTCACAGCCGGGTATAATTTGGCACTAGATCGGATAAATCATCAAAGCATGAAAGAAGCCATTGTTCCAGGCACTTTTTAACGGAGACTAAGTCGCCTGCTCTTTACTGGACGTCATTTTCTCATGTAAAATTTCCCAAACCCAAAACGGAAACCATGAAGAAATGCGGGGGACTGGAGAGAGCGAGGTCTCACCGAGACATTCAGCAGAAGATGTCGCAGAAATACAAGCTCACAGAGTTTCATAGGCCATATCAGATCAGGTGTAGGAGACTGTTTATAGCAGTGGCAATGGAAAACCTGCCATAATTCAGTAAATCAGAGTTGCGAGCACATCAGAAACCTGATCTGATATAGCGTCTTCGAAGATGGTGCACCAGAGCTCCGTGAGTCGGATGCGTTTGTTTGAAGTTGTATTCGGCATGATTGTAATCGCTGTGACCATAGGATTATGTTTATTCAAGGTAAGAATCGGAGGACTTAGTCAGACAGCACACCCACCAACTAGTCTTTAATAATAATTTTACTGTATGTTGTTCTTTTTATTTGGCTTGTGTGTTCATGCTTAATGTGAAAGTAGCATCGGCCAAATCATCGGCCAACAAAATCGCAGATTTAACTTCTCTTAAATGTATTTTTTAAATGTTCTCCGAACTGAACAATTTGATACAGCGGTTTACCTCCAACTATAATGCGACTCGATCTTAGAAGTCTTAGAAGTCTTAAAAGGAAGTGGCTATTCGCTCGGCAGTGGGGTGAGTTGAGGGAAATACATAAGCTGACAGATAAGACAGGATAGGAGAAGCACTTCTGCTGTTCGCACCTCGGCATGGCGGATAACGGAACTTCTTCTGCTATTTGCCCAGCAGCAGGGTCAATAAGAGATTTCATTTTTTAATCCGCCCTACTCTCTGAAGTTTCGCGCGGAAGCGCTGCGGGGCGAATAGCCTCATCCTTCATAAAAACCATGATAGGCTAGTGCAAGACCCTTATTTTCTCCATCAGCGAAACAGAACCATCACCCGCATTTTATTCATAAGGACAACTGACATAAATAAGACCTGCAATCAGTGTGAGCAGATTTTAAAGAATTGCTTTTGACATTACAAGCATCGATCAGCCGCACCATTAAAAGCACTGACAGGTGAACTGAATTTTTATGGTCTCGCTACAGTTGCACCTGGTGAGAGATGAGATGACGTAGCGAAAAAATTTGACTGCGCGCTCACTATTCCACCATGGTCATATTGGCGCCAGCTCCCGATCATGGCAAAATCAATGAGCAAAATGCATAGTAAACATAGTAACTACCCCTGTTCAGTGATGATAATAATAATAATAATAATAAGGTTGCTATAGGGCACTTTTAAAAAAAAATAAGGACATACTTATAAGTGAGAGCTTTCAGGATATAACCAATATGATCAATATCAGGTGAACTGCTAATTGGAAAACTCAAATATTTATCTATTAATATCAGTTAAACTACATTTTAAGAGAGAATTAAAGAAAAACATATTCCTGCATGGTCTGCACAACCAACAGCGCAACAAGAACTAACCATAATACCACAATCAAACTGGGAGGTATACTACGAAGCTGGCTATGTGATTTAGGCTGGCTTCAGCACTTAGAAAACCTGGAACCTCTTCAAATCTGGTAAAGGTTCTGCTCCGGGTTTCACTTAAGCTTAAATTCAGGCTTAGTCACAAGGCCAGCTTCGTAGTATACCCCCCTGGTTAAAGCACTACATGCTTTGTTTTGCCATGACCAGATGTCAAAGCTAAATTACCACAAGAAAGGGGGCTTTGCGCTGTGTAGTTTTTTCTCTACGTCATTGATTAGGGCAGCTTGTGAATTTGTTAACAAGTGTGCTGGAAGATTGACTTGTCCCAAACAAATCGGAGCAGATCATGATATACCAGTAGTTTATTTATACCTGCCTTATGTTGGAAAACAGGGGCAAAGACTCATCCGTAAACACTTGAGCAAAATTAAAAGATTACTCTGCAAACCTGTTAGTTTTTCCATATCTTGGAACTGTGTTAAGACGAGTGCCTTTGTCAATCATAAAGACGGAACATCTATAGAATATAAGAGTTTTATTAGTCCCCTACCGGAAACGGAGGGGACTATAGGATTGCACTCCGTCCGTCCGTCTGTCAGTCCGTCCGTCCGCATTCGTGTCCGCTCCATAACTTCAATACCGTATGACCTAAGAACATCAAAGTTGGTGTGTGGATGCATCTTGGGGAGAGGGTGTGTCATGTATCCTATTCAGGTCACTTTGACCTACTTTTAAGGAAAAATAATATACATACATCGGTAGGGGACTAGTATTGCGCAGCAATACGACATTCGCCGATAGGCGGTGCACTTGTTGTGTATCAGTATCTTGCCCAGGTTGTAATGTTTTGTATATTGGTAAAACAGAAGTTTAGTGGAAAGGTGAAAAGAACACGCCATTGGCTTGAGGGAAATTTACTCACACATTCAGAAATGTGAATCCTTTAAGCATTTTAAAGCCATCTCAGATTTGCCTAATTGAATGAATGAGGAGCCTCCCAGGTCCATTCATAAATTCTTATTTAACAAGACTAAAATAATAGGTTCAGCTAGACATTGGAATGAGCTCTTATTCAAAAACGCATAGGCTATAAAGCATAATAGTCCAATACTTAATTACAGTATAACAGCCAGCAAGGGATTGGTATTGTTTTGGTGGGTTTTTTTTCCCCCAAAACATTACTGTCTTGGATTGGTTGCATCGTATTGACACCTGACTGACCTCAATTAATTGTCTTGGATTGGCTGTAATTGTATTGCCGTGTGAACTGTCTACACTATTTATTCTTCTCCTCTTCCAAGAATGCTTTGCACTTCCTGACAATGGCATGAATGTTTTGCCCAAATATAGAAATACCAAAATGAAAGCCTTGTTTTCCTTTGGAGTGAATTTCGTGCTTTAATAAGTCTTAGTTGTGTAGAGGGCAGCAGCCAATTGGACACTAGACTATAGGCCTACTTTCCATGAGGCTAGTCATTTCAGGACCGTTTGCTTGGTGGAATGCTGGATGAGTGAACAAAGCTGCAAAGGGGTTTTGGATCATAGAATATCATTTTATGGTGATCATAATACACCTATTCTAACCGCAAAAATGAAAGCACCAGGTAGATCGCAAGCTTGAGTCAGTAGGTTTGCAAATAAGCTTACTCATCTTGAAACTGCAATATAGGCAATGATTTGTCTGGCTGTGGAGTTTAAAATATCATTCCTCTTGCGGTTTTGTGACTAATTCATCGTTTCTTCCAGGTTTTAATGCACATTTTTGATTGATGTTGCCTTTGCTGTTTCTCACTTAATATGTTGCCATCCGAACTAGATGACTCAGACTAAAATCCCCTACATATACACTGATGTAAAAATAGACAAATGTTGTCAGTGGACAACAGCAAAATATATCCCCAAAACTATGGCATTTCCCCCTTTGGAAAAATGTATTATTTGATGGAGTCATGGAGTTACAGGTAGGGGAACTGCCCTAGGCTAACTGCCCTAACAAGGAATGTTAACAGCAATTTTTACCCGATTCCCATAAGAGCTATTTGACATTGTTGCATTTTTGAAAAAGTTAAGTTTTGCCCGAAGACTGTGTTATAGAAGTAGTCATAGTGTCACTACAAGAATAGGGTTGCTCTTTAATGCAAGATGTTCACAGAAAAGTTGATATGATGCCCATTAAAATAGTATCACTTGTTGCAGTGGGCATTCCATTTGAAATCAACCTATTTCAAGAAAACTCCCCAGTCCGCGGTGCTTGATTTGCTTCATTTTCACATATTTTGTAGTTTAAGGGCCCAATATGAAAAAAAAAAAAAATATTAGACTCATACTCCAAATGGTCTCCCTTCTACAAGGGACCAAAAAGTGGGCGTGGCACTTCTTTGGGCTCGGCCGTCTTTTTTTTCTAGCCATCTATAAAGTGGAATATCTCCAAAACTATTAGAGGCATGACTCTGATATTTTGCAGACACCTTCCTCAACCCTGATACTTTCATTTAAACCCAATTTTCCTAAACCCCATTGGTGTAGAGAGAATGGGCCTGGCCCAAGGGACATTTTTGGGCAAAATCTGTTTTATTAGGGGAATCCTGACAGCCACACCCAGTCCCTAGAGGAACTAAATGAATATTACTTTGAAAGAACCCTGAGGTGGCATAATTTTAATGCAGGAATAACAACTCTAAGACATTTACAATTTGCTGAAATTTGGCTGTGAAAGGGTCCGCCCCAAAATACCCTATTTTTGAACCCCCCGAAAAGCATGTGGGAAGGGATTTATGGTAATGAAATTTTTGTGTTGCCATCTCCACTTGTGCCAAAAATCATTTTCAAACCAGCATTCCTTCAGGTAGAAAAATCACCATTTTGCTGCAATACTGTTGGTAATTCCAGATATGCTAATTTCTGCACGTTTCTGTACATGTCATAGGCATGTTTTGGCCGTAATATGAAATAAACCAATCAGAGTGTCATCTCCCATGCCCTTTAAAAGCCAGGTGCCCTTGCACCTCGGCAAATTGCTATTGTAAGGTCCTGTGGCGGCTGGTGAACTGGTGATAGGGGAAGCTCAAACCCATCCCTTAAAAATAATGATTGGTCATGACCTGTTTTCAATCATTCATTTAAATTACTATTACAGAAACTCCAAAAACTCTCAACATTATCAATTGTGGTCAGTTTTCATTTATAACGCATACCTGTCAACTCTCATGCATTCGGTGTGAGTTTTAGTGGCATATGTACGTTGCCCTCCTGTAGTCAGCAATTATTCAATCAATGTTTATCAAAGAGATTCTCGCGCGGAAATGAAGTCCTTGTGCATGGAAGTTTATCAGTTTCACAGGCGCTATGGTGGATTTCACCTCTCGTAATTGGAAACGGATTATGATTCTGGACTTCTCACACTTTTCTTGACTATGGAGTTGGAGGCAATGCATGAGTTTGATTATAGTTCAAATTGTTTAAATGAAATTTGATCATTTGAAATATCTTTGTGCAATGCTTCCAATGTTCTTCTTTCATTTAAACAATTTAAACATTTCCCATTTTTGATTGAACAGAAATTCAGTTTTAGGCATGATATGACATGATATGATATCCCGAATAATTCGCAGTACTCAAATGTGTAACCTTTCATGCTGAATCACGAATCACCTGGACGTTGATGGACTACGTTCCCTCACAATTTAAATAAATTAGTGTATTCAAAGAGCATTCAATTATCACGCGCACAGTTGCACGGGCAAGCAAGGGATCACACTCGCAATTATGACATCTTTTTTAAAGAACATTATAACAGTGTGAACACGCATGGTAATTTAGTTACTACCAGTCTCGGTCTGGATATTGGGCTGGCGAAGACCTGTGGAAATTCCGTCCGCTAGCCTAGCCACCCACTAGTACAGCCCACCCTCTTCAACAGCAGTTACCACGATAGCACAGAATACGGTACAGAACGCGTTTAATTGTTAATCTCGCAATGTCATTGAGCAACAACAGTAAACATTTTGCCAGGCCTGGACTTATCTCTTCCCCGCCCCAAGTTGTGCACATTCGTTGCCCGGGAGGCTCCGTTCGTCTTAGCTGTCGCCGATGACTTGTTGCTCGGTAGTCGTAATGTTCTGGCCGCCGGAGAACCACACTCGACAGCCGAAGTCCGCGACGCAGTATGCCTCGTCTTCTTCTCGATTACCTCGTATTTCTCTCTTTTTACCATAATCCACAATGCCGATCACATCATAACTCCCGCTGATGTTACTCTCTCTCCTCTTTTTTTCACCAGCCCCCCACCGCTTATTTCCGGTTCCTCCTCCCTCTTTACTCCCCCCGACAACCTTTTCTATTATTTCTTTTTCAAAATCGGTCCCCCGCCGTTACAACATCTTGATTTCTTTGATCATAATCATTCATAGTGCAATCCTTCTATTTTTAATTGTTTGCTTGTCTGCGTGCTGCTGCTCGTCCCTGTGTGCGTAACAAGCCAAGGGAACGCACATTGGGGTCTATTCTCCCATGCGCTTAAGTCGAAAAAAGCGCGTAGCTACGCGCTTTTCAGCCTACGCGTATTCTCCCCTCGACTTAAGTCTGTGCATTACGCGCCTTGAAGGCACTTACGCGCTTGGTGCGGTGCAAGGCCAAAATCGGGGCGTTTCCGGGCGTTTCTCATGCAAATAACACTTACGCGTATTCTCCCCCTGGCTTACGCGCTTTTTCTGTTAAGCGCTTTTGAGGGCTGTATTAAGGTCAAGCGGCAACATTAGGCGAAATTGAATATTGCGTTTGATGTCGGTTATAGGCCGAATTTTAACATTACTTTTATTTTATTTAACATGGTAAAGGTTGAGACATTTAATATTCGATTGTTCTTCCTTATTTCTAAACTACATTTCTCAAAGCCATGATAATTTATCAAACGAAATCATCACATGATATTACGCATCAGCCTCTTCTCCAATCAGTTAAATTACAAACGCAAAACAATTAATTAATACGAGTATACATAAGACCATCATTCTACCATGCCTTCAAAATCTAAAGCCAAAATGCCAGCTCTGCATTTGCTTGCACTCTTGCGTGATTGGGAAAGAGTAAAAGGAGCGCGCCGAGCTCGAAGACGAACACGCATATTGGCTTCGTTTGGACATCCTGGGACTGACAAACATCGAGTGCATCCAGTGCTTTCGCCTTGACCGTGCAAGAGGCAATCATCTATCTTTGCCGACTTCTGGATGAACAGCTATCCAGCAGCAGCAATTATCCACAGAACATACCCGTGGTCATCAACGTCAGAACTGCGCTGTCGCTCCTGGCATCTGGGTCGTTCTAGAGAGTGGCTGGTCATGTCATTCACATCACAGGCGTCTGTGTCAAGGTGTCTGACGCAGTTCTTTGGCGCTTCAAGTTCTTCTCCATGTACTTCCACTGCAGAAAGAGCGGATGCCATCCCCTCCTCCTGTGCAGTGAAATGCACAGGGGATGATGGTTGCCCATCACCTGTTGCGTGTACACGTCTCCGGTGTGCAGAGAACCTGGCTTTTACAGCGCCCCGCAGATCTCTCCATTTATGCTTTAAATCGGGGATACTGCGCTTACATCTCCCCACCGACGCCACATCCAGAACGATTCGCAGCTTAATTCCTCGGATCAGCCTTCATTGCTTGCTTGCCATACAACACCAACATCTGTGAAATTTGGTTTTCGGCTTTGGCTCGACGTCGCCATCATTGTCTTCCATGTTCTATTAACAAATGCGACTGCCCTGTATGTTCGTGATAATCTAAAAAGTTGTGATATTCTCACGAGTGAGGGGATTGATTTTCTAATTGAGGATAGCTGTATTAACTAACTCGAGTCCAAGTAATTTTTTACCATTGGTAATACTGTGTAATTTAATGTGTGAATAAAGATATTATTAAATAGGCTACTCTAGATTGAGCCCTACCCTGGCAAATACCAAAGCACTATCCATTTTTTAATCAATTTTAGCCTTTAAAGAATAGCATGGGAAGAATCATTATCAGTAAATGGGATAATTGATTATAATAAAGTATTAGGCACAAGTTCAAGTGAATGTGTCGCTCAAATCAAATAGGATGATAGGCTATGGATATGGAATTCCGTCATTACTGAGGCGGTTTCGGGGCGGGGAAACAATCCTTGTTCAAGCGTTTCCATGTCCTTTAGTTGCAAACCTGACATCGAAGTAGTTTTCAAGTGCGCAATTTCTAAATGAGATCGTATAAACTGTCTTTGATTGTCTTTGTGTGACTAGAATATTCACTTTGTCTTCTTCCCTGTCTTCCACGGAACAAACAGGCTGGTGTAGGAGGGGCACATTTTCAATGATCTGATTGCGCTGATTGAGAAGCGCTAAATTCTATATTTATTATTTCATTATCGCGGCAATTTGTTTGTATGCATAGCTTTAATGCCATGGTGGCTAGAGTAAGAAATAACAAGTTTGTCACTAACATATTCCCCGCCGCCGCAATTTTGTGTGTCCGTACGGACGGAGCCCAATGCAATAACCCCCGCTTCGCGCTAATCACGCGGCGGGGGATAAATAGAGATGTCTGAATTACGTCTTGAAATTGGTACGGCCTACTATTACAGCGGCATATAAAACCTCGTATCTTCACAATGACAAACTTCACAGGAAAATAAAAAATAAATATAAAATAAAATAATAATAATAATTATAATATAAATGGATAAATATAGTTTAAAATAAAAATGTTTAATTTTGCATGTAATAACAGTGGACATTCGAGTTTTCGTTTCTGATCAGTTTGGAGATACGAGGTTTTATCAGCAGGCCGACGATATTCAAATTTAAAGTCTGGTTTGCGTTTTCCATGGACCACAAATGCGTTTTCATGGTTAATCAGAAAATCCTTTTTCCATGTTTATCTGATATCCATAATCAATGAGCTTTGTACAGAGTCTGCCTCTCTTTTGGATCAGTCACACCTCTTTCATAAGGCGGCCTACATTCTGAAGTTAAGCGCTGTGGGCGTGATCGAAGAGAGTAGGGGAGAATACGCGTAACTCAAACGCGCTTAACTCGAAGCGCGTAAAAAAAGACTTACGCGCTGATGGGAGAATAGACCCCGCAGTGAATAATAGCCACCCAAAAATCACATTTTGGTGATTTGGCATTTTAGGCCCTATTTCAGCTTGCACTTGATTGACCCCTCAAAACTAAGCCGGTGCAGGTAGGACCAAAAAAATTGGGGAATTTTTTAGTTAGGTTAGGGTTAGGGTCAGGGTTAAGTTAGTGCAGGTTTTGAAATTGGCACTGCTGAACCTTTCTACATTGAAATGCATTGGAAAACTGGCGTACCCGTAGCAACTGCCTAAAAAAAAAAAAAAAAACCCTGGCTGCCTACATTGCATCGAAAAACAATGCCATCGCATATAGCCCATGCATAGCACGGGTATTGGTTAGTTTTATAATAATTTCCTTGCGTAGTCTCGTTTCTCACCCTGCCCTTGTTGCATTCCATGTGTCTTTCCTCACCTGCTGCGTGAATATCTTTTCTAGGGCTGCTTTGTTCTCTGCCCATTTGTCCCAGTTACCTCTGTGCTGGTCAAGCCTGCTTTCCTACCTGCTCAGCCATATTTATTCTCAGTTTCTGAGGTACCCCAACCCCCAGCTATATTTGTTCCTTGAAATGCATTCTGGCTGCTGGGTGACTCATCACAGCCTCCAGACTATGACTACAGATCTCGATTTGCGTTGCAATCTGCCTGACTGATTCTGACCCTGTCTGGCTGACATCCGATGATAAACTATGGTATATTTGTTATTCTGCTGTCTGTGGCCCCAGAGCTAGCGATAGTCATAGGCAGTATAGGTAAATGCTAGGGCCCCAGGTGAGGGAGTTAGTAAAATAAAAAAAGAAGAAAGTGTTTATTTTAATAGTATCAGTAAGAGCCATTGTCTATGAAGTTCAGGCAGGTTCAGGCAGGTGGTGATAGCCGCCTTCTTCAATTTTGCTGAAACTTTGGTGGTTTTATGTCCCTGACCCTAACCCTGACCACTAATGCTAACCCTAATCATAATCCCTAACCCTTATCCTAATCCCTTAAAATCGTCAGCCGTACTCATAAAACTGCTGTATCTCTAGGCACTGCGTTTTGATTAATAGCTGATTGAATTAGCTGGTTTTACTTGCAAAAATGGCTTGAAAATGCAGTTTTCACTTCATAACTAAGTTCGAAACATCGCGCATCGTCTTTGTCACACAGTAAAACCGGTGTTTGCGGAAAACAGTCATTATACACGGTGGTTTCGGAGGAAATGTGTGAAATTACGCAAATCGCCAACTCAGTATTAATTTATACACTGAACAAAAATATAAACGCACCACTTGAAATATTGGCACCATTTCAAGTATGCCGTTATGAAATACCAAATATATTTGTTTTCATTTGCAAAAGGAATGTTTCCATTGATTGATGTCTAAAATTTGAGTTCAGCTCAGACATTGAGTATTTTTTTCACAGGTGTGATGATTGGTATGAGTAAACGAGTGCGGTGTACCCAGACACTGCTCAGACAGAATGAGCAGTACTCAGACAAACCTTGGGCCGGGGACTATAAAAGGCCACACCAAAATGTTGGATTTTGTCAGACGCAGCCATGCCTCAGATGTCTCAAACTATGCGGGAGCGTGCCATTGGCATGCTAAATGCTGGAATGTCCATCAGAGGGGTCGCTGCACAGCTGAATGTTCACTACAATACCATAGTTCGTCTAACAACAGCGTTTCCGACAGACTGGAAGCACTGCGAACAGGTCTCATCGGCGTCGTCCACGTGTGACCACCCCTGCTCAGGATCGTCACATCCGGCTGGTGCACTTGCGTGAACGTTTCAGACCAGCGACACGCACGGCCAATGAGACAGTCGGTCTGAACAATAGGCGAATCTCTGCTCAAACAGTTCGCAACCGCCTTCGAGAAGCAGAATTGCATGCTCGACGACCTCACCGTAGGCTGGACCTCACAGACGTACGCTGCCGGAATCGTCTCGCATGGGCTAACGCACACTCTCGGTGGCCCTTGGCACGATGGAGAAATGTGCTGTTCACAGATGAATCAAGATTCAACTTGTATCACGCGTATGGGAGACGTTGTGTGTGGCGCCGTGTCGGTGAACGATTTGCTGACACAAATGTCGCCCGGAGAGTCGCCCATGGCGGAGGCCGTGTCATGGTGTGGGCAGGGATTGCACACAGACAGAGAACTCTGTCACATTTCATCGATGGCAACTTGAACGCCCAAAGGTACCGTGATGAGATCCTCGCACCAACTGTAGTACTGTTTGTCCAACAGCATAATGTCATGTTCCTGCATGATAACGCCCATCCTCATGTCGCTAGGGTCTGCACCCAGCTCCTCACAGCTCAGAACGTTCAGGTGCTGGACTGGCCCGCATATTCGCCCGACATGTCGCCCATAGAACACGTTTGGGATGCTCTGGATCGGCCTATCCGGGACCGTGTTCCAGTCCCAGGTAATGTCCGGCAACTCCGGATAGCGCTCCAGGAGGAGTGGAACAACATTCGACAGGCCACCATAGACACTCTGGTAAACTTCATGCGTAGGAGATGTGTCGCGTTGAGAGATGCGCATGGCGGACATACGCGATACTAAACTGTGAAATTTATGGGATCCACTCCTGCCCTGTTGAAACTGTTGCCAAACGTTTGATTGTGCGTGTGTCAAGGTGTAACGGACATCAATATGATCAGTATAGATAGTATTATCATGTCGTAAAATTTGCTGAGGTTCACATTATCCCGTATGTAATAAAATTCACGAAAAATCTGGAGATGCGTTTATATTTTTGTTCAGTGTGGATAACAAGAGACAATTAAAGAGTTCGGGGAATAGATACACAAATATAAGGTGCATAATCACATGTGGGTTTTGAAAGCAAAGAAACCAAAGCTACGTGGAAGGAAAAGCATTGCACGGACCATGGAAACAGATCTACAGAATACTGATATAGGCCTGACCTGGATGGAGCTTTTGAGCCAAATCATGATCACATTTACCTGATATAAAAAAATACACAGAATATACTTTTGTATTGTTTGTGCATTGTCAGTGATTTTGAAGCCCACTGTACGACACAATGGGTCTCATGAAACGTTAGTAAATTTGTGCGTAGATTTGCACATAAAAGCCTACGCTACTAAAAACCTACTCCGGATTCATGAACACCACGGGAAACTCAAATTTGATCGTAAACGCGTGTGGACGATCATGAATGCCAATCCATCGTAAAGTGACAGCACGCTCCCAGTAATCAGCTATTAGCATAAATCCCCGTCCATGATTTGCCAATGACCACCATATAAGGAGGTGTAGATGCATCCAGTCAACCTGTCATTCATGGCGCAAACAAAGAAAGAAAAAAGAATTTTTCCAAAGCGGAGATAGAAATAATTTTGGGTGAAGTGTATGGAGTTAAGAGAAAACGTTTTATTTTCATCTGTTTGCAGTGGTGTGACAGGAACAGGCAAAGCGAAGGCCTGGAGGGAGGCGACTGACGCCGTTAATGTTGTCTCTGTAGTCCAAAGAACTATGTCCGAGGTGAAGTGTAAATAGTTTGACAAGAAACTAGAGGCAAAGAAACGCATAAGCACACACAAAAACAAGCAAAAAATACATCAGCAACAGGAGGAGGAGGCTCACAGCCACAACTCGGGGAATGATTGGGGAGACCTCTCTGTCAGGAATTATGCCTAGCAGAGCCAGCGACATGCCTCCACTTTTATTTTTTTTTTATCATCGTCATTCAACATGTAGAAAGAACATGTAATCTATTGAGTCGATTCCCATAGATAATTCACAATCATGAACCTAATCTGGATGTTATACCTACCAATTGCCAACTAATTTAATAAAATGTGTTATATTTTTAATCGTTTTTCATGTTTAGGCTATATCACGTGTTTCAAAGGCATCTGCATATTGTATAGGCCTACATAACAGAGCGCAATACGAATTAAAATTGTAACTTCCAAAAGTGACAAGCATTATTTATAAGCATTCATAAATTTACACAAGCACTACGCATGGTCAGCAGCATGTAGAGATTTTGTTAGTTGCTACGAAAAGATTGGAAGTACTAAAATATTGATGAATGTGGAGATGCATGTAAATTTAGTTAGAATTGAGTTAGAAAAAAATTTGAATAGTGATGTGATTTGGAAAACACTGAAGTCAGCAGTAATTATTTTACTATTCTTATTATAAAGAAACTGAAAATACCAACTTTAACCAAACCAACCAAAGTTTAAAATACTTTATTCATGTTCCTATGGAAATCACCAAAATCATAACAATCAGGTAATGCAAAGTAAATTTCAACAAAATCAAGTTTTCCTAATTATTGGCACCCTTAATTAGTACTTCGTGCAACCACCTCTGGCAAGGATAACAGCATGTTGTCATTTCCTGCAATTTTTGATAAGGTTAAGGGACACATTTGGGGGAATTTTTCTAAGCCAGTGGTTCTAAAGTTCGGTCCTGGCGCCCCCCTGTGTATGCTGGTTTTTGTTCCAACAACAATTGCAATTCTAGGATTTTAAAAAGCTGTTACTTTGTCTAAATTAGCAGCATTCCATTTTTTTGAGCAGTTATTTACCATCTTAAGTCACATTTGGATGGACATATCCATTCTGCAATGAAAAATAAAAACCCTTGAACATATTATGCTTAATTTTCAATATTGCTAGGATTTTCAGGTGAAAACATTTTTACTCAGATCAAATTAGACTCTGAGAAAATCAATAAGCTCCTGACTACAGATGTTTTGAGTTTTTCCCAAATAACCTGCCTGAACCAAATAAAATCAACAGGAAACACAACAGGTGTGACTCCATTGTTTGCCAAGTAAATTGTCCAGTTTTGCCACCATATGTCAAGAGTTTCACCAATGAGGAACCTTTTTATTATTTATGTTGATTAAATGTTTGGTTAAATTGTTTCCCTCTGCTAATATTTACAATATATTTCAATGTGGATATTGGCATAAATGCACCTAATTAAAACAAAATCTAAAGATTGCAATTGTAGTTGGAACAAAAACCAGCATACACAGGGGGGCGCCAGGACCGAAATTGAGAACCACTGGTCTAAGCAGATCCTTTCAAGATGCTTCGAATTCTTGGGTTAGCATTTATCGACTGACCTCTTCAACTGAGCGCACGGGTTTTCGATTGGATTGAGGCCTGGCTACTGTGATGGCTATTGCAGAATGTTGATTTTGTTGTCACAGAATCATTTCTGATGGGACACTTTGTCAAAGAGAAAATTTATTAAAACATAGAAGCATACATTGAGTTTGGCGGTATGGCTCTGTTCGAGAGATCCCTGCCCATCCAGCGTGGAACCGAAGGCAGGGAGCTGCTATTAACCCCCCGTCCATAGAACAGAGCCAAAAGCCACAATGACCTCAAAGAGAAGAGACATTGTTATTGTGTGACAGTTAGACATGAAAGAACAGGATTACAGAATGCTAAAAATGACAGGAGGAGCTGGGGAGAAGGAGGGATGTAAAGCGTACATACTGCAGAGCCTCTGCTCAGAATGCAAACTTATGTACACTAGCATATCAATCGAGCAATCATGTGACAGCAAATCAGATGACATCCAAGAGCACTCGGGTGATTCAAGCTCGAGAAGCGGCTACTATAGTTACCAAGCTTGACTCCGTGCTCATCAGAATTACTCAAAGCTCCATTTCTGATGGGACACTTTGTCAAAGAGAAAATTTATTAAAATATAGAAGCATACATTGAATTTGGCGTAATGGCTCTGTTCGAGAGATCCCTGCCCGTCCAGCGTGAATCGAAGGCAGGGAGCTGCTATTAACCCCCCAAAACAGAGCCATACTGATGCCCGCCAACAATGAAATATGGTGCTTCCAAAGGCAGCCCGGCGGCTTTCAGAATTTCCCTTGAAGCTAAGTGCGAGAGAATTACTCCATGTGAAATGCACTGTGTGTAGTGACAGCCCGACGGCTGGTGCAATTCTTTTGAGCCAAGTACGAGAGAAATATCCCATGAGAAATGCACTGTGTCGTGACAGCCTGGCGCCTGGCACATTTCTCTTGAAGCCAAAAACAAGAGAAATATTCTATGTGGAGTGTGCTATGTGTCGTGACAGCCCAACGGCTGGCACAATTTCTCTTGAAGCCAAACACGAGAGAAATATTCTATGTGGAGTGTACTATGTGTCGTGACAGCCCGGCGGCTGGCACAATTTCTCTTGAAGCCAAACACAAGAGAAATATTCTATGTGGAATGTACTATGTTTCGTGACAGCCCAGCAGCTGGCACAATTTCTCTTGAAGCCAAACACAAGAGAAATATTCTATGTGGAATGTACTATGTGTCGTGACAGCCCGGCGGCTGGCCGAATTTCTCTTGAAGCCAAACACAAGTAGAGGAGCGACAGGGAGCTCTAAAATAGCACCATACCCCTACCGGAGGTATAACAAGATGAATTTGGTATCAAAATGTAGCTATGAATCTGTACTTTTCAAATCTGTTCTTGTACTTGGCAAAAGTTGCAGCCATAATGGTCTTCTAACCCCTTAAAGGCCAAAACACACTAAGAAATTCGACTACCATCGGCTTGCAAACACTATGATCCTATGACAAAAATATGACTTGTTTAATCAAATAACTTGTGTTTCCTGTTAGGGATTATGCTATACAATGCATCGGTAGGTCATTCAGGTGGGTTTTGCAATCTTAAAGGGGTGTTAGGACCCCCAGAATAGCATTTTGACCCCTTTTTGGGCATTATTCTTGGAAAAGTTTGCCCTCATATCGCCTGAAAAGGTTAATGCATGTCTTTAACCCACTCAGGTTATCCCTTTCAGTCTGGTCCATACAAAAAAAATTGTGTGGGCAGTAATGCAACAACATATGTACTGTCATTAACCCTTTATTGTTTATCAACATGACGATACCGGGTAAAACACAATTGGTTTACAATACATTGACAATTCTCATAATGATTCTATGGAAATGTTGTCAGTAAACGAAAAAATTTTTTGACAAGTTTGAGGTCTTACTTTTGTAGGGGTACACAAGGTAAAATATTTCCCCCCCCCAAAAAAAAAATATTCAGATGTATAGGACCTGGTCATGGTTTAGCAAAGGTAGCCAATAATCCTAAGAACCAAAACGAATGAGGAATATATGCCTCACATCATTCTTACAGAACATAGTCTCATGCTCCCTTGTTTCAAACATATCCTATTACAACTTTAGGCCTATTTAGCCCTCCTATATGGACGATACATGAAAAACTCCCTAAACTGAATTATCACGAGTGAACAGAAATAATGTTTATAGCCCTGAATATTCTAGTCTGAAGAATCAATGACTTGAGACTGTTGCTTCGCTCATCATTAAATACTTCTAGTACAATGAGAATCCTAGTGTAGATTCTAGAATTCAGTGTATCAATCCCCATCATCATCCTGCACGATGACCACAGCATCAATCCTCTTCCCTATCATCATCATCATCATCATCATAATCGTCATCATCGTCATCATCATCTTCCACGATATCGGGACAGCTGATACAACTGCATGCCTCAATGCATCTCAGACCAGCCTGGAGGCAGGGACATTTACGTCCATCTATGCCGCTACTGTCTTGGCAGTAAAGATGGGTTAACGTTCGCAGATCAGTGGGGGCTGACTCTTTCAGATTCCTAACACACTGCAGGTTTTCTCCTTCCTTAGCCCAGCTATATCCCGTCGGACACTTTGGTTCAGTTTTTGCAATATGGCTACTACACCAAGGCATGGTCTGGTATTTGGCTCTGAGTGCATGCTGCTGGAAGGAATCATCTGTTGGTGGTAAGGCTGCCACTGGTTTGTCAGTCGTTGATGATAGGTCTAGGCGAAGCTCATCCAGGCTGTTACATGCTCTTCCCTTCTGGCCTTTGTTGTACAGTAACAGAACAAATTTTCTGGCTCCCTCCATTCCTTTTTTCTGATCTGGGTCATGAAATTGGGTTAGGTTACCCAAAACCTCCTGATGTTTATGAAGTATGTCGTAGGCTGTTTTCTTACCAATCTTGAAGAAACTACTTGTTGTGTCGCACCCAGAGAGAGCATGCACTACTGGTAAGATAGAACACAGTTGAGTGCCAATTTCTTTGCTGATTTTAGACACGGGAATAAATCTTTCGCGTGTGATGAATTTTCCTGTGTGACCTGCGTGCATGTAAACTTCACTGCTCAACTGATCAAGACTTTCATAATAAAGAAAGATAACTAGTACATCAGTGTCATCACATCTGACAATGGTCCTTGGATATGATGATGAGTCAATCGCATGAAGTATGAGTCTTGTATCTGCCTCTGCCTGGTTTGAACGGAGGTCTTCCACTTCGGCAGTGCCTTCATCAGTGATCTTTCTCACCATCTCTGGGTCTTCATAACCACCTGCAATCACTAACTTCTTCCCCATTGGTACTTGGTCACGCGCATTTTCTTCAGTATAACCGCAAAGAAAGTAAACCAGGGCTTCCTTATTCTGGCTGGATTTGAGAAACTGTCTATAGTCTGGGACTTGTCGGTTCCCAATTATCTTGTGGGACGCTCTGTCTGTACCACCTACATCTCCACGTCGCTGCCGCTCATTGCCGTTGATAGACGAACCTTCATCATAACGGTCGAAAACCAAGGTGACAGTTTCCACATCTAAGATGGGGTTGTTGAATAATGTAATCAGTCTTTTGACAATTATTTTCCCGAGGTTGTCAAATGTCTTGAAATGAGATTCATTTACACCTTGCACGTAGCTCATGCCATCAATGATGTCGGCTGTTGGCCTATCAAGGCCTGCAGAAAGTTCTGTTTCCAGAGGGCAGTGTTCTTCCAGCTTAGCAGAAAGATCAGATTTGGTTGTCTTTCTCATGCTCCCATCCTCATGGAACAAAGCAGGTGGAATTGGGGTCAATTCATATGACATCACCTCCTTCAGGTCAATTTCAAGATGCTTTGCCACACACAATATGCGTTGAAATAATACCTCTGGGTCAAGGACCAGTTTCCTACCCTTGTCAAATGGCAGAGCCTTTTTCATTGTCTGGAAGCTCTTCACTGATGACTTTGGAATTGAGTCCCAGACGTTTCTGGTTCCTCCATCTACAAGACGCTGAGTTTCGAAATCTGCTAACATAGTCATTCCCTTCTCTGGAATAGACGTAAGTGAATCCTGAACTGCTGCGCTGGCAATCTGTCCAGTGGAAATATTCACCAGTTCCTTTGAAACGCTTCTCAAATCAAAGGGATTCTCACAGTGGTCTGTGATGTAGTTCTGTGTGGAGCTGACGTCAGCTGCATCCCGTATCCTTCTCTTGGGACCGAGTTCATCATGATGTCTGCCATCTGGTTTGCTTCCGCACAGTTCTTGGAATCTCTCTGAGTATTCTGCAGTTACATGGCGAGTGAGTAACCAGCGCTTTAAGGCTGCTTTTCTCCAAGTGAATCCAATGATACCACTGGTACTTTTCGCCTCTCTGTTAATTGTCTGTTCACTTCACTTAATTGGGCTTGATCACTCGGAACACTGTTGAATTTCATATGGTCAGATTGCCGGACCACAAAGCCTCCTTTCTGAAGAAATTGGAACATTTCTGGCTGTCTTGATTCTAATTGTCGCATTTCAGACACATACACAGGTGTATACCTTGAGTAATTCACCAGCCATAACCATGTATGGAACTGTTCCCATAACAGCATCAAGGTGAAGCTGGAAATCAGCCTCCTTGTCTGCTCTCAGAAGGCGGAGAAGGACATCACCTGCTTGAAGGAAGGAATTCCAGAACTTGAAGGTTGCAGACTTTTCACTACCAAATGAATGAAACTCGTTCAATGTCTCTTGCACTTGGACGAGCTTGGTTTCTAGCTGGAGAACCATTTCAGAATAAGAAGGGCGGTCACTTTGCCCAACAGCAGCCTGCAGATTTATGAGGAGGTCCTCTATTTTCACGTCTATCCATGGCAGATTTTTCTGCTTTGCATACATTTCTGCTCCTTGGAGCAGAAGATGTGTCATGGCCTCATGTACTATCTTAACACCGCGAATTTCTCTTGCGTAATGCTTTCCTTGGATCATGAGCTGGGCAGTTGCTGTGGCGTATACCCCAGATGATACAAGAATATCAAGGTAGCCGCCATCTCCATAGAGCTTCCCAATTTTCTTTTCTTCCCAATATTTCCTTGCCACAGAAGCAAAAGTATTGAAACAGTCATAAAATCGCCTTTAACTTGCCCATCAACTGGTTCTCAGGTCTTTGGACTAAAAGGGGTTAATGACAGTACATATGTTGTTGTATTACTGCCTAGACCATTTTATTTGTATGGAAAAGGCTGAAAGGGATAACTTGAGCGGGTTAAAGACATATATTAACCCTTTAAAACTCCGGGAAAATTTGCCTAAAATGCCTATCAAAAGCGTATCCAAAGTAAATTGAACGCTGTTCTTTAATCGTTTGGACTATATGGATGGTTATGGTCTCATTTGAAAGGAAACACTCCTAAGTTTTTCCCCCAAATGAAAGAAATAGTCTAAGTGCTACTGTCATTGAGTAATCCAAGCTGGAACACACTGAAGTAGAAGGTTTTTACTCTCGCCCAAATTTTTTTTTGCAAACAGATGCCTGTAGATGAGAGCAGCTGGGACTTATTAGCTGAAAAACACAATGGGACCACAGCGTGAAGCCTAACTTAGTTCCAGTTCAAATTTGAAAACAATCCTACAGAAAATTAGCATTTTACACGTTTTTCTGAGGCCATGTCTAGGCGTTTCCAAAAATGGCCATTTGAAGACCCCAAAAGGACCCTTGGATAACCGTGGTCACATACCTAGGATAAAAGGGCATAACTCTTGAACGCTTCAATGTACAGTCATAATGTTGGGCTCTAATGAAAGGTGACACTTAGTGAATCTGGATATGGGATTGGATTCCTCTATCAATATTGCTGAAAAAAAGTTACTGAAGCATAAACTCAAATTTGTGCACATAAGAGTCAAAACGAGTGCCGTTATGTAAAAAAATGCTTTTTTATATGAAATGAAACAAACAAATAACCTTTACGCAGCAAAAAACTCACAGCAAAATATTTACAATATATGATAAATAAAAAAATTAAAAGTTACTGAAGCATAAATTCAAATTTGTGCATATAAAAGTCAAAACGAGTGCTGTTATGTAAAAAATGTTTTTTTATATGAAATGTAAACAAACAAGTAACCTTTCCATTGCAAACTATTTACAATATATGATAAATAAAAAATAAAAAAAATTAAAAGGTTACTGAGGCATAAACTCAAATTTGTGCATATAAACCCCAAGGGGAGGAGATTATGACTTTGTTCTTTTACATACAGTATATCCAAAGCAAAGGAGAGATTCCTTTGTCTTTGTTCTTGCCTGTAAGGAAGACCCTATGTGGCACATAGTAAAATGAATCCTATTTACTTACTTTATCTCACTCTGATTTCTTACAGGGATGAAAATTAAAATTTCCACAACAACCAACGCCGGCGAAAAAATAACTTCCTTCCACCTTCGGTGACCGAGGTAATAATGCGTAATATGGTAATAATATAATCATCATAATATCAGCATAATATTATAATATCCTTTTCCCGTAATCCTTACAGAGAGTTACAGAATAACAAACAGAATCACCAACTCCGGTGAAAACATGACGTCCTTCCACCTTCCGTGACAGATGCAAATAATACATAATGTAATGTTATAATAATAATAATAATAATAATAATAATAATAATAATAATAATAATAAAATATAAACGTAATATTATTATATAATGAAATATAAGTTATAATATGATGCGTAGCCTACTTGTCAAGAGTAATGTCATCTCCCTCGAGAGACATTTCCTCTGCTACAGAGCCATCACGGTTTTGGTCAGATATTTCTTCCCCTGAGCCATCACTTGCACGCCGAGTGCACAGCTCTGCAGCTTCTGATCTGAAAATGATTTTTTTCGCAACCTTTTCGCTATTTTTTCTTTCAAACTCCTTAAACAACTAACAAACATTCGCTGGAAATCTCTCTCTGCCTCGCACTGTTTTGCGGAACGCGCAGCACGCATTACGCACAGCTGAGCCATATTCTGTCCTTTCTCTTACGCGAGCGACAATAAGCGTCAGCTTTGTAGCCATCCCAACAAGCTATATATCTGCCTTTGCAGAATTTCCTTGGCTTGACAATGCAACAATCGTCGTCTCGATTGGTTGCTGGTTGCTCGGGCTACACGCAAAAAAAGGAGGCATGAGCTTCGTTTCAACACAGGCACTCGTTGGCTATAGCAGGCTGTAGACAGGGCAGGGAAGCTCGTAACTGGTCGAGTGAGGTGTCAATCGAAAGGTTAGAGTGCAGACTCCATTTTGACGCAAATGAATTTGTACTGTTATTTTCTGCAGTGAAGCAAAGACTACTAATGCAGCGAACTTTGTGGATAACCACCGACTCATTTCAAACGATGCAGCGGCTGTTCATGGATATTTACCGGTATAATAGTGTGTTTTGGACTAAAAACTTTACTTAGTTGGATTTGCTGGATTTTACTTTGTGGATGTAACAAGACCATGTTTGAGGGCATATGTTGGACTGGAGGAGTGCTAGGAGGCTTCATTGGTGAGTTACATCAGTTTTGTAACTGTTTGTTTGTTTGTTTGTGGTCTGACATAGGTGTTGATTAAAGCTGCTATGATGATTATACTTTGAAATGGTTGGCATCACTCGAATCTCAAGAATCTTAGCTTTCCGATGATATGTGGCATGAGTATCTCAAGTGCATACAAGCTGTGTAAACGACGTAGTATGTTTTTAACTTCCCTGACGGCCCGATTACAGGCCTTCGGAGTGGCAACGGGTTAACCTTTTCAGGCGATATGAGGGCAAACTTTTCCAAGAATAACGCCCAAAAAGGGGTCAAAATGCTATTCTGGGGGTCTAAACACCCCTTTAAGATCGCGGAACCTCACTGAATGACCTACTGATGCCTTGTATAGTATAATCCCTAACAGGAAACACAAGTTATTTGATTAAACAAGTCATATTTTTGTCATAGGATCATAGTGTTTGCAAGCCAATGGTACTCAAATTTCTTAGTCTGTTTTGGCCTTTAAGGGGTTAAAACCCCATTATGGCTGCAACCTTTGCCAAGTACAAGAACAGATTTGAAAACTACAGATTCATAGCTACATTTTGATACCAAATTCATCTTGTTATACCTCCGGTAGGGGTGTCACCCTTTTCTAGCGCTCTTTTTTGCCCTCAGTCACTCCTCTAAAGATAAATATTCTATGTGAGTGTATTATGTGTCGTGACAGCCCGGCAGCTGGCACAATTTCTCTTGAAGCCACACACAAGAGAAATATTGTATGTGAGTGTATTATGTGTCGTGACAGCCAGGCGCCTGGCACAATTTCTCTTGAAGCCAAACACATGGGAAATATTCCATGTGGGTGTACTATGTGTCGTGACAGCCCGGCAGCTGGCACAATTTCTCCTGAAGCCAAACACAAGAGAAATATTCTAATTGTAGTGATAGTCCTGTAGTGAAGCGGTCTACAATGAAATAATCTATGTGAAGTGTAGTATGTGTCGTGACAGCCCGGCGGCTGGCACAATTTCTCTTGAAGCCAAACACAAGAGAAATATTCCATGTGAGTGTATTATGTGTCGTGACAGCCCGGCGGCTGGCACAATTTTTCTTGAAGCCAAACACAAGAGAAATACTCTATGTGAGTGTATTATGTGTCGTGACAGCCCGGCGGCTGGCACAATTTCTCTTGAAGCCAAACACAAGGAAAATATTCTATGTGGGTGTACCATGTCTCGTGACAGCCCGGCAGCTAACATAATTTCTCTTGAAGCCAAACACAAGAGAAATATTCTAAATGTAGTGATAGTCCTGTAGTGAAGCGGTCTACAATGAAATAATCTATGTGAAGTGTAGTATGTGTCATGACAGCCCGGCGGCTGGCACAATTTCTCTTGAAGCCAAACAAGAGAAATATACTATGTGAGTGTACCGAGACAGCCCAGTGGTTGGCACCATTCTTGAAGCCTTGTACAATGAAATAATCTATGTGAAGTGTAGTATGTGCCATGACAGCCCGGCGGCTGGCACAATTTCTCTTGAAGCCACACACAAGAGAAATATTCTAAATGTAGTGAGAGACCTGTAGTGAAGCCGTTTACAATGAAATAATCTATGTGAAGTGTAGTATGTGTCGTGACAGCCCGGCGGCTGGCACAATTTCTCTTGAAGCCAAACACAAGAGAAATATTCTAAATGTAGTGATAGTCCTCTCAAAATATTCATGAGAATTATACTATATGATATGAAGTAAATGACATGAGGCAGAACCTATAAAAAATTGAAGTGTATGGTGTGGTGAATGACATGACATGTGTACTGAAGAGTGACGCTTCGTGCCCTGAATATGTGTATAGTGTATACTAAATGACGCATGAATCAGAAGTACAGGAGGATTTGTTTAACATACAAAACCCGGTGACCACTTACAGTCTTACGTATCCATTTGAGCTTCCACAATGTCCTTAAATCCTGGGTGAAGGTAATGTTCTTGGCTGCGTGTCCAATGTCCTGAGACCTTAATACCTTCATTAAGCCACGAAGGAGGCGAAGCACTGCTTGAATATAGAAATGAAGCAGAGCTGAGCGGTGAACTAGAAATGGGTTCCCCAACCTCTGAGATGATCAAAGGAACTCAATTGGTTGCAATGCAATTTGTAGAAAAACCCTGGTCTGAACCCCTCAAAAGCAAGCCAGTGGCAACAGTGGCAAGGAAAACTCCCTATGTGCTAAAATATAGGAAGAAACCTTGGGAGGAACCAGGCTTAAGAGGGAAGGTCCATCCTCCTCTGACCGTCCCAGGGTCCGAGTTCATGGTTGCCGTAATGCGAAAGGAACTTGACAAGCAGCCCAGTATTTGTAGTTTGCTGATGCCATGACCCAGTCCATGATGTGGAGCAGCGCTTGTGCAGACGCCAGGTGGCATTGATGCAAAGATCAGCAGCAGCAAACTCAGGGCAGGGTCCATCGTGGACATGCAGAAACGAAAAGCAGACAATTAGTGGAGAACACAGTGGGAAGCAATGCTAGGAATGTACCATGAATAAATGCTGCCGAACTCCATAAAGTTGATATAAAAGGGAGAATATAAATATATACACATACATGCATGTACACACACTTATGAATGAAAACGGTAAAAACCTTGCTGAATCTGAAAGCTGGGAGAGTTGCTAGAATCCCCCAAAAACAATTGTGTAACAAAACCAAACATCAGAGGCTAATGACTGAGCCCTGCAGCAGTGACCTTTGGTCGATCCAGCAACTGGCTGTTATAGACTGTAGGACATACTGAGCAGGCAAGCAAATCAGTTTGAATGTAATGAATAGCAGACCACGAGCACTAGCTGGATGCCGACATGGGGTAAATTAGTGAAGCATGGCAACATGCCGCATCACGGCATTGCTGAGCATGCGCAAGATAAGCCACAGCTTGAGTATGTGAGCTTGATGTTGGCAAGCACTCAGAAGTTTTCTTGCAAAGCGGAACATAAAAAAAAGCAAAGTTTTTTTTTTTTTTTAATCAATTAATTAATTTATTTATTTTTAGATTCACTGAGCACACCAGAGTTAACGTTTCCCATCAGTTTGCTGGTGCAAGGTGAATGTCATGCAATTTCCGTACACAGTTACTACAACTTGACACTTACAATAGCAGCACCTGCTAGGAGCATCAATAAACCAACAGGGAAGTAATTGAAGCATAACTACTGGATCCAAGCAGCATATCGGCAATCCATTTTAACATGAATGTACAATTGGCCCAGTCATTTGAACTGCATTAGAGCAATCATGAGAATAAGCGTTCGTTTTGGCCGTGGATACATGAATTACTGAATTGACTTCTAATCCTGTGCCAAACATACCGTTGAAGCAATTATGAAGAGCCAATTGCTTTAGATGAACGTGATCAAGACAATGAATTTATTTATTTATTTTTAATTTATTTATTTTATTTTATTTTATTTGTTTATTTATTTATTTATTGTTTGTACAATAGAATAACTGGCAAAATTGTCGTATTTCAGCCCGTAAATGCTATTACGGCTTAATACAAGGCAACGTTAAGTCACAATCCAAGAGACCTCTGAACCAGTTCGAGCAAAACAGATCACTCGCACACAGTCTATCCATGTAATGGCACAACTGAGAACCTGGAAAAAGAGTTAACAATTTAAACACAACCCAAGGGTTTAAAACTTAAATCACTGGACCAAGTGGCTATCTAGAGGTTGCAGCAAAAATTAAATTACCGTTTCAAATATTCCTGGCCAAGTGAGTTGGGTGCCCCTGGAAGCCAAGTGATTTGTAGACTCCGAAAGGCGTAAACCATGAATGCAATTCAGAAGCCTAGAGCTCGTTCATTGCTGTGGTAAGAACGTTGCGAGTGCATTTACCAAGACTTCCCAATCATATCCCGACAGTACAAAGGAACAGCAGCATCCGTGTAAAAAAAGAAAGTTAACGGTAACTTTGCGAAATGAGACGTAACAGCATCTTCCTGCGCAAACACTGCAACGACTGAAATTATTAGCATCCGGCACGCTTGTTTGAAAGACATGCCGATATAAGCACTACGCTCCCAATTGAGACAAAACTGCAGAGCATTACTGCGTTTATCCGAGCATCCAAAGAATTTTTAGACACCCGGAAAAGATCAGCTTCTGACAACGAGCACCGGCTCGCCAAACAAGAACCGGAATCGAGCGCCCGTGGTTGCATCCAGATGACCATGCAGAGCTAAATTTGCGGTTGATAAATGAAACGCCAATCCGAAACGTTCCTTCGGCAAAACAAACGCAATGTTTCCGAGGCCAGTCAGATAAATTTATGATACAAGTTTGTTTTTTACGCTGGCTATCCTGCATAACCTTGCACTTCCAAGGTGACAACATGCGAGCGTGACATCAAACCTCAGCAAATCGCCGAAATGCAGTAACCAAAATAAGCATGTTATAAAAGTAGTAGTAATTAGAGATGTTACCGCTGGCTCCGAGACGTGCTATTTTTCAGGCTATTTTTCTGAAGCACTGTGCCGGAGCTTGCTTCATATCGGGAAAAAACCACGTGACTGATGACGTTCGAACCACTTCGCTGCTTCATTCAGACTGAATCAGCTGACCGGTTTGATTCGATAGGCGGAGCTTTGAAAAATTTCCGCAATTCAGATGTATTTACGATGGATGAAACAGCGCTCTGTCAGACATTTTTATTTAAAAATAATAATGCTAAAGTCGCTCAAATACCCAGTATACACCAAGTGCAATCAAAAAACATAATACAATATATTTTTTGGACATAGTAAATATTTACCGGATTCAATGAGGCTGTGGATATAATTAATGTTATTATAATATAATATGAATTATTTAGATAAGGAAGAAAAACAACAGACACGTGTAAGAAGAAGTTAGATTTCAGCTTTATTTAAGTATTTTTCACAATACAACATACCCAAAGTGTACACGCAAGGTGCGTCAGTGTCACCTTTGCAAGGCTGTACAACAATCTCTGTGCCAGCAGATGTCACCCACGTGCTCAGTGAATGAAGCTTCGAGTAGTGAACCCATTTTCAATACAAAGGTCCAAAAGGGTCCGAAGCTTCACAAAGCCTCGTTTGGCCATCACTAGTAGTAATAACGAAAACGACGAACCTTGTCACAAGTTGCTTCGTTTCCGGTGGCAGCAATGTTAAGCGTACATACTGCAGAGCCTCTGCTCAGATGCGAGCTTATGTAAACTAGCATATCAATCGAGCAATCATGTGACGGCAAATCAGATGACATCCAAGAGCACTCAGGTGATTCAAGCTCGAGAAGCGGCTACTATAGTTACCAAGCTTGACTCCGTGCCCATCAGAATTACTCAAAGCTCCATTTCTGCATGGATCTTAGGTTATGCTTTGGGTCATTATCTTGTTGGAAAGTCCACCTTCAGCCAAGCCCCAGCCTTCTGATGGAGGCAACCAGACTGTCAGCCAAAATATCCTAATACTAGGTGGAATTCATTATGCCGTTAATCTTAACCAGTGCTTCTGAAACTCGAGAATTTAAAAAGCCCCAAAACATGACCGACCCACCATCATATTTCTCCATGGGTATGAGGTGTTTCTCCTTGTATACATATCTGTTTTGACACTAAACATGTCTCTGACTAAAAGGTGCAAGTTTGGTCAATCTGACCAAAGCGCTTTGTTTCAGTCATAATTTAAATGACGTACGGCAAACTCCAAGCGCTTGCTTCTGTGTCTTCTGAGCAGAAAAGACTTTCTTCTGGCAACCTTTCCAAAGGAATTGTGGTTGTGAAGGTGGCGCCCGATGGTGCTTTTTGAAACCTGGTGACCCCAAGATGCCACCAAGGTCTGCAATTCCTTCACAGTGATTCTTGGGGATTTTGTTGCTTCTCTCATCATCCTCCTCAGTATCCAGGGGGCAAAATGCCGTTGCATCCCCTAACTTTGAGGTTTTCATTAATTCCATATCTTTGGAATGTTTTTATTATTGCCCTGATAGTGCTCAATGGCATATTCAATAGTTTGAGAATCCTCTTGTAGCCATTGCCAGAGTTATTAAGGTCTATGATCATTTACCTCTTTTGAACGGAGAATTGTTCTGTTTTCTTCATGGTGCTGGATGACAAAGGGATATTGCTTGTGTGTTACCACATTTTTATATCCTAGTGAGGCGTGAAGTGATGTAATGGCTCAATATAGTTCCTTAACACCTACATAAAACTTAAATAAGTGGAATTTAATACCTGATTTAATTTTGGTAGAAATTATTCACAATAATCTTTAAGGGTGCCAGTGACTGTGAAACCTTGATTTGGAGGAAACTGATTTTTATTTAAATCAGTAAATGATTTTGCTTGGTTCTACTGGAACATTAATATTGTTCAATATTTCTCAAGTGTTGTCATTTAGACATTGTCCATGAATATATATTTTTTTAGACTTTTTTAAAAGTTTTGTTTTTATATTGCCAGTCAGGGCTGCCGGTAATTTTGGAGCCCACTGTAAAATCATTGAGCTTGTGTTCACAGACCACAGTATAAGATTTTGCGAAGACGAGGTATTTTGCAGAGTGCATATATTGGTTGTTGACAATGTTCATGTCATTGAACTTAACTATTTGCATGTGCCAAGACAAAAGACTTCCAATAAATTTTATCTGGTTCGCCTTTATCTGCAAGTTGTGACGAGAAAGTAATGGAGTTGAATGGACTTTTATGACCACCTTTCACCAAAAGATTGAGATGACGGGAGTGCGCCCAAACTCAGGCAAGGCTCCCGAGATTTTCTTTGGAAATTTGCAACAATGAATTCGGTTCAAAAGTCGTTTGGTGTGAGGACAGCATAATTTTAAAAGAAAATTATATTGTGAGAGTTTATCACTCAGTAAATAACCATCTACAGACCATTTTTCACTGTGAATATTACACACAGGTAGAAGCAAACGTGAGTTTATGTATTGTTCAGTGTACTTTCAAGAGGTATTTTGCATTTTTTTTTAAATCTTTCTGGGGGGGAATTTGGGGGAATATAAAATGAATTCGGTGTAATGTAAGCTGGATCCAGAAATGTATCCAAGTTAACTTTTTTCCCCCTTGAATTAGCACAAAGAAGCTGACTGCCCAGTTACCAGTGCCAACAGAAGTTTGCAGCTCAGTGGTATGTTGAGAATTGAAATGAGAGTAATTATTGCCAGTGTTTGTTTTTTTTTTATTTCTTGTTATTTCAAATAATAATGCAGTTTATTACCTGTAGTTCATTTTCCAAAGTAGTTTTTTACAGGGGTCTGGAAATGTTTTTGCGCACTGTAGATTTGTGCTTAATGTTATAAGTTTGTGTCAAATATGATTCCATAAGGTATATTGTGCCCGATTAAATCCAAAGTAAGAAACTAATATGCCATTTACAATTCTGTAATGTATAGTATAAAACACAATAAAGGGTGTGAGTAAAATACAAAAGTTCAGTAATTTTGCTTTGTTGTTGTTTATTAATACTTTAGTCCCTGAAAGATGAAAGTTTTTTCCAATGTGTTTGTTTTCCTGAAAGAGTTAGGTATCGTGACCAAAAATAAAGTTATTTTTCTGAGAAAAACTTGCCATAGATTTGCCATATTCACTTGATGCTTTAAATATATAAACTTTCCATGTTTCACTGCAGGTATTCATGCAGGCCATGGTATTGCACACTGTTAGATGAACAAAACCACATATTTACGCCCTCACTTCAGAGGTGCATTTACTGTCATATGTGTGCCGTCACCATTGGTTTTACTTACAATTATTTTATTTTAGTAAATTATCTGTAATTTATTTCAATAACAGTAATAATCATAATGATAATTCACTTATAAAAGATTTATTTATGCAAATCAGAGGTACTACATTATATCAAAATGAAGATCCTCAAAAAACATTCTTGTTTAGGATTTGAAATTTTTTTCTGATATTTATTTACTCTTGCTCTTTAGGTGCAGAACTGAGTAAATTCTTTCAGGTTCCTCCCTCCAAAGCCTCCATGTTTCTGACAGGTGAGGCTTACTCATTGCTTCTACTTTCCTTGCTTAATAGTTCTGCCCATTATGAGATCAAAGACAATTTGCTGACTGGTTTGCTCTATACCATTTCCCAGGAGCGCACAAACCTCTAGCTAAACTCCTAATAATTCTGTCAACTGCAAAATTAGAGCGGCAATCAGTCAACTGTAACATAGGTCAGTCATGAGTCATACTGCGTATGCAGAGGGCATCTTTACTACTATTGACGCGTAGAAATTTGACATCATTACAGTATTGTAGTAATTGAACACAATCTTTGTTCCAGGAGAGCTAATATCCTGGGTCCAGTTGTTCAAAACATGGTTATTTTAACCATCAGTTAACTTTAACTGACTGTTATTTTTTCTAAAATTCTGTTGGCTTGCTCATTTTTTAAAACATAACTAACCACTTGGTTAACTAACATGATGGTTTACTTTCTTGTAATGGTTATAGTAGGTCATTCCGTCCCTCAAGGCTTTGCGTTACAATTTGTTGCTTGTTACAGAATGTTGCTACTTAACCATATCAGCACATATGGCACAATGGCTGACCGTAATCAAAATGAGGTGGAACAAGTGCGTGAAAATGCTTTGAAACAATGGAAAAAGAGAAACAATAACTTCCAGCTGATATAGAAAACATCACTCAGTCTTTGTTTGAAGCCAGCACATACATGATGCATGGGAAGCGCAGATCTGATGTAACAAATACGAATAATGGTCTGATGTGGGCAAACATTACAAAAGAGGTTAACATAAGGCATGGCTATGAGAGTGGTTGATGTGGCAAAGGAGTGATGTAACAGCCAAAAAATCCTTCCCAGATTATCAATGGAATCACATGGGCTGCATTTGGTCTGAAACCCATTTCCAGAAAAGTTGGGACACTGTAAAATGTAAATAAAAACAGAACGCAATGATTTGCAAATCATTTAAACCCAATATTAAGTTTAAAATACTGCAAAGACAAAAAATTAAATCCTCAGACTGAGGAATTTTATTGTTTTTTGAAAAATATACGTTCATCTTGAATTTTATGACCGCAACATGTTTCAAGAAAGCTGCGACACGGGCATGTTTACCACTGTGTTGCATCACCTTTTCCTTTAACAATGCTCTGAAAGCTTTTGGGAACTGAGGTAACCAACTGCTATAGTTATAAAAGCAAAATGTTTTCCTATTCTTGCTTGATATAGGCTTTCAGCTGATCAACTCCTCGCAGACTCCTTTGTCATTTTTCTTGTTTTCATAATGCGCCAAATATTTTCAGTGGGTGACAGGTTCAGCACCCAGCCTCTTTTACTACTGAGCCATGTTGTTGTAAATATGTGCAGAATGTTGTGTTTGGCATTGTTTGCTGAAATGAGCAAGGCCTTCACTGTCAAAGATGTCTGGATGGCAGTATATGAATCTCCAAAACCTGTATATATTGTTTAGCATTAATGGTGTCCACACAGATGTGCATGTTACCCATGCCATGTGCAATTATGCACCCCCATATTACAACCCCAATTTCCAAAATAGTTGGGACAAAGTGTTAATTGTGAATAAAATCAAAACGCAATGACTTTCAAATCACACCAGCCAGTATTTTATTCACCATAGAAAAGAGAACATCGCAAATGTCGAAATTGAGAAATTTTACTATTTTATCCACAAAATGAGCTCATTTCAAATTTGATGGCTGCTACACGTCTCAAAAAAGAGAGAGGGGACTGATAGCATGGTGTAGCATCCCCTGTTCTTTTTAACACAGAGGCAACTGGGCATTGAGGAGACAAGTTTCTTGAGTTTAGCCTTTGGAATTTGATCCCAGTCTTGTTAAATACTGGCTTCCAGGTGCTGGAGAGCTTTGGGTCTCCTTTGACGGACTTTTCTTTTAATTATGCGCCAAATGTTCTCAATCGGTGAAAGATCTGAACTGTAGGCAATCCAGTTCAGCACGCAGACTCTTCTACTACGAAGCCATGCTGTTGTAATAGCTGCAGTATGTGGTTTTGCATTGTCCCGCTGAAATACACAAGGCCTGGCTTTTGAACTGAATGCTGATAACAGGAGGGATGGTCTTTCTCCTCTGCAGCCCGAAGGACACAACGCCTATGATTTCCAAGAAGAATGTCAAATTTGGACTTGTCTGACCACTGCCACCTTGCTACAGCCCATTGTAAATGAGCCTTGGCCCACAGAACACGGTGGCGCTTCTGGCTCATGCCCAACAATGGCTTCCTTTTTGTATGATAGAGTTTTAGGTGGCATCTGTGGATGGCACAGGGGACCATGTTTACAGACAGTGGTTTCGTGAAGTATTTCTGGGTCCATTTAGTAATGTCAATGATCGAATAATGCCTTTGAGTGATGCAGTGGCGTCTGAGGGCCCTAAGATCACGGGCATCCAGTAAAGTCTTCGGCCTTGTCCCTTACGCACAGATCTTTTAATGATGTTATGCACTGTCGATGATGAGATCTTCAAAGCCTTTGCAATTTGACTTTGAGGAACATTGTTTTTAAAGTATTCCACTATATATTTACGCAAGCCTTCACAGGTTGGAGAGCATCTGGCCATCTTTACTTCTGAGAGACTCAGCCTCTCTAAGACATCCCTTTTATAGCCAATCATTTTACATACCTGATGCCAGTTAACTTAATTACTTGCTAAATGTTCTTTCAGCTGATTCTCTTATACATTAATTGCTTTTTCAGCCCTTTTTTGCCTGTGTTCCAAGCTTTTTGAGACCTGTTGCAACCAGAAACTTTGAAATAAGCTAATTTTGTGGATAAAAATGTAAAATGTCTCAGTTTAAACATTTGTCGAAAGGAGAAAATAACACCCGCACACTGTCAATACTTGCAAAAATGTAGATATATTTTAATGAGCTACACCGTTTCGGTCACAGACCTTTATCAGGTAGATGATGAAGGTCTGTGACCGAAACTTTGTAGCTCATTAAAATATATTTATATTTTTGCAAGTATTGACAGTGTGCGGGTGTTATTTTCTCCTTTTGACACCGATTTTCTTCACCTACGCACCTGTTGCAGACCGATTTGGAGTGCAAAGGATTTTTGTGATTCAGTTTAAACATTTGAAATGTTATCTGAGTTCTATTGTTACTAACATATTGGCTCATGTGATCTGAAAGTCATTGGATTTTATTCGCAATTTATACTTTGTCCCAACTATTTCGGAATTGGGGTTGTATAATTGATTCTGGCTTTTGAACATTGCACTGAGAACAAGCTGAATGGTCCCTCTCCTTTTTAGCCCGGAAGACGCGGCGTTCGTAATTTTCCAAAATAATTTCACATTTTTGATTGGGCAGACCACAGGACAGTTACTCACTTTGCCTCAGTCCATCATAAATGAGTCCGGGCCCAGCGAAGGCCGTAGCATTTCTGGATCTTGGTTTGATATTTGCATGGAAGAGTTTTAACTTGCATTTGTGGCGGCATGGTGGCACAGTCGTTAGCACTGGGGCCTTTCTGTATGGAGTTTGCATGTTGGCGTGGGTTTCCTCTGGGTACTCTGGTTTCCTCCCATAGTCCAAAAATATGCACATCGGAGGCACTAAATTTCCCAGAGGTTTGAGTGTGAGGGTGGAGTGTGAATGGTGCATGCGCCCTGCAATGGGTTGGCGAGCTGTTCAGGGCGGATCCCTGCCTTTCGTCCATAGTAAGCTGGGATAGGCTCCAGCAAACCTAGCAAACCTCGTGAGGAAGTAGTGGCATGATGGATGGATGGATGGATGGATGGATTTGTGGATGCAGCAACAAATTATGTTTACTAACATTGGTTTACAGAAGTTTTCCTGAGCTAATGTAATGATTTCCACTTAAGAATCCTGTCTGAATTTAAGCAGGACTGCCTGAGGGCCTTAAGATCATGGCCATTCAGTATTGGCTTTCAGTCTTGTCCCTTGTGTACAAAGATTTCTCTGGATGCTCTGTATCTTTTGATAATATTATGTACTGAAGAGAATAAAATCCCCAAATTCTTTGCAATTTTAAATTGAGAAATGTCATGGCAAGGGGTATTGTTTTTGGTTTGTTTTGTTTGTATGTTTGTTTCTGTGTTTGTTTGATTGTTAACACTTTAGCAGCAAAACTAATGGCCAGATTCACCCCAAATTCAGTTTAGGGATTGCCACTCACCCAGAATAGATGCCTATAGAATTTCGGAAAAGTAGGTCGGAGTATCTGCAGGGGGCGGGTTTGTTGTGCCTGGCACCACTTGTTTTAAATTGTTGAATTATTTACCCACGCAGTTTTTCCCTGAGTGGTGAAGCCATTGCCAATCCTTTCGTTCTCATGTGGTAACCTCACACACAACCTCAAAATTCTTGTCTGTTTTTTTAAATTCTTGTGTTAACATAGCGGACGTAACGGACAGCAACGAAATGTTACATTTATTTAAAGGGGACCTATTATGCTGACCCTTCTTTTAATACATACTAGTAATGTGATAATGTTGGTTGTTCATACTCAACCTCTGAAAAGTTTCTAAACATAAGATACTGAGGTTTTCAGAGCTGGCCAGTTGGAAGAAAATGGGCACACGGGGAGTGAGGGCCATAGCGGAAGAGCCACCCCAACAAGGCGTTTCAGGCAGAGACTACAATGGACTACAAATGGGGTTTTTTGAAGGTTGCAGTATGAGCAAAATAAGGACCCTGTTTTGGACTTTGAATGATCAGGAGTACTCTAGGGGAGTCCAAGATCAAAATATAACCTTGGAAATATAGCAAAATAGGTCCCCTATAATAATACATGCCTGTCTGCTCTAAATGCTGTCGCGCCTCTCAAAAGCAGAACAACACCTGTGCATCAGAATGCACCTTGGATAAGTGATCAAATTTGCGGCCTTAAGGGGGAATGCAGAAAAGCGGAACGGAAGTGGAAGGCCACTAAACAAAATCTCCTTTACATTCGCATGAAAAACTCATATAATCAAGAAGTAAAACATGCTCAAGATAAATTCTTCTCTGAAATAATAACCGCTAATCAGCATAATGCAAGATTTTTATTCAAAACATTTGACCGTCTGGTGAACTCTCCAGTTGCTGTTGCATCAGCTTCATCCCCCGCTGATTGTGAGAAGTTCTTGAAATTCTTTATTGACAAGATAGCAATCGTACAGTATAGTATCAGTCATGTTCCATCTGTTAATGTTTCGTGCCCTCACTTAAACATTCAACCACTTCTAAAAAAAACTAATTTTGATCCAGCCATTCTTAGTAATTTTACACCAATATCAAAATTGCCTTTTATTTCGAAAGTTTTGGAAAAAGTGGTCGCAAAGCAACTTTTAGAAGCGATGGAAACCAGCAATATTTATGAGGAATTTCAATCTGGCTCTAGACGTCAGTATAGTACAGAAACGGCTCTTCTCAGGGTCACTATTGATCTTTTGATGAATGCTGACTCTGGTGACTGCTCATTATTGGTGCTTTTGAATATTAGTGATGCCTTTGATACAGTTGATCATGTCATCATGAATAATAGGCTGAGAAATTGGGTCGTGCTATCTGGGACTGTTCCGAAATGGTTCTCTTCATATCTGTCGAACAGAAAAATTTGGTCTCCCTCAGTAAACATGTATCCTTGCCTGTGCTGCTTACTTCAGGTTTACCTCAAGGCTCCATACTTGGGCCTGTATTGTTTTGTACTTATATGTTACCTCCGGGTTCTATCATTCGTCAGCGTAAAATAGCTTTTCACTGTTATGCTGATGACATGCAATTGTATATTACTGTAAAATCCGCCGATTTCAGCATGTGTTGGTGTTGCATGACTGTTTAGCTGCTTTTCAAAATTGGTTGACTTCTAATTTTTTGCAGTTAAACCCAAATAAAACTGAGGTCATTATACTTGGTCCAAAGTTGGTGTCTGATAAAATCCAATCATCTCTTGGACCTCTTGCTTCTCATATTAGGCCCTCTTCCCAAAATCTCAGTGTGATATTTGATACTGAACTCAAATTTTAGCTCTACGTTAAGAAGCTTATACAGTCATGCTACTTGCAACTACGTAATATAGCTAAAATTAGGCCTGTTCTGTCATTTGAAGGTACCAAAAAAATTATTCATGCTTTTATCTCGTCAAGATTAGACTATTGCAACTCGTTATTTACTTGTCTGAATCAGAAATCTTTGAACAAACTGCAAGTAGTTCAAAATTCAGCCACAAGATTGCTCACTAGAACAAATAAAAGAGCCCACATTACCCCAATTTTGGCATCTTTGCACTGGCTGGCAGTACAATTCCGAATTGATTTTAAATTTTATTAATTACCTTCAAAGCACTCCATGGCATGGCACCAGAATATATAAGTGAGCTTTTAAATCCTTACAGACCTAAAAGACTGCTGAGATCTACCAAGCAAGCATTATTTGCTGTTCCAAAGTCCAAGTTAAAAACAAAAGGTGAATGAGCCTTTTTGGTTAAGGCTCCAAGACTCTGGAACAGCCTCCCAAACAATATTAATGATGCTTAGTCTTTATCGTCTTTTAAATTTCTTTTAAATAGTCTTTTTTTTAGGCTTGCTTTTGCTGATTTTACGGTTTAAATTCTTTCATTGTATGGGTGTGCTTTCATGTATGTCTCTCTTTATTATCTCATTTCCTCCTATTTTGATGTTTAATTCCCTACTTTTCCCATTTTGTTTTATTGCTTTTATGTACATACTTGTGAAGCACTTTGTGCTGTCTTGCTTGGATGGTGCTATATAAATTTATTTATTTATTTACTTACTTATTTATCTTTGTCTGAAAATTTATACCTGATCATGTTACTGACCTGCTGCCAATTGACCTTATTTGCAGTGAGATGTTCCACTAGGTATAATATATATGTATGTATATATATATATATATATATATATATATATATATATATATATATTTTTTTTTTTTTTTTGGCCAACATTTCACTTTTCCAGTCTTTTGCAGCCCTAGTCCCAACTTTTTTGAAATGTGTTGCTGGCATCAAATTCAAAATGAGTTGGTGCTTTTAAAAAAAAAATTCCTCAGTTTCAACATCTTATATGTTGTCTTTGCTCTGTTTTCAATTAAACATAGGGTTGAATCATTGCATTCTTTTTTATATTCACATTTTCCACACCATCTCAACTTTCCTGGAAATGGGGTTGTAATAATGGCTGCCTCCTAGCAAGTTAAGCGAATGCTATTGAAACAACCAGAGATCAAGGGTTCCGCAAACTTTCAGGGAGATATAATGGCGGGTAAAAATTAAGAAGGTTTTGTACAGCAGGATTGCCGGCTAGTTAAATTTAACAGACTGTTAAGTTAGCTTTAACCATTGGTTAGGCAACAACCATGTTTTGAACAACTGAACCTGATAAGTTTTTATTTCAACCCTAATTCACCATACCGGATTCAGCTAATTAGCAGCTCAGCAAGACCTCTAACTGTGAAATAAATTGTGCTTTACTTAGGTTGGAGTAAAAACCTTCAAGATGGCAGCTCTCCAGGAACTGGGTTGTAGACTGCTGACCTAAATAAATTCATCAGAGAAATAGAAAAAACATTGGCTGTTGCTAAATCAATTATATTTGGTACATGAAGAAAAAGATCAAATGTCCTGTTTGCTCCAGAATCCAAAAGACCACAAATGCTGTTGTTGATAATGGAGTAATTCTGTCAAGTAATTCTGTTCTTGATGAAGAAAAATCCCATCACAAGTTAGCCAATCAAGAGCACCCTCCAGAACAACCCGCTGGAATATCTGTTCCAGTCAACGATCAAGATAAGACTTTACTGGAGTAAACGCAGACAGTTTACCACAAGATGTAAACAATTGTTAAGGCCAGAAAAACAGGATGTTTGCCAAAGCACATCTAAAATATCTGATAGAGTTCTGTAACACCTTATTTAAATCCAAGTGAGTCACTTGCTGAGGGTGAAACGCACCAAGAGAAGCAGGAACTGAAGGCAGTTTCTGAACGTCTAACAGAGCACAGCCAGGAAAGAAGTCCAGTATTTTAATTAATCCTGTGGGGATATTTCTCCTCTGTATTTAACCCATATTTACTAATTAAGTGGGAGAGGACCAGGCCAGCCTGACTCAAACCCTGAGCTGCCTTATTGTTGGACAGTAGCGCAAAGGACTGCAGACTGTACTGCTCCTATGTACAGGGCTGCCTTAATGCATGGGCTTACCTGGGCTGAGGACCCAGGGCCTACGAGGATCGGGGGGCCATCGTGAGCTAATGAGAATGCCCACAGTTTTGTAATTTGTCAAATTTTCTGTCCCTCACTTGATTTTTATGTTTGTGGCTGCTGAATGGTCAAATTTACAAGTGACCCACATGGCCCCTGAGACACTACAGCCTATCAGAATATAGAGGAATATTTTTAGCATGCAATGTAATCAAATGTAGGTGTACCAATTCTCTGTGATTATGGAATGGCGGACAGGATCAGAGAACTGGCATTCATAAACGGAATCCCATATTTTGCATGGAAATTTCGCCGATGGAGAAATGATGTTCCAAACAAAGATCTTTTTCCTCTTAACAACATGCCTAACCTACTTAGCTATAAACTAAGAGAATTGTGTCAGAGGCAGGAGTCCCAACGCCCTTTAGTCATTTACAGCCCTAATTTAAGGTGAAAGACTGCTGCCGCGTTTACACAGCTGGCCGGCTAAGCCAGAGGGCCGGCCGGATGCTCTGCTCCCATCCCCATTCATTTCCGGCCAAATTAAGCACTGATAAAATCTTTACTGAACATTGAAACTCTAACCTGTACCGAAAGCAACTTTGTCACTGATGTTTATGGCTGTACTTTATACATGGAACATTCTCACACACAAAACGTGATTCAGCCTAAGGGCCAAACAGCAGGTTAAGGCGGGACCACCTATGGAACTAGACTTCAGGCAGGAGAAGAATTTTGACCAAGAACTGAGAATGACAATTTGAATTACTATTATGTCTGTTGGTCAAATTACTTATATGACTCTAAAATTGGGTACTCTTATGGTTCTACCTCATGTGCTTATTTGTGCTTGTACGTTTTTTTTCCCCTCCGTGCTTCTCTTGATTTGCTTTTCAGCTCCTTTCCTGCGGTCTGACCTTTGATTCCCTATTGCCCTGACTCCTGTGGTGTCGTGTGACAGCCTCCGGCATGCCTGAGTCGTGTTGTCCAATCACGTTTCTTCTTTCAGTTTGGCTCTGGTATTTCATTCATTACTTCCGCCTGTGCTTAATTCTGGGTCTTGCAAAACTCGAGAGTGAATGCATTTTCTGATAGGGTCATTACTAACCGTACTAACCAGCACTTATTTAAGGGTGTGTATATATTTCGTCACATAGTATTAACCTAATTAACTCATTAGCAAGTGCGAGTATTTCTAGCTTTTCTAATTTCTTTCTTAAGCTTTCCCTGATTAAGTGCATGTAAAGCTATGCTTTGCTGTTCTCAAGGTGCTTTTTACTCGTCACGTTTACATTACCTCAATCTAAACTGTCTATTATGATTGGTCGTCTCAGCTTCTTGTCTCGAGTCATTATTGTTTACCTGGTCCTCGTAAATTTCTTCATCAATCCCATGTGTTTCTGTTTCCCCCTGAGATTGCCTTCCGTATCCCTGCCTCCTCCCTTGTGTATATCAGTGGGGAAGAAGAAGAGACCGTCAGAGGGGACTTTGTTTTGCTTCCTGAGTTTTTCCCTTGTATGTTTCCTGAGCCTCATGTGTTGCTGCGCCCACGTCTTGTCTGCCCTTTGTCTTAGTCTCCCAGTGTTCCCGTCATTTTAGTTAGATACAGTGTTTGTTTTTTTTAACCTAGCCACTCTAGGAGTGAGTACTTCTGTTTCCCCCTGCCTTGGGCAGTGTACTTTTGTTCCCCCTGCTGTTCAGTGCATGTGCACGGTGTTCTGTTTCTGGCCTTTCTGCCATTTTTTTCCCTGTTGTGTTTCAATAAACACTTTGGATCCTGCATCTGGTGTCCACCTGACCTCTCCTTAACAGGTGGACTATGCATACAATTATTATAATTCTTACATAATTCATATAATAGTTTTGACAAAATCCTTCACATAATGAGAGGTGAAAGTGGTGACGTATTAGAGCCAAAATTATGGAAATTTTACAATTATCCAAATACTTACGAAGCTGACTGTATATTGAAGGAGGTCAGACTGTCCTTTCTGAAAATAAATGATTTGAGGGTTTTAAGATAGTCCAGAAAATTGACCTCTTGTCCCTGTATTTCAGCGATCAACTCCACGTACAAGAAAATAGGACAGGAGGGGCCCCTAGTCTGGGTGGAGGATCACAACGCCAGAAACAACATGCACCTAGCAGAGAACGGGACTCAGATTGTGGTGGAAGAGAGGGGCCTCTACCTGATCTTTGTGCAAGCCACCTTCAAGGTCCAAAATCAGAAGAGGGAAAATTTTATCCTGAGGATAGACGTACAACACTTCGAGCAAGTCGACCAGCACTCTGCCGTATTTATAACTCACTGTGGGACCCAAAATTGTGGTGGTGTTGAAAGTGATGTAGTCCTCAACAAGCCCATTTTGTTGTGGTTGGAACCAAGAAACAACTTGACAATTGTGACCCGTCCCTGGCAGCTGATAGACTATGAGAAACACCCAAAATCTACATTTCTGACTATTTTTAAATACTCTGACTAAGGAACTCGCCATCTTGGACACAAAGGCATCATACGTAGATGTCATTTAGCCATCATTTCTCAATTTTCTGTCTCCTCTCCTGGAGACTACAAAGTTTTCCATTCGGGACTCCTGTGTCCAGTTCTACACTTCTGCCGGTCATCACCATACTCGAACACAGGAATGTCTGTTTAGTTCCACAGCTGGTCAAAATAAACTTTTTAAAAAGTCAGTAACTGTGTTAAGATGTAGAAACGAGAACTGGCTCTTTGCAGGAAATGTTATTCAGTAAGCTATCTCAGGTGTAAATAGTTAACTGCTGCATACACAAATACGCTTGGCTCATACCCTGCAGGGTGTCCCCTTCCTGTGGGGAAATATTCAAAGCCAACGGGTAGCTGCTGGGGTGGAGGTAGAATTTTTACCTGCAGCAAGCGATGCAGAAGCAGGCAATACCAATTTGCAGCAGGTAGACAGTAATGCAGCAAAGCAGTGGGTTGAGACATTTTTGGCAGTGCAGGTGGAGTAGAAGATCACCTTGTATACAGTGGGCTCCAAAATTACTGGCACCCCTAACTGGCAGTGCACAAACAATGCTTTAAAAAATTCTAAAATAGAGAAACTCTAAATAACAACATGATAAATACTTCACAATATTAATGTTGCAGTGGAACCAACCAAAATCATTTACTCATTTCATTAAAGATCTCAAGGGTAGAGGACACAGCTGCACTTTGCCCCACAGGATACTGAGGAGGATGGTGAGAGAAGTAACAAAATCCCCAAATCCCCCACTGTGAATGAATTGCAAGCCTTGATGGCATGTTGGGGTAACCAGGTTTCAAAAAGCACCATCAGGCACCATTTCCACAACCACAGGCTCTTTGGAAGGGTTGCCGGACTAAAGCCTTTTCTGAACAGAAGACACAGTGCTTGGAGTTTGCCAAACTTCTTTTATATTATGACTTGCAACAATGTGCTTTGGTCAGATCAGACCAAAATTGCAGTTTTTGTCATATACAGCATCAGCATGTTTGGCTTTGAAACAGAGATGCATACAAGGAGAAGCACCACATACCCATGGTGAAATATGATGGTAGGTAAGTCATGTTTTGGGGCTGTTTTAATTCAAGAGCTCCAGGGACCTTGGTTAAGATTAATGACATGACTAATTCCACCAAGTTTCAAGATATTTTGGCTGGCAATCTGGTTGCCTCTGCCAGATGGCTGGGACTTTCCAAAAAGACAGTGACCCAAAGCTTACCACAGGATCTCCACCGAAATGGTTGTGTGACAACAAAATCAAGATTCTGCAATGGTCATCTCGGTCACCTGACCTTGATCCAATCGAAAACCCATGGGCTGAGTTCAAGAGGTCAGTTGATAAACGCCAACCCAGGAATGTGAAGGGTCTTGAAAATATCTGCTCTGAGGAATGGTTAAAAAAAAGAAACCAAATGTGTGTCTAGACCTTGCCAAAAATTACAGGAAAAGACTTCATGCTGTTATCCTTGCCAGAGGTGGTTGCCCTAACCATTAAATGAAGGGTGCCAATTACTATGAAACCTAGATTTTGTTGAAATTCATTTTGCATTCAGTGATCTTTTTTTTTTTGGTATTGTTTGTGCACTGCCAGTCAGGGGTGCCAGTAATTTTTGTGCCAACTGCAGCATGGCATACAAAGATGTGATCTTGGCAGATACATATGGGAGTGCTTGGAATAATGATGCCATGCCTGAAATTGTCTGCCTGAACTAGCTCCAAAAACTACACCCCATTTATTGTCTCAAAGGTCATGCTTAAAGTGAGTTTATTTCTATTGTACTTTATTTTTTATTTACAAAAATATGGTTTACAGAGAGGAGCTGAGGATAATAAAAAGACCAAGAAAATTTCTGAGGGTCAAAGTTTGTTGTGTTTTTGATAAAGGCTTTGGAAAACAGAATATTTTTTTACTTTTCACACTTCACATCTTCCTTCCACCCTTTAAAAATTGAAGATACATTGAAGGAGCAGTTAGTATTAATTATATTCATTGGTAGCCATGAGAACATTGAGAACAGTAAAAATAATTGTATGAGCAGCACAACATGTTCTAGCCTAAAGCTTCCATCCAGATTCACATGTCAAAACTATTCTACTCTCACATTTAAGTTCTATCATTGGACATAATTTTCCTTACATAATAAAAGATTTTCATCTTGTCAGAACAATTACTGGGTCCAGTCCAGATGATATTTTTGTGCTACTTCCTGATACTTAAAGTAGTATTGTTGACAAGTGGGAGTAGGTGTATCGAAGTAAACAACAGTGCTGAAATTATGTGAATTTATAATAATTGTATGCTGTTACATACTAATAGTATGTATGTTTCCTATAATTTAATGTCTCTATTGATTGCTGGACTAATTCACTACAGTTGCTTGCCTCGAATGGCTGTGCAGCGAGTTTCTCCGTCACCTCACAATTTCTACAAGTAATTCAACTGTAAAATATCCTTTGCTGAAAAATGACCTGTAAATGCATTTGAGGATTGCAATGTGCTAAATCTGATTTTATTAGCTAATGTGATCTGAGTTAGGACATTCATTTTCCCAGTTCTTCCAGTGTGCTTTGATGGAAATATTCAAACTAAATGTATACATAATGAAACATTCTTAATTATATTGAAATATTACTTTTACAAGGCTATTAAAAAGAAAGCATATAAAAAGTGAAAATGGGTCTTCGGGGATTAAAGTTGCTCTGCATGCACAGTCACTGGGCAGAAGAAGAAGTCACACACTTCCCAGGCCAAGCCTAAAAACTTTCTATACATCAAGTCAATACGATATTTTCACTGGCGTCACAGACTGGCTTAAAATTTGATTGTGATTGGTGCTGTTGAGTCTCCTCAAAAAACTGTCAAAGACAAGTGCTCACAACAATTGAGCAAAGACTAGTGTGTCGCTACAGGTATTTGTAAGAAGCTAAAAACTGAAAATACTCAACTAAAATCATGTAAACTGTGGAAAGCTTCGACAGACCAAGATGTATTTAGTTCTTCCAAAATTATTTTAATAATAATGCTTAATTCCTGAACAAAGTGTAATTTATGTCTTTCCAGGATACTTTCATGCTACTTAGCCTGGCTTGCAGTGGATAGAATTAAATGTTTATGAAAGTGAGGTCGTTCTGTCTCCCATTCTACCATCTGTTATGTCCCTGATGTAATCAATGAGCGAATGCAGCTTGGTCCTACACAATGAAACTTTTCTTCTCAGAAAGGAGGCCATATTGTGCAACATTGTTGCAGCAACATGAGTGCTGTCACAGTACTGCAGTGATCTGGATTACAAAGCATTCTTTTTTAGAATGGAAACATCCATTTACAAGGACAAACCAATATGAGGAAGGGGAGTGAAAAGATACATTTGAAAGCGTTGCCCCCTTTTGACACTAGAAGTGTATTACAGCTTCAACATCGATTAAAACTGTTTCCCCACCGCACTCCTGGAGCTCCACTGCCCAGCTCATTTTAAGTCTCCCTGATCTCGCACACCTTGCTCTGCTCTCGAGCTCTCCACGAATGAGCTAAATTAAGTGTGTTAAATCAGGTCGACATGTAAAATGTTCATGGTTGGTGGAAACCAGGAGAGGTGGTTGGAAACATTGGATTAAAACACTGGAAGTCTCTCTTAGTGTTCTATATCATCTTGTCTTTGCCTATCCTTTGATTCCTTTCACTTTGGAATGTTCACTCTCATATGAGGCATAAAGATCTATTTTGAAGTCATGGATTCCAGCATGAAGGTCATAAATATTTGAGAGGAATGAGCAGCGATACTCAAAATTTGTCCAGGCTATTTCCTTTGTAGGCTGGGTTTTGTTCCAAGCATATTTCTGCATATAATTCTAGAACTTTGGTAAGCTGTTAACTTTTTGAAATTATGTGTGTTTTAGGCCAGTTTTACCACATAAGCCAAGTTATTTCTGAAATTTTAAAATCTCTCAGGTTCATTCAGTGATTTAGTTAAAAGACTAATTAAAGGAGAAAAAAATATTTTATTGCATTTGACGTAGATCAGTAGGTCCCTTTGCTGAATGTGTGCACACACAGGCCCCTTAGAAATATAGCCTTTTGGTTAATAATGAGCCAAAACTGCCATGTGGAAAAGAAGAGGAAAGAAAAATCAATGTATTTGGCCACATAATCGGAACCCTACTTATTCACTATTTCCGTAATTTTTTCAGTTAAAAAATGTACAAGCCCAATTCTGAAATAGTTTGGACAAAGTTTAAATTGTCAATAAAATCAAAATGCAATGACTTTCAGATCACGAGCCAATATTTTATTTACAATAGAACATAGATAACACTTTGAATGTTTCAACTGAGACATTTTACATTTTTATCCACAAAATTATCTCATTTCAAATTTTCTGGCTGCAACAGGTCTCAAAAAAGTTGGGACACAGGTAAAAAAGGGCTGAAAAAGCTATTAATATATAGGAGAATCCGCTGAAAGAACAATTAGCAAGTAATTAAGTTCACTGACATCAGGTGTATAACATGATTGGCAATAAAAGAGTCTGTCAGAAGTAAAGATGGCAAGAGGCTCTCCAACCAGTGAAGGCTTCCGTAAAATAAAAATATGGAATACTTTAAAAACTATGTTCCTCAATGTCAATTTGCATTTGGTTTTGGAGGTCTCATTATCCATAGAGCATAACATCATCAAAAGATTCAGAAAAACTGGAAAAATCTCGTAAAAAATCTATCCGTAAGGCCAAAGACCTTTACTGGATGCTCTTGATCTTCGGAGCCTCAAACACCACTGCATCACACACTGACATGATTCTGTCATAGACATTACTAAACGGGCCCTGTAATACTTCAAGAAATCCCTGTCTGTACACACAGTCCACTGTTTCATCCACAGATGTCACTTAAAACTGTCATGCTAAAAGGAAGCCACTGTTGAGCACTGTTGTTCAGCTCACTCCACAGGTTTTCAATAGGGTTGAGGTCTGGGGACTGAGATGGCCATGGCAGGAGCTTGATTCTGTGTCTGGTGAACCATTTCTGTGTAGATTTGGCCTCATGTTTAGGGTCATTATCTTGCTGAAAGACCCAGTGACGACCCATCTTCAGCTTTCGGGCAGAGGCCACCAGATTTTGATGTAAAATGCCCTAGTATTTCAAACCGTTCATGATGCCATGCACCCTAACAAGGTTAACAGGGCCTCTGGAAGAGAAACAGGCCCACAGCATCACCGATCCTCCCTCATACTTCACAGTGGGCATGAGGTGCTTTTCTGCATACTCATCTTTTGTGTTCCGCCAAACCCACTTTGAGTGTTTGTTGCCAAAAAGCTCTATCTTGGTCTCATCTGACCAAAGCACATGGTCCCATTTGAAGTCCCAGTGCCGGTTAGCGAACCCCAGATGTTTGCGTTTATGACTGTGAGTGAGAAAAGGTTTTTTCCGTGCATTTCTCCCAAACAGCTTGTTGGCATGTAGATAGCGCCTGATGGAGACTTTGTGACCCCAAGATGCTACCATTTGTTGCAATTCTTTAACAGTGAGTTTTGGAGAACTTTTTATTTCTCTTACCATCCTCCTCACTGTGTGTGGTGGAAAAATAACCTTGCGTCCTCCTCCAGGCTTGTTTACTACTGTTTCAGTTGTTTTAAACTTCTTAATGATTCCTCTGACAGTAGATATGGGCAGGTGCAGGCGAGTGGCTATTTTCTTGTAGTCATTGCCTGACTAGTGAAGGCCAACACACATCTGCCTTACTTGAATGACGTGTTCCTTTGTCTTTCCCATGTTGAAGAGTGGATAAGAAAAATCGCCTCTGTGTCACGTCAAATTTATACCCCAGGGAAACAGGAAGTGATGATTTACTAATTAAATGTATTTACTACTGGGACTTCAACTGGGACCATGTGCTTTGGTCAGATGAGACCAAGATAGAGCTTTTTGGCAACAAACACTCTAAGTGGGTTTGGCGGAACACAAAAGATGAGTATGCAGAAAAGCACCTCATGTCCACTGTGAAGTATGGGGGAGGATCGGTGATGCTGTGGACCTGTTTCTCTTCCAGAGGCCCTGGGAACCTTGTTAGGGTGCATGGCATCATGAACGCTTAGAAATACCAGGACATTTAAAATCAAAATCTGGTGGCCTCTGCCTGAAAGCTGAAGATGGGTCGTCACTGGGTCTTTCAGCAAGATAATGACCCTAAACATGAGGCCAAATCTACACAGAAATGGTTCACCAGACACAGAATCAAGCTCCTCCCATGGCCATCTCAGTCCCCAGACCTCAACCCCATTGAAAACCTGTGGAGTGAGCTGAAGAGGAGAGTGCAGAGGAGAGGACCCAGGTCGCTGGATGATTTAGAGAGATTGTGCAAAGAGGAATGGTCAAAGATCCCTCTTTCTGTATTCTCCCATCTTGTGAAACATTATAGGAGAAGATTAAGTGCTGTTTTGTTGGCAAAAGGGGGTTGTACAAAGCATTAACATCAGGGGTGCTAATAATTGTGGCACACATGATTTGATGTTAAAGAATTATTTCTTAATGTGGGATTTTTTTCCCACTGAATCAATGCACTTGAATTAAAGGTTGTATTTTCCTAACGAACAGTGGCTCTGTTCATTAACCTATGTTATCGGGAACTCCCTTTAACAAGCATGGAGGACAATATCTGTTGCGAGATTGAATAGGGAAATTGAAAAGACATTCCTACCATTGTTAAGATTCTTTCCTCTATCTTACATTCCTCTCCCTTTAGAATTTTGCAGCCGGTACCAGGATTATTTCCTTAAACTTCAAACTTATTGAATCTTGCAACCGATATGAAAGAAAACAGGTACAATGAAGGGACTTGGGATTCATTATCATCAGAGTTGCTTATCTAGACTACAACTCAGGAATGGTCCAGAAAATAACCAACGCTGTAGGCGAACTTTTGAATAGCCTATTCGTTAAGGGAAAGGTAATGCGAGCATGGAAGACGCAGCCCGTGACAACTGTTTCTCAACATTTCTTTTTAATTTACTGTTGTGAATCACAGAACTACCAGCATGGAACATAAAAACATAAATAGGCCCATGGAAATGAAATTATTTAACATAATAAGTGAATCATAAGAGTTGGCTTTTTTTGCATGTCAAACTGACTGAGTCTTGTTTTGGTTTTGGGTGTGGAGATGTGCTCCTTCTGTCAACTGTTTTTTATGGATCATCACAGCAGCGTTGTGCCAAGAATGTTTGAAGTTTTTCAGATTAAAAAAAACCTGACTGATGAGTGAAGTTTTGTGTGGTTTCATATTATTGTAGTAGTAGCCAAAGCAAATTTGTGGTAAACGTGTGTGTATGTTAGCTTTGATGTTCTTATTTTCAGACAGAAAAGGTTTTATCCTACCTTGACATGTTTCGATGGGATACTCTCGTCTTCTTCAGAAGAGTCACTGATGTTACGAGTGACGTGTCTTATCAGCTGATGTTAGCGAGGCGTGGCCACCCAGTCAGATTTGGGATGAAAGGATAAAACCTTTTCTGTCTGAAAATAAGAACGTCAAAACGAATTAGTTACTACAGACAGTATGAATGTTTTTGGACTACTGTGCGTGTATGTTGTTGTTTTTTTTTTGGGGGGGGGGTGTTGGTTTGCATTGGGGGGCCTTTCAGCGGGCTTATTCCTAGGGCCCAGAATTTGGTGCTTCGCCCCTGTCAAGAAGCACAGACATACTATCGGTCTCCTTTCCATCACTATATCTTTTCAAACGCCAAGCGGCACAAATTCCCTCTACCTCCCGAAAAGTATCTACATTTACTAAAAATGAAACCCCTCTTATAATACCCTTCACTGTCGGTTGTCACTTCATAGGAAAACATGTTACCTGTTTATTGTTGAAGACTGAATTTTTAGAGCCTTTTCCATTTGCTTTCTTGTTTCACATTCCACTATCCTTACTGCCTTTACATTCTCCAATTTTATTTTTCACAAATTTTCCAACCTTATGATTATCACTAAACGCTTGGGTAATTTCCCAACACTTTCCAACTGCTGTCATTCCAATTACATATAACTCTTCATCATCGTCATTTTCAATTCCTTTTTCCTTTTCTTTTCCCCTATTTCTCCCTCTTCCCTATCTATTCTTCCAAAATCTAACATGACGCCAATACCAAAACTGAGAATGACGCTCACCTTAAGTACAGGCGATTTTTAGATATTGGTTGGGTCCCCATTGGAGTGTCAGAACATGGTGTGTAGCTTCTGGGTAGGCTAGGTGAAGCAGGTGGGGCAGCTCTTATTGCCAGGCCATCCATCTGTTTGCCAAATCGTCCCAGCCTCTCCTCGCCTTCCGCAAATCCTGTATTGGCACCTTGCCTCTCATCATGAATAGCACAATGTTGCCCAGGAGATCATATTGGCAAGCTTACACTTTGTAAATTAGCTGCAGAGGGAACAGATCATCACGAGTAACACAAAGTCGCAAGTGACATTCCGAATGAAACCTATTTTTCATCCAATGATGGGGGGCACCACAGTTGTACTTCATGGTGGGAAAAATGGGTTTCACCAGGAATGCCACTTGCGACCTTGTGTTACTCATTTGACGAGATGTTGCAACAGGACAAGGTCTATACCCCAGGGATTCACAGATTCAGTCCTTGCAAAATCCAAGAGCTCCTGGAGGTCTCTGCTGACTTGAGATACATACAGCTCACTGCTGTTCGACAGAGCCTTTGGGGGCTGGTGTTTAATGACCTCAGGCATGTTACTTGCTCACTGTCAGATTTCAAATCCTCTGGTGGGCAGTAGTTGGTGAAGTCCATCAATGAGGGCTCTGAGGTTTTTAATGGCACTGGTGTTGTGCAAGCAGTTGTCAGCATGAAAGGAACGTTCCACAATTTCTGCAACTGCAGGATTGTCAGCTTGGTCATCCAGGGTGTACTTGTGCAGAGAATAGATCACACAGCAGGGACTGCAAATGTCTCAAAAACACAACACCTGCAACTTGCACGTTTAGCTCATCAGACCTCCACGTGTTCTACCAGAGGAAGCAGAGCACGGGTCGATCAGATGGTAGCAGGCAGATCCCGTGGAACATACCTTTCATGTCCCAACTGACTGCCACAGTATGCTGCCAAAACCTTGGGAGGACACAGAGTGTGGATAGCCCAAAGGTTGGTCCTGGGCGGAGTTAGTCATTCAGTGATTGACCTCCATTGCCAAAGCATTAGTTGGACCATGAGAGTGTCCTTGCCAGTGTGATGCAACATATGGAGTTGGAAGCACCTCTGAGGACTGCAATCACAATAATAATACTGCCACAAAAGCAAGTGCAAGCTAGTGACCAGCCAAAGTAGCACTATTAAGTAGCAAGTTGCAAGTACGAAAAGTCACAACCAGTAATAAGCAGTAAGAATTGCAAAGTACTAAGTGACAAGGTGCTTAGGCACAAGGACAGATTGTTTTAAGAGGATCAGGGCCTTGTTACCAAAAACAGTGGCATAGAAAAAGCACAGAGTGCGCTCATAAACGGTAACTACTGACTGAGGAAAAAAGAAAGCAACAAAGCAAGCCCTACACAGCGCAGGCAAAGGGAACTACCACTTACCACATGTCCAAAAATAAAAATGTCCAGCTCTAGACGAGACCGCAGCGGTTACAACAAAAGTCTGCCCAAAGTATCAAGAAAGGGTACCAAAGTCAAAATGGAAGCGCTGCCATGAAACATGCATTTATTAATACAAAGGGGGTTTTACAAACAAAAGTGAACAGACTGCATAACACAAAATTGCATGATGTAAAATATGAGATGGGGCGGCACACCACAGCAGGTTCAGTAAGTCCCTGATGACTATACCTACTGTCTTAAAAAAGTCTTAACTGGCTACTCAGCCAAGAAAGCAGTCTTCCTGGTAGCTTGTTTACATAATCTGGTCGTGGCTAAATTTCAACTGCAGCTAAGGAAATAATTGCTCATGGTCTCAACAAAAAATACACATTAACCGCAGGAAGAAAAAAAAAACCCACAGATCAGTACCGCTAGATAATAAACACAAAGAGGTAAACTAGGCAACACAGCTGGCAGCATGCTTTAGGCTTGGGGAAACAAGACAGGCATCCAGCTGCCTCCATTTTCACTGTTAGCCTTTTACAGGGCCTAGTCCAAGAATCATGAATCGTGATTGGTTCTTTTGGCCTCTCGTCAGGGAAACTGGCTCAACTGGCCTCCATTCAGGGAAAAAAAAAGAGACTGTACATAACAAGCATCTACCGGATTTCAAGATGTATAGCATTTATTCCACTTTAGAGGCCAATGCCAAGTCTCTCAATGTAAATTAAGGGGACTTACAGTTAAGCAAACATTTTTCCAAGAAATTCACTTTTTGAACTAAGAATTATTATCAAAACAATTCTATTAGAAATTGCAACTTAAAACACTGAGATCCTGTAGCATCACATCAGTGGTTGCCATAGCAATGGCTGTTTTAATGGAATATATAGATACTCAGAGAAACACAATTATTGAGATGACTAAACAGTGTTTGGTTATAATTTCAACTGTAATGTGAAGGAAAAAGTATTCCTAATGTTATTACAGAGCTTTTTTTTTCCAGGTTTCCATCTATGTTCTAGTATTGATTTTGACGCCCGTAAATCAATTTCAGCAGGAAACAGCTAATTAAAAAAAATTCTGTCTTCACTACTTGCAATTGATGAAGATCAAAGAATTCTCTGGCAAAACATTTTACAAGGATAACATGCTTGAAAGCCAGTTTACAATCTAGCAACTTGCACATGAACTAGAGGGCTACCATATACTCCGTAGGCCATTGTTAAGCACAACCACATAAAGAAATTCAGCCAAGGGCGAGAGACACACGATGTAAACCAATCACAACACACATACCCTTAATGGACACGCAAGCTGCTGAGTAGTGAGGAGACATAAGGCTTGTGATACCCACATACTTGTATTTTTCGGCAGAGAGTGTTTTTTGTTTGCACAAGTGTAAGGTATATTGCATGTACTGTGTTGCACTGGTTTGTTATGGATAAAAATAACATTCTTTTGATTGAAGAATATATTTAGGATTGCTGCATATATTTTCGTGGACTTGCAAAATTTCTCTGCAGAATTCTTAACATGCAGAGCTCCAACCCTGTTTCCAAAGGAGTTGATATTCTGCATATAAAATGGGAATAAAAACAAAATGCATCCATACATCCATTATCTATACAGCTTCTTCCTCACTAGGGTCGCGGGGGAGCTGGAGCTTACCCCTGCTGACTTTGGGCAAAAGGCAGGAACACACCCTGGACAGCTCTTCAATCCATCACAGAAAACAAAATGCAATGATCTGCTTATCATTTGAACTTTATATTTAATTAGAAATAGTGCAAAGACAATATATCACAAGCTGAAACTGAAAAATATATATATATATATATATTTTTTTTAAATATTTGCTTGTGTGGAACTGATGTTATCAACTCATTTAAAAAAAAATGTGATGGGGGCATGTTTACCAGTGTTGCATCACCACAACTTTTCACAGCACTGTGTAAGTGTTTGAGATCTGAGGACACCAACTGTTGCTGGCAAAATGAAAGCAAAATGTCTTTCCATTCTTGCTTGATGTAGGATTTCAGGTGCTCAACACTTCATGACCTCTTTTGTCATATTTTTCGTTGCATAATGCTTAAAACATTTTTAGTGTGTGACAGGTCTGAACTGTACGAAGGCCAGTTTAGAACCCAAACTGGTTCACATTCGAATCATGTTGTTGTAATACATGCAGAATGAGATGTATAGCATTGTCTCACTGAAATAAAAAAGGCCTTCCCAGCCCAGAAAAAGATGTCTGAATGGTTGTATATGTTTGTCCAAAACCACTACATACATATACAACCCCAATTTCGAAATAGTTGGGACTTAGTGTAAATTGTGAATAAAATCAAAATGCAATGACTTTGAGATCACATGAGCCAATATGTCATTTACAGTAGAAAACAGATAACATTTCAAATGTTTAAACTGAGGCATTTTACATTTTTATCCATAAAATAAGCTTATTTCAAATTTTTTGGCCACAACAGGTCACAAAAAAGTTGGGACACCGGCAAAAAAGGGCCGAAAAAGCAATTAATATATAAGAGAATCAGCTGAAAGAACATTTAGCAGGTAATTAAGTTAACTGCCATCAGGTGTGTACCACGATTGGCTATAAAAAGGATGTTTTAGAGAGGCTGAGTCTCTCAGAAGTAAAGATGGCCAGAGGCTCTCCAACCTGTGAAGGTTTGCGCAAAAAAATCTTTGGAATACTTTAAAAACAATGTTCCTCAACGTAAAATTGCAAAGGCTTTGAAGGTCTCATCAAACATAATGCATAACATCAAAAGATTCAGAGAAACTGGAAAAATCTCTGTGCGTAAGGGACAAGGCCAAAGACCTTTACTAGATGCCCATGATCTTCGGGCCCTCAGACGTCACTGCATCACTCACCGGCATGATTCTGTCATTGACATTAATAAATGGGCCCAGGAATACTTCAAGAAACCGCTGTCTGTAAACACAGTCTGCCGTGCCATCCACAGATGCCACCTAAAACTTTATCATGCAAAAAGGAAGCCATTGTTGAGCATGATCCAGAAGCGCCGCCGTGTTCTGTGGGCCAAGGCTCATTTAAAATGGACTGTAACAAAGTGGCAAAGTGTTCTGTGGTCAGACGAGTCCAAATTTGACATTCTTGTTGGAAATCATGGTCGTCGTGTCCTCCGGGCTAAAGGTCAGAAAGACCACCCCTCATGTTATCAGCGTCAGTCCAAAAGCCAGCATCTCTGATGGTATGGGGATGCCTTAGTGCATATGGTGTGGGACACTTGCATGTTTTAAAAAGCACAATAAATGCTAAAACGTTTATAAAGGTTTTAGAGCAACATATGCTCCCCTCCAGATGACATCTATTCCAGGGAAGGCCTTGTATATTTCAGCAGGATAATGTAAAAACCTCATACTGCAGCTATTACAACAGCATGTCCTCATAGTAGAAGAGGCTGTGTGCTAAAGTGGCCTGCCTGCAGTCCTGATCTTTCACTGATTGAGAACATTTGGCGCATAATTAAACAAAAAGTCAGTCAAAGGAGACCCAAAACTCTCAAGCAGCTGGAGGCCTGTATTTAACAAGAGTTGGATAAAATTCCAACGGCTAAACTCAAGAAACTTGTCTCTTCAATGCCAAGACGCCTTCACACTGCGACACCATGGTAAACAGGCACCTGTCCCAACTTTTTTGAGACCTGTAACAGCCATCAAGTTTGAAATGAGCTCATTTTGTGGATAAAATTGTAAAATTTCTCAGTTTCAATATTTATTACGTTATCTCTGTTCTATTGTGAATAAAAAACTGGCTGGTGTCATTTGAAAGTCATTGCGTTTTGATTTTATTCACAATTTACACTTTATCTCAACTATTTCGGAATTGGGGTTTATATTATACAATAATACATACATATATTGTTCAGCATGAATGGTGTCTTCAGAGATGTGCAAGTTACCAATGCCATGTACACTAATGCACTATCCCTCTACTATCATGACTGCCGGCTTTTTAACTATGCACTGCTAAAAAGCCGTGGCTAAACCTAGCTTGGAGCCGGTTTAGAATGGAGAAGTAAGGCGCCTCCTTTCCTCCACTAGCCTGGGTGCTCACCCTGGGCAAGTGACAGTACACCCCATGCCTCCCTTGGCCAGGGTTACGGCCTACCACCCGGGAGTTCTACACGTCAACCCGACGGTAGTTCTTGCAACGGCAGGGCTGTTTGTCAATTCGGCATCAGCCCTGGCACAGTACCCCGTGGCAGCACTTAAGGCCGGGGATAGACAAGCTTATCTTCTGGCCAGCCGCTGCAGCATGGCAAAGCTGCCAGCATGTCTTGACCTGTTCTTGCCCGCTGGACAACACCTTTGCCCTGCCAAGAGAGTGATTCTGGAAATGCAAAAGCCAGCCTCACTTAAACTTTTGCAATGCAGTGTTATGGATTATGGATACGGAAATGAATTCTCATACCAGCTCGATCGTCGCCCGGGTAAACAAGGTTCGCGCTGGTCCGCTTTCGCTCCGGCGACCAGTGAAAAGTAAGCTAGGAAGCAAAAAGAAGATCCTGAGACTCGCTGAATGGAATGTTAGAACGCTACTAGATAGAGGCCACTCAAAATGGCCAGAGAGACAGACAGCTTTAGAAGCCAAAGAGCTGAACAGACACAAAACAGACATAGCCACTCTTAGTGAGACCCGACTGGCTCTCTATGACAGCATAGTTGACCATGGCTACACCTTCTTCTGGAGTGGAACAGACGTAAATGAAAGACGTGAAGCTGGAGTTGGCTTTGCCATCAAGAACTCGATTGCTCAACAGCTGGAACAAGACCCGACACCTGTTAATGACAGGATAATGACACTGCATCTTCCTCTGCAGATGGGTTTATACGCCACTATAATCAGTGTTTATGCTCCGACAATGACAAATTCTGATGAAAACAAGGACGAATTCTATGACAGACTGAGAGATGTTGTGAGACAAGTACCAAACAAAGATAAGCTAATTATAGCAGGTGATTTTAATGCTAGGGTTGGAAAAGAAGAAGAGAACTGGCCTGGAGTGATTGGCCGACATGGAATTGGAAAGTGTAACACAAACAGTGAACTCCTACTAGCCTTCTGCTCAGAGTATAGCCTTGTTATCACCAACACCATTTTCAATCACAAACTCCACCATAAGACCACATGGATGCATCCCCGATCTAAGCATTGGCACCTCTTAGACTACGTGATCACTAGACAGAGAGATCAAAATGATGTACTGAACACCAGAGTGATGAGAGGTGCTGACTGCTCCACAGATCATAACATGATAAGATCAACAATTGCTTTTACTGTAAGGAAGCGAAATACACGAACTAGAGCCAGGCCACCAGCTAAGCTGAATGTGGTTAAGCTACGAAAGAAAAGCGTCCAAGAGAAACTTCAAGAACAGATGGACAAGACCATAGGAGAGCAACAACTCAAGGAGACAAGGCTAGAGGACCAATGGAACACGCTGAAGACAGCTGCTTTTGGCACTGCTGAAGAAGCTCTTGGACGACCAGAACGGAGACACCAGGACTGGTTTGATACGGACAATGAAAAGCTTACAGCCTTGCTAGAGAAAAGGAACACAGCAAGGATAAAACTCCTGCAGATAAATAACAGAGCAAATAGAGTGAAACTAGTCCAAGCCAGGAGTAGACTCCAACAGTACACCAGAAACCTGAAGTCCCAGTGGTGGGAGAAGAAAGCTGAAGAACTAAAATATGCTGCAGACATGAATGATATGAAGGGATTCTATCATGGTTTAAGAGAGGTATATGGGCCTCAGAGGAGAGGCACAACCCAGTTGACTGCCCTTGATGGTGAGACAGCTTTGAAAGAGAAGGATGAAATACTGAACAGGTTCGCCCAGCACTTCAACCAGTTGCTAAATGTATCTGGAGATGCAGACTCCACAGTACTAAACTCAATAGCAAATTGGCCTACCATCTCAAGTCTAGATGTGAAACCAAACTTTGAAGAACTGTTGAAAGCCATTGCTGCAACTAAAGAAAACAGAGCACCAGGAAGATGTGGAATACCAACCGAGGAATGGAGATATAGTGGAAGCAAATTAAAAGAAAGACTTTTTGATCTGATTGTTGAGATCTGGGAACAAGAGCGCATGCCACAGGACTGGAAGGATGCAAACATCATGCCAATATTTAAGAAAGGGAGCAAAAAAGACTGCAGTAATTATAGAGGTATCTCTCTTCTGTCAACTGCTAGTAAAATAATGGCCCGCATACTCCTAAACAGAATTAATGAAAACCTTACCCCAAATATCCTACTTGAGACGCAGTGTGGCTTTCGGAGTGGAAGAAGCACCATGGATATGGTCTTCAGTCTACGTCAGATCCAGAAGTGTATAGAACAAAACATGCCTTTGTATGCCGTTTTTATCGACTTTACAAAGGCTTTAGATACAGTGTCAAGAGAAGGCCTCTGGATTGTGCTGAAGATGTATGGCTGTACAGACAAAGTCATTAACTTGATAAGATGCTTACACGATGGTATGCAAGCTCAAGTAGTTCTGGGAAATGCCACCTCCATGAAATTTGCGGTGACAAACGGTGTTAAGCAAGGTTGTGTGCTTGCTCCGACTTTGTTCTCGTTGTACCTGACTGCAATGCTAGAAATAGCATTCAAAGACGTCCAAGAAGGTATCTTAATACAGACACGACATGATGAAGACCTCTTCAATGTGTCCCACTTCAAGGCAAAGACACGCACAACAAGGCACCTTGTGAGAGAATTGCTGTTTGCTGATGATAGTGCTGTGGTGGCGCACAGCTCGAGGATATCCAAATGCTAATAGACAGATTTGCCAAAGCTGCTACTCAGTTCAGCCTTAAGATCAATATAAAGAAGACTGAATGCCTATACCAGCCGGTTAAACTGCTTATTTCCCCACCTGCACCTGAAATCATAACAATAAACCAAGAGCCGCTTGTGCAATGTACAGACTTCAAATACCTTGGAAGTACAATCTCCAACAATGCCAAAATCGACAAAGAGATTAGGAATAGGATAGGCAACGTGAGTGCTGCCTTTGGCAAACTACAAGATCGGTTATGGAAAAACAGACATGTCTCCATTAGAGTAAAATGCAAGGTTTACAGAGCTGTTGTACTGTCAACCCTACTATATGGTGCTGAAACCTGGACTATCTACCGCAACCAGATTAAGAAGCTTCATGCTTATATGATGAGACAGTTGAGGGCGATAATGAACATATCCTGGAAGGATAAAGTCACCAACATAGCAATCTTGCAGTGTGCTGGTCTACCATTTATGGAAGACATCTTAATTGAGAAGGGCCTCGGATGGCTGGGCCATGTACATAGAATGGAAAACGAAAGACTTCCAAGACAACTGTTGTATTCTCAGCTCTGTGAAGGCAAAAGAAACCTAGGGAGACCTAACCTTAGGTTCAAGGATGTGGCAAAAAGAAACATGAAATCTCGAGGAATAGACATAAAGAGCTGGCAACAAACAGCGACCATTAGGGCTGTTTGGAGAAGCATCATTAGGCTGAAGCCTTTATCATAACACAGTCCTTGTCGCTTCACGACCGACTGCGAGAGAGCTAAAAAGCCACATGGTCCCTCTCCTCTTTAACCTGGATGATGCGGCATCCATGATTTCGAAAAAGAATTCCAAATTTTTATTGATCAGACCGCATGGAAGTTTTTCACTTCATCCCGGTCCATCTTAAATGAGCTTGGGCCTAGAGTAGGCCACAGCTTTTCTGGATCTTGTGTTATGTTTGGTTTTATTGTTACGTGGAGGAATTTTAACCAGCATTTGTGGATGCAGTGACGAACAGTGTTCACTGACAATGGTTTTGAGAGGTTTTCCTGTGCTATTGCATTAATTTGTGACTTCTTGATGACAATCCAAGATAGTAAAAACATTAAAAATAATCTCCTCCTGCGCCATACACAGCACATCTTCAAGAGTCGCCATAACTTGTTCTTTTGGCAGGTAGTTCAAAAGCAACGTCTCCCTGCCATGAAATATGTTATGTTCATTGATGATGTCCTTTGTACTGTCATGAAAGCCATACCGCCACAAAAGTATTAATCCTCTCATGCATGAATTATGATAAACTGAGGATTTTTTTAATATATATAATATATATATAATATATATATATAAATATATATATATATATATATATTTTTTTTTAATAATAAATATGACTCCATTCCCCATATATTTAGCATCTTTTAAGTTGCTAAAAACTTTATATATATTATATTAACTTACATTGAAAATATCTAATCTTTGAATCAAGTGATAAACTATGAAGGATTTTGAAAACTTGGTTCCATGGGACTGGTGTATCTAACTTATTTTCCCAACTGTCTAGAATCCTGTATGATACAGCAACTGTTCTTTTTTTCTTAAATAAAATGTGTATATGTTTGTTGATCTTTACTCTATTTAATCAATTTGCCATTTTTAGAGGCCTACAGACAAAATGTCCTCCTGTTCCTTTAACACTAGAACCGCCAGAATTCCAATACCCCCTAGAACCGCCGGGCGGGGTCATTTTTACCCCCTGCTGCAACACCCCAAAGATTTTTTGAAGCAGTAAAGTTGTTCATTTTCATCTATTTTTAACATGCTAAGTAAGACTCAACAAAATAACAATTTAAAATTCACTTTATGGGGTTTATTAATTTAATTTTGCAATGGCTTCATTCTGTTTTAATTGTAATTTGAAAGGATCAAATAAATTTTAAAATTAATTAATAAACTGTAAGCTTTAAGAAACAACAAAAAGAAAGAAACGCAGCCAGTCATCCACTTTCCCCCGCTCTTTCGCGACTCAATATCCTATCCTGTCCTTTCAATAAATCTTCAAATGATATTTAACACCAGTCTCCTTGCCTCTCTGTCTTGCACTTGGATTCATAGTTGAAAACAAATTTGTGATAAGATGTTATGCTGATGGTGATAAAAAAACATGATGTGGTCACTGTTTGTTAATTTTACCATAGCTTACTTTTATTACATCAGGAATAAGGTAAAATTGACTTTAAAAATGTTTTTTAAAATGTAGACTACAGCAAGCAAACAACAAAATAATTTCAATTTTTTTTTATTGTAGAACAATGCAACAAAGTAATTTACAGATTTTAAACAATTAAATTATTTAAGAGAATAAAACGAATTTTGAATAATAACGTGTTGCTTTAGGCTGGGATAATTTAATTTCCCGACTCGATATCCAATCCTATCCTGTCCTCACAAAAAATATTCATATTTTATCTAACAACAGTCTCCTTTCCTCTCTGTCTTGCACTTGGATTCTTTGCTGAATACAGATTTGATAAGATGTTACGCTGATGGCAATAAAGAAACAAAGTGGTCACTGTTTGTAAATATTAGTTTATGTCATAACATCGGGAAATAAACGAACTAACTGAGCAAACTAAAAAAACTGAGGACTCCAACGAAAAAAAAAACGAAAAATAACATTCCATTTTTTTGTTGTAGAACAATGCAATGAATGTTGGATAAGGTATATATGGAGCGCTATCAGTCTATATATGTATTTATTAATCTCTCTTGCAATCTATCTGTCTCACATCTGATCAGCTCTAGCTCCTGATATGAAATGCCCGCCTAAAAATGAAATGAAAAAAATCGAGACAATAGGCATTGCTTGGCAATAAAGCTGTGGCGCTAATGTTGAGTGCAGCAGCGCAGCTGTTAAAGAGGGGTAAAAATGACCCCCCCTTGGCAGTTGTTGGTATAAATGGTCAAATTTTTTTCTGTCAATCCAACACCCATCATAATTCACTACATGATTAAAAAATAATTTTTAGGAAAAGTCATGAACTGACAGTTGTAGGGGTTTTATTTTGAGTTACGAGCATTTAATAATGCCAGGTGGGTAAAAATGACCCCTTGGCGGTTCTAGTGTTAATAATTTTTGATTTCCAAGCACTTGATAAAGCTCCAATAAGTTGATTGTATTGTTGCAATGTACAGACTGTTCCATAAAAACTAGTTAATTGTTTGTAGGACATGAATTTATTATCCTCATTCACTATATCCCTTATAAAAATAATATACCAATATCAAACAAGTATATTAGAATTTTACCATATTATTTGTTGTACAACTTTTTCTGCATTTTCTGGAGGGTGAAACTGAAATTGCAACCCACTTTGTAGAGTGTCTTCCAAAAAAGTGGAGACGCCAGAAAACGTCATTAATTAATGCAAAATGCATAGGTTTAATTTGCAAAAATGGAGAGAAGCCTTTATCAAGCATAGGATGGACACTTTTAATTAATTTGCTAGAAAACCAGTTTGGTTTGAAGTAGAATTTTGGAATAAGGGAAGCCTTCACTGAAAAATTTAAACCTTTTATGTTTAAGAGTTTTAGCCCACCAGATACATAACCTTAATAGAGATATGTACGTTAAATTTTATCAGGTTTATCACTCCATATAAATTTGAATATCTTCTGCACATATATTTTGAAGAATCATTCTTTAGTGGTTAGTAATGCCATAAATAAGTATGTAAACTGGGATACAACTAATGAGTCAAAGTTATTTTGCCATAAATGGTCAGATGTTTCGCTTTCCAGGGATGCAGAAATTTTTCGATTTTACTCAATTTCTTATTAAAATTAATCATTGAAATTTCGCTCATATTTTCTGGGATAGATATACCATGTACAGTGACCGATCCATCTGTCCAATAAATTGGTAAATTACATTGAAGAGTGAAATTTCTATTTTTCAGGGAACCAAGCCTCAATATTTGGCATTTCTCATAATTTGGCTTCAGCCCAGATAGGTTCGAACAGTCATCCAGGTCTTTTGTAAGGCTCTGTAGCGATGTATAGTGAGGGCTCTATAGAAAAATTGTATCATCAGCATAAACTGAATTTTTTGTATTTAGGCCCTGCATTTCCAAGCTTTTGATATAATTATTTGAGATAGTGAGTATTTCTATTGCCATAATAAATAAATATGGTGATAACGGCCTGCCCTGTTTTACCCCCCATTAAAGGGAGAAGGGTTTTGAAAAATAACCATTATTTAGAATTTTGGAGATTGAATTATTGTACTTAACTTTAACCCACTGTATTAGAGACTCACCAAAATTTAAAAAATTCTTAACATTGATAAATGAAATCCCACCTTATTTTATCAAAGGCCTTCTTAAAGTCGGCTATAAAAACTAAACCTGGTTTCTTTATTTTATCATGATGTTCTATAAATTCGAGTAATTGTCTTATATTATTTGCAATATTTCGTCCTTGTATAAAACCAGACTGGTCATGGTGTATAATATCAGGTAGGACATTTTTTATACACAATGCTATGCATTTAGCTAATATTTTTGCATCATAACAAGAGTTAGTGGTCTCCAGTTTTTTAACTGGACCAGATCTTAATAATGGCCACTAGCTTCTTGTTTTAAAAGCAGAGATATTACACTTTCCTGCTGAGTCCCTGTGAGAATACCTCATATGAAGAATTAAAACTTGTAAGTAAGGAGTTTTAATCTGTTCATAGAAAGTTTGTTACACTTCTATTGGAAAACCATCCAATCCTGGTGCTTTCCCTAGTTGTAAGGACATAATTGAATAGTAGAGTTCAGTTTCTGTAATTAGACCCTCGCAAGTTTCTTTCTGTTCCTCCGATAATTTAACTTGATTACGAGGGAAAATGAATGACAATCTTTGTTATGAAGTGGAACAGGTGATGACTGGTAGGAGAAAATCTCCGTAAAACAGCTCTCTCCTTCAATCAGAATATCTATACAGCACCCTCCATAATTATTGGCACCCCTTGGTAAAGATGTATTAAAAGCCTTAAAAAAAATTCAATTTTTATAACAGAAGCGTACTCTCAAGCTGAAAATTGTAGAAAAATGTAACCTTCAACTCAAGTGAATTTTAAGGGGGGAAAAAATCCCAAAGAAATAATTTTTTTTCATAAAATTACCTGTTCCACAATCATTGGCACCCCTAACAATTCCTAGGAATTAAATGTAATTAAAGTCTTTCTGTCATTTCTACAGTAGTTTACAAAGCCGATCAGAGTATCTAGAAACATTTAATTAGTAATTAATCACTTTCTGTTTCCCTGGGTTATAAATAAGACGTGACACAGAGGCCATTTCTCTTACCCACTCTTCAACAAGGGAAAGACAAAGGAACACACCATTCAAGTAAGGCAGATGTGTGTGGACCTTCACAAGTCAGGCAATGGCTACAAGAAAATAGCCACTCGCCTGCACCTGCCCATATCTACTGTCAGAGGAATCTTTAAGTAGTCTAAAACAACTGGAACAGCGGTAAAGAAGCCTGGACGAGGACGCAAGGTTATTTTGCCACCACGCACAGTGAGGAGGATGGTAAGAGAAATAAAAAGTTCTCCAAAGCTCACTGCTAAAGAATTGCAACAAATGATAGCATCTTGGGGTCACAAAGTCTCCAAAACAACCATCAGGCGCTATCTACATGCCAACAAGCTGTTTGGGAGGCATGCATGGAAAAAACCCTTTTCTCACTCACAATCATAGACGCAAACGTCTGGAGCTTGCTAAGCAGTACTGGGTCTTCAATTGCGACTGTGCACTTTGGTCAGCTGAGACCAAGATAGAGCTTTTTGGCAAACAAACACTCAAAGTAGATCTGGCAGAACACAAAAGATGAGTATGCAGAAAAGCACCTCATGCCCACTGTGAAGTATGGGGGAGGATCGCTGATGCTGTGGGCCTGTTTCTCTTCCAGAGCCCCTGGGAACCTTGATAGGGTGCATGGCCTCGCAAACGCTTTGAAATACCAGGACATTTTAAATAAAAATCTGGTGGCCTCCGCCCAAAAGCTGAAGATGGGTCCTCAATGGGTTTTTTAGCAAGATAATGACTCTAAACATGTGGCTAAATCTACACAGAAATGGTTCACCAGACACAGAATCAAGCTCCTCCCAAGGCCATCTCAGTCCCCAGACCTAAACCCCATTAAAAACCAGTGGAGTGAGCTGAAGAGGAGAGTGCAGAGGAGAGGACCCAGGTAGCTGGATGATTTACAGAGATTGTGCATAGAGGAATGGTCAAAGATCCCTCTTTCTGTATTCTCCCATCTTTTTTTTTTTTTTTTTAAATTTGGCATCTCCAATCCCACCTGAATTTGGAATGCCCAATTGGGGAACTATGTACAAAGCTTGCTCGTATGCGACCCCTTGTTGCCTACTCAGGATAGTGAAGACAGTTCACGGCTCTCCTCCGAAGCACGTGCCTGTCAGCCACTGATTCTTATACACTCGCTGGTTGAATCTTCGCAAGTTCAGAGCGAGGGCGGAGGATACCCGGACATGAACCAAGCCGGAGTCTTCCTGACGAGCGCCCGTTTGGCCAACAGGAGGCGCTGGAGCAACGAACAAAGCTGTTATCGAATACCCAAATCCGGCAGTCCCTTCCCAATTTGTTACCCTGTAGCGCGATAGCCAATTGTGCGCTACTCTGAAAAAGCTGCCGACCCCTACCGGTGGGTACGCCGAGGCTCGAACCCGCGACGTGGTGATCACCTCTGCACTGCTGTATTCTCCCATCTTGTGAAACATTATAGGAGAAGATTCGTGCTGTTTTGTTGGCAAAAGGGGGTTGTACAAAGTATTAATATCAGGGGTGCTAATAATTGTGGCACACATGATTTGATGTAAAAGAATCATTTCTTAATGTGCATTTCATAATGCACTTAAATTAAAGGTTGGATTTTCCTCTTTTTTTCATTGTGGTCCGATATCATTTAGAAAAAAAAAAGAATTTATTAGAAGCTAAAGAACACATCTTAACCAGGGGTGCCAATAATTATGGATGGCGCTGTAGGTGAAGTAAGAATAGTCCCATCATTTCTTTTTAACCTCTGTATATTTTCCTTTGCTAAATTTCTATGTTGGAGACTTAAGAATATACTGAACAACAAAAGAAATGCAAGTGAATTAAAGACAGAATGGAAAATAAGTTTGAACATGATTATTTTAGAAAATTAAATTTATTACTAGCGCGTAGACATTTACACTCGTTTCATCAAACTTTTATTTATTTTGCAGTCACTTTGACTGAGTAACCATAAGAGTACATTAACCAACTAGCTAACTTGCGTTTTTTTTTGTTGCTCAGTATAATTTATTGCATTTTTCTCCCTTCTCCATTCATTTTGCTTTATTCCTATAATCCATTATAGTTGACCTGTCATTTATTAATAGTTCAAATTCTTTTTGTTTTTGGTCCAGTTTGTCAGCCACATCCAGAGTTGCTTCTGAGCTGTCAAGTAGTGATGTAAGCATTTCAATTTCTTTTTTAATTTTTTGTTCATTTAATCTTAATTGTTTTTTTTTTGTAATTATTTTATTTTTTTAATTAACCTTTATTTTAACAGATAAAACTCAATGAGATCAAGATCTAGTCCAAAAAGATTCATCCTGTCTGTAGTAACTAATTAGCGTTGACGTTCTTATTTTCAGACAGAAAAGTTTTTATCCTACCTGTTATCCTACCTTGACATGTTTCGGCGGGATACTCCTGTCTTCTTCAGAAGAGTCACTGATGTTACGACTGACGTTTCTTATCAGCTGATCTCTTTCACAAGGGTGACCTGGCCAAGAGGACAGCAGCACACCTCATTTGTGTGGCAAATTGAATTGAGTGGCCTCTAAAGGCACATTTAAATGTATAAAATTGTATGGATAATCCCTAAACAATAAGAGCGTCTGCTGATCCTATATTATGTGGAAAAAAAGTCTGTAATATATTCCTTTGTACTGTCTACAAATGTATGATCCTCTAGTAACTTTTGATTAAACTTCCAGTATTCCTGTCCTCGTGGATATTCAGTTAGTTCTAAATGAAGTGAAATTAGTTGGTCATCAGATTTTCATTTGTCTTCAATTACTGCTTTTTTTGTTTTGGATAACAAAGAAAAGGAAATAAGGAAATATTCTATACGGCTTGCCTGATTTTGTCTTCTCCACGTATATTTATGTAATTCTGGATATTTAAATCTCCAAACATCAACCAGATCCATTGTATTCATTATTGATGTGAATTCTGTAGAAGCATGTGGGTGGTAATTAGTTGAATTATTTCCCTTATTAAATTATTCTGTACTGTATTAAAGTCTCCAACCATTATAAGATATTTGCTTCTGAATTTAGAGGTTTTAATAATGTTGTAAATAGATTCAAAAAAGTGTGGATCATCGTTATTTGGACCATATAAATTAACCAAACATATTTGTTTATCCTCAATAATCATATTTAAAATGATCCACCTTCCTTGAGGGTCCATTTCTAACGCTTGGAGAGTATGGTTAAAGTTGTTTTTAAACATGATCATAACTCCCCTCGAATTTTTCAAACTATGTGAAAATAATATTTGCCCACCCCATTCCTTCCTCTATATAATTTCATCTCTCATTACTGAGAGAGTTTCTTGTAGACAAAAAATATCATAATCTTTCTCTTTTAACCAAGTAAATATTTGGTGTTTTTCCTTTTGTCTGCGAGGCCATTACAGTTATAACTAGCGATACAGACTCCATAGATTCCTATTTTTAAAGACTAGGTTTTTAGATTAATGGAATATGAGTTTTTAAGGTAAGATATAGAATATTTTCTAGGGATAACAGAAGAGCTAACCATTATCCATGCAGATATAAAAAATAAAGTAAATTCAACATAGGTGCCATGCCTGCCAATGTTCCTGTGGCAGTTGAAAAGCGTAAACAAAAAAATTAATATGATTAGGTAAGAAAAAACCACAAACAAAAACAAAACAACCTGCTGACAAAGGTAACATATCAACAAATGAAGCATTTTTTGTCCCAAATTCCATTTCTTTGGGTAACCCACTACTGTGTCCCATAGTCATAATAAATGAGGAAGAAAAGAAAAAAAAAGTGGCATAGATTACTATTATTGTCTCCTTACTTTTAAAAGCAAGGAAAATTGGAGGTCCACTGTTAGAAACTGAAATGGAAATCACTGAAATAATAATCACAATTGTAATAATAACAATAACCAGTATTATCATCATCATTATTATCATCACCATCACTATACTATCACCATCATTACTGTAATAATAGCGACAAAAGCAGCAGCAGCAGCAAATGGAAAATGAGATCGGGTCGCAATCTAATACAACCAAGGTGTGATTGTTGCGTCCCACTTTAATTGATTATTTATATACAGCTTGTCAACTGATAGCCGTACTTTAAGTTTTTTGTCCCGGTTCTCTTTCATGATAGGAAAAAGCTTCCCTCTCCTTTCCATTATTTCCGGCAGGAACTGGTCATTCATTGAGAAGGGCTTGACCTTCAATTCTCTCCCTCTTTCCAAGACGGCTATTTTATTTCTAAAATAAGTAAATTTGGCCACAGCCGGGCGAGGTCTGCCGGTAAACAGTTTCCCAAAACGATGAACTCTCTCAAAGCGAAACACCGCTCTTGCCCATTCGTCATTTCGAGTTCCTCCTTCATAAATCGTCTGACTTTGTTTTCTGTTTCAGTATAACCTTCTTTTTCATCTTCTTTTATACCCGTGAGAACCAGATTGTTCCTTATACTCCTGCATTTTAAATCAAGGGGCCAGTTGTTCAAAGGTAATCTGATTGGATTTTAGTCATCGGATTGGATCAAATCTTGAAAATGGGTTGTTCAAAAGGGAAAGACGGATTCTGAAATCGGATTAGATCATGTAATCCAATCCTAGTTTGAATCTGGATCAAACCTTCAGTTTGTGTTGTTCAAAGCATTTCAGTAGGATCTGAATAACTTTGATCCCAAAAAGCAGGATTATCCTGATCCCAACAGGGGATAGGATTTCAAGGTGGATTTCAGGAAGAAAATGTAGCAAAACTGTACAATTGGTCAAATGATCAATTTGTATCATTTTGTGTATATACTTTTATTTATATTTTGCACTTGATTTGTTGTTGTTTGTTGTTAGTGATATACACCCTTTGATGGTACCCTCTTCCACCAAAATGGTGGTGGCGACGAACAATGCCTCTTCTCAGTGCCAGCAACTGCACCGCTTGTTGACTGATAATGCAGACCTTTGCGCAGTGCGCGATGAGGAATGCACGCAGACAGATTTGGTGCAGCACACCATTGACACTGGTGATGCCGCACCTATTCGCCTGCACCCCCATCGGTTATCAATGTCCAAGCGGCTGGTAGCGGAGGAGAAGTTGAGAGAGATGGCTGCAGCTGGTGTCATAGAGCCCTCAGACAGCCCGTGGGCGGCACCTGCTGTACTGGTGCGTAAAAAAAATGGAGAGTGGCGGTTTTGTGTTGACTATCGGCAACTTAATGCCGTTACCCGCAAAGACGCCTATCCTCTACCACGCATCGACGAAGCGCTAGACCACATCGCGGGGTCCAGTTGGTTCAGCTCGCTGGACCTCCGCAGTGGATACTGGCAAGTGAGGCTAGCTCCTAGTGCTAAAGCTAAGACCGCCTTCACCATGGGGGGGGGGGATTGTGGCATTTTCGGGTAATGCCGTTCGGCCTTTGCAACGCTCCGGCGACCTTTGAACGGCTCATGGAAAGAGTGCTGTCGACCGTCCCTCGAAGTCGCTGTGTCGTGTACCTAGACGACCTCTGGGTGCACGGCAGCAACTTTGAGCAAGCCCTCGAGAATCTAAGTGAGGTGTTTACTGCAATTCACCTGGCTGGGCTACGGTTGAATCCCCGGAAGTGCGATCTTCTCCGGAGGGAGACGGCCTTCCTGGGGCACCTCGTAAGCGAGCGAGGGGTGGCGACCGACCCGTTAAGGTAACTGCAGTGTCAGAGTGGCCAATACCGGCGGACGTAGGCGAGCTGCATAGCTTCCTGGGGCTGGCTAGCTACTATCGGCAGTACGTGCGGGACTTCGCCTCCACAGCTAGCCCTCTCCACCGCCTCACTGACAAGCACCAAGCTTTTAACTGGACCAACGAGTGTGCGGCAGCCTTCGCACAGCTCAAGACAGCCCTCACTCAGGCCCCAGTGCTGGCGTACCCTGATGTCTGGCGGCCCTTCATCGTGGACACTGACGCTAGCAATACTGGCGTGGGGGCGGTGCAATCACAGGCGGACGGTGAGGGGGAGCGTGTAATCGCCTACTAAAGTCGTGCTCTGAGCCGAGCTGAAAAGAACTACTGCGTCACACGCCGAGAGCTGCTGGCCGTCATCCTGGCCATCCGTCACTTCCGCCCCTACCTCCAGGGCACCTCCTTCCGCCTGCGCACTGATCATGCCTCACTCACGTGGCTCCTGTGGTTCAAGAACCCGGAAGGGCAAGTAGCACGGTGGTTAGAGACATTACAAGAGTACAACCCATACCCATGCCCATGCGCCGAACTGAACTGTAAGCCATGTAAGAGAATGAAGGAACGGGACTAACCTGAACCACAGGTGGTGGAGGGGCGGGGACTAGAGGAGGCGGAAGGGTGGCTGCCGTGGGAAAATCAGCAGCTGCGGGAGGCGCAAGAGGCTGATGCTGTTCTGTAACAGGTGAGGGGCTGGCTGGAGGCTGGCGCATTTCCGACCTGGCCGGAGGTCTCGGCTGGGGGCCTGGAGCTTAAGGCGTACTGGGGGCAATGAGGGAGCCTGGAGCTGCGAGACGGGCTGGCGTATTAGCGGTGGCGGGCTCCTGGCCGGGGCAAAGACCTGCTGCGTCTACTAGTGCCTCACTCATTACGCTGGCAAATCCTTGGACTGGTGCACGGCTCGGTGGGGACGAGCCACTTTGGGGTCAACAAGACCCTGCATCGTCTCCGGCAGCATTTCTATTGGCCGAGCTGCCGCCGAGAAGTTGAGCTTCACGTTCACTGAGCTTCACTGCGATACCTGCTCTGCCCACAAGGGTCCTGGCGAGACTTCACACGCCCCGCTGCAGCGCTACGTCATGGGGGCGCCCATGGAGAGAGTGGGTGTCGATGTCCTGGGGCCATTCCCCTCCACTGAGTCTGGCAACCGGTACGTCCTAGTGGTGATGGATTACTTCACCAAGTGGCCCGAGGTGTACGCTATTCCTGACCAGAGCACTGAGACGGTAGCCAGCCGCCTGGTGGAAGAAATGTTTGCCCGGTTCGGAGTCCCAGGGGAGCTGCACAGTGACCAGGGGCGGAAATTCGAAGCCAAGGTAATGGCCGCTGTCTGCAAACGCCTGGGCATTGTGAAAACTCGCACCACTCCCCTTCACCCTCAGAGTGACGGATTAGTAGAGTGCTTCAACCGGACACTCACCACCCAACTGGCAACTCTAGCTAGCCAACAGCAACGGGACTGGGACCAGCATCTACCGCTGGTGCTGTGGGCGTATCGCTCAGCCGTGCAGGAATCCAGCCTCTGCACTCCTGCCGCACTGATGCTAGGGTGCGAGCTCCGAACACCCGTCGACCTAGTGTTTGGGCCCCCCCACTCACGAAGGAGGAGCCCCGGATAGGTGAGGCTACCTATTACCACCAGCTCCTTGAACGCATGCAAGTGGCACACGACTTCGCTCGGAAGGCCCAGAAAACTGCGGGCCTTCACCAAAAACGGCACCACGACAACCGTCGCCGCGGGCGAGCATTTGCTTCAGGGAGTCAGGTCTGGGTCTACTGCCCAAAACACCAGAAAGGCCTATCTCCCAAACTACAACCACACTGGCGCGACCCTGCAGAAGTGCTGCACAGACTGGGAGAAATGACCTACAGGGTGCGTATGCCTGACGCCGGGCGGGTGGTGGTCTTACACCAAGACAGGCTGGCCCCCTACCAGCCTCAGGCTGCCAGCCCCGCCCCTAGCGGCATGACAGCAGCCTGGGCCTACCAGCAGGCCTGTCCGTCAGCGACGGACACCAGGACATTTTGGGGACTTCGTTGTGGGGTAATGTTTTCTTTATTTTTGTTGTTGTTGTTTTGTTGCTTGGGAGGGTTGTTTGTTGTGGAGTCGTCGGGGACAGTGACCCCTTAGTTGGGGGCAATGTGGCGGTCCTGCCAGTTTGTGTTCAAGTTCATTTGTTAAAGCTTAGAAAATAGCGGAGCAATTCTATTGGCTGCACCTGGGGTGGGGGAAAGAGCCAATCAGGTCCGGGGCGGGGGGTATAAGAGGGCTGAGTTGCCAGCACGAGTTGTTATTGTAAATGTTGTGTGAGCTGGAGAAAATGAGCGTTATTGTTCGAGATGAAGAAACAGCCCTTTTAAGGGCAGAACAGCAAATAAAGCGAAGCCCGCCCCGGGCGATGCGAGAACCACTATTCCTGCCTCAGTCTCAGTCCTTCAGTAGCAAGACCGCTACATTATGTTTTTTATGATCACTCATCTGACCAACAACAAATAAGTACATTGACAAATACACCGTGGTTATTTTTGAAAAACTCTTAAATTGAAAAAAGGCTAGATGTCCAATCATTAACTAAATAAAAAATGTTCAGGGTTCTTCATCGGAGTATGAGAGACCAGCATTTTCAAGCCTGGCTTTAAGGAGGCAGTTCTGAAGTTTATCCCTGGTTTGATGCAGTTTGGCCAGCTTGATTTGTTCCTCTGCCAGGAGTATCTGTGCTTCTGCTCTTTCAGTTTCTCTTTTAATGAGCAATTAGTTGGCATCATTATTAGTTGGCAATGGATGCTTCAACCCTCTTTTCTGAGTTCCTGTGCCTGGTGGCTCTACAGGTGAAGGTCCAGGTTGTTCTGCAGTAATTGGGCTGAGATCCAGAATAAATGTTTCCTCTGCATTGAGAGGAACTGGCTCAATTTCCTCTACAATTGTAGGCTCACCATCACCAACAACACCTTCAATCCCATGCAGAGCTTTAGAGTTCTCACCTCCAATAATGTCCAAAACCACATCTGTGTATTCACCTTTCTTAAAGGGTTTGTCGCCTGTTTGGGTGTTTTTTTGCTTCAGCAAGGTCCTTTGTGGCTCTGGCCCGCAGATTCTTCCATCTGAATTTTACTTGCTCCAAGGTCCTCTTCTGGCCAGACCCCATTGCATTGACATTCTGCGTGATCTCAACCCAGATGTCTTTCTTCCTTTTGTTTGTCACCATTCCACCAGAACAACAGAACTTCCTACTATTGAGGCATAATGGCACTTCACACCCTCCAGCAGTGCATGGGTTTCTGCCACAGTGAAATTGGGTCCTTATGAGTCCATGTTTCCACCTCATCTGTTGTAGTGAGCTCAGTATTTATAGGCCTTGAGCTGATTGACGTAATTGATCACAAGCCAAAACGCGTCAGCTGATGAGTGTGCGGGTTTTTGACAGCCATCTTATATAAAGCCTTTCTCAGAGGACTTACAGAGAGGCACTGACATGGCAGGTATTGTCCATAGCTACCACCATTTTGGTGGAAGAGGGTACCATCAAAGGGTGTATGTTGAGCGTGCAAAGCCACTGGAGCAGTACACCACTGAAAAACTGTATGCTCGCTTTCGCTTTGGGACTGCTGATATTAAGTACATTGCAGACCTTGTCAGGCCAAAACTTCAATGGAGAACAAAAAGGAGTCACAGTCTGTCAGTGGAAGAACAAGTCCTAATTGCTCTGCGCTTCTATGCATCTGGGACTTTCTACCAAGTTGTGGGTGACAATATTGGAGTGGACAAATCAACTGTGAGTGAGGTAGTAAAAGCTGTGTCAATTGCATAGGCCCGCCTGGTCAGTCAGTTTGTCTCACTTGCAAAGGATGACTTGATTGCCCAGACCAAGCACAAGTTTTTTCTTTTGGGGAATATGCACAATACTATTGGGGTTATTGACTGCACTCATGTGCATATCCAAGCACCTCATGAGAGGGAATGGGAGTACATCAACCGAAAGGGGAGGCGCAGCATCAACATCAACTTGTGGGTAATGCTGCCCTCATCATCACAAACTGCGTTGTGAAGTGGCCTGGGTCTGTCCATGATGCACATATCCTGCGGGAGAGTGCTTTATACAGAGAGCTCCAGACCAACCGACCGGATGGCATGATATTAGGAGACAGTGCCTATCCACTCTTACCATGGCTGATGACTCCTTTTTTTGCAGCAACCTCACCTACGCAGGTGCGCATCAACACTGCTGATTGTATTACAAGATGTGCAATTGAGCGTTTAAATGGAGTTCTGAAGAGACGCTTTGCATGCCTTAACTACTTGCGAGTGGAACCACAGGGAGCATGCAACATAATACTTGCATGTATTGTCTTGCACAACATCGCTACCGGGCGCAATGTCCCTCTCTGTGATGATGTTTGTGATGTACCTGGGTCCGCTGAAGAACCAGAACTCTCTGGCGTTCTGTCAGGATGAGGGACTGACTGGACGTGTAGTGAGGGATGCAATTGTTAGAAGTTATTTTTGACAGGGTCATCTCTGATGAATGTTTTTCAATTAATATGCAGTGATGAATCACAGAAATACTGAATATATTATTTTTATTTGTTATTCAAATCTGTTTGGGGAAATCCGTTTATGTCTTGGGAACGAGATCATTTTTATTTTATTTTCACTTTACTATACTGAAAGGGGTAATTGGTAGCCTATGTCTACTTTATATACTTTATCACTAACAACAAACCACAACAAATCAAGTGCAAAATTTAAATAAAAGCATATACACAAAATGATACAAATTGATCATTTGACCAATTGTACAGTTTTGCTACATTTTCTTCCTGAAATCCACCTTAAAATCCTACCCCCTGTTGGGATCAGGATAATCCTGCTTTTTGGGATCAAAGTTATCCAGATCCTACTGAAATGCTTTGAACAACAAAAACTGAAGGTTTGATGCAGATTCAAACTAGGATTGGATTACATGATCTAATCCGATTTCAGAATCCGTCTTTCCCTTTTGAAAAACCCATTTTCAAGATTTGATCCAATCCGATGACTAAAATCCGATTAAAAATAAAAATAAAATCAGATTACCTTTGAGCAACTGTCCCATAATGAGGAAGAACTGATTCCATTTTGGACAATTTAAAATTTCTAGATTGGCCACCAGGGGCCAAAAACTGAAAAATCACTGTTTTTATCATATCTCTGGAGATATTTGTCCGATTGACCTCAAATCAACTGCAAATGAAAGGTTGTGACCTGAGGATGTGTCCAAAAATTTGGTTCACAATTTTGACAAAAGGTGGAGCTTTGTCATCATGCCTGTATGGTTCAATATTTTTCCACCAGGTGGCGCTTTGTGATGGAAAATTACCATTTTGGCCATATCTTCAGAACCATTTGTCTGATTGACCTGAAATTAAGTTCAAATGAAAGTCTATTCAAGGATTGGGGGCGTTCGGGGATATACCCCAAGCCATCACCTCCGACGGCATAAGCCTAGCTTAATTTAAGTTTAGAGTCCTCGAAGTTTGTGGTTACAGTTTATTAGTTTATTTAATTCGGGACATTGTGAACAAACAGTCTCTCACATCCGGGCTCTTGCCGTACCTCAGCTTGATTGACTTTGCAGTGGTTTTCATATTGAGTTCCACTTGATGTATATTTTTGCATGCATGTTGTTTGCGATTTAAGCTCTGGCTGATCCCACTTACCCAGCCACGGACCTCACTGCGCGTTAATTCATGATGTACAGGGGTAATTGTCTGAACCATGACAATCCTGGTATCGTTGGAAAGCACTGTCTCTTCAGGATTCAGTCAGAATTTGTTTTTTACTAATATGCAGCAGTGCCCAAAATTGCAGGCATATATAGAGACAAGACACTTTTAAACAGCTGTACACTAGAGACCTCCATGGGTTCAGGGTTAAGTGAAACTCACCTTTTTCAGATGCGCTAATTCAATGATGAGGGTATAAAGCTCAGAACCTGACACCTTTAGTTGATTACTTCGATTGTCTGATGAATTGGCAATGATAACACATGCAAAGTCTCGTGTGTGTGCACTGGCCAAAATTTTACTGAATATAGTACAATACTGTTATACAACCCATTGGAGGATGGAATGCGCAAATCGAGGTCAGTGCTAACCAATCAGAATCAAAGGAGTGAAACACTTATTTAAAGATAGGGAATTTTAAGTATTTTGGTTTGATAAATTTAATGCCTGAAGAATTTTGTATCGGGGTCCTAACACCAGCGTACACTGCATGCTTGTAACACGCACAACCCACGTACAACGTATTATACTGTGCGAAGGTTACCAAACTGCATTCAAAATATACAGGGGAAGGTTAAAACCCAGAGACTGAAATGCAACATTTTAAAACAAACAAACCTGGAGTCTTCAAAAACAAGTCTTTTCACCATTTTTGCGCAATGAACATATTGAGTACCATGTAAGTACTGCTGTCACGCTACATAGTAGCCTCAAGCAAGAAAAGCAGTTTGTAAAATAATTATTGGGATTTCAATCAGGCTGGGGTCAAATCGAACTGACAAAATGCGGCACAGGGTCAGGATCCAGGATTGTAGTATGTAAAACCCCACAAAACAATGCCAAAATACAGACATTGCCGGGGCTGAAGGTTTCATGTGTTCTTTTTGGCTGGCGTTAATTCGAGCGACCTCCAGGCTGGTGTGAGTGACGACAGAATGGATTTTTTTCTCCGTCCAAAGACGGGGCACGAAAGCACAATGGTTACAATTAATATGACACCATAATGCATTTAGAATACCAATTTTAGTTATATCCTTGTTAAATATCTGACTCCAAATTAGAATTTGAATTTATAGTTTGGGGACAGCATGCATGAATCTCGGGACAGCTACTCCATCAGACTTCTCTGTGAAAACCATTGTAACTCAGCCGACATCCCCAGGTAATAAACGCCGCTGCCGGATCTTAGTTCGGTGATAGTTCTAGAAGATGGAAGAAATTACCATGATAGTAGCATCGAGGCATAAACAAAGTAGCACTGAGCATAAACATATCACAAACCCAGGTTTATGTACACCAAAGGGCCCCTTAAGGAGATCGATCAGGCGCCAGCTTATAACGTTAAGCCCAATGGTACCCTTAAGACCTGTACAACATAAACCCTTTAGGAATAGACCGTAATCTGCAATCCAACTTAAAACCCATCACTACCTACAACATCAGCTAGCTAGTCTGGTAAGGAATCGCCCCCTAAGTACTGGTTGTAACATGGCAAGAAAGAATGTACAAGTGTTAAGAGTCACGGAGACCACACAAGCTGAAAGGAATAACAATAATTTAATCACCAGATAGGCACAAACTTAGATCAAACAAATCAACGTTAAGCCAATTACAAGTTACACACAATTTAGAAAGAGAGAATAAAGTCATACCTGGAGGAAAGGAGACCCGCCACGTGGAGCGAGGCCGCACCACGTGCCTCGGGAGAGCTCAGATGCCATCCCCACCTCGATTACCTAGGTTGGCTACTTACACACGGACCCAGGCACGCGGAGGGAGCCGGGATGCAATTCTCCATAATTAAAAGACTACTAACGCCCTTCCCCACACGGGGAGATCGAAATACGATTCTGCCCGAATGGAAAGTCTCTTTTTCCTTTAAGCAAAACCACACGTTTGATCCAGGCGGCGATGCCCGGGAAGGGGGGTTGAATCTGGGGTTTCCACCATTTGGAGGATGTAATTAAACTTTCAAGCAGAGAGAGGAGACTAGGGTAATTATCCGAGTGAAATCTGAACAATTTTCAGGAGTTTCCCAAAGGGAATGAACCATAATTTCAATGGAAATGAAACATGCCCCATTCAACTCCTTGGATTCCCCCGAGAATAACAAGACCAAACATGATGGGAATATGTACTAATATGATGCAGTTGTCACGAAAAAGCCTTAAGATGAATTATTAAATAACCTTAGTTTAATTGGGTTATAAGTATATAAGTGATTTCTTCACAGGATCTTGCACATATAAACATATTATGAAGTTCCCAGAGATTTAGATTATTTTAAACAGTTTAATATAGCTGGACTTTAACTTCATTGGGGACAGTGGTATGCAGTGGCGGCTCGTGAATTGGCAACAGGGGAAGCCCAAACAATCCCTTAATGTTAATGATTGTTCATCACCTGTTTTCAATCATTCATTTAAACAGCGGAGGGTCGTCGGCCGTAACAAAGTTAAGCCAAAACCTCGCCCTTCAAAGCTTAATGACTTTCGCAGTTTACTTTTCTTGATCAGCAGTTGCTCACACGAATTGTTAGAACAGTCAGTTGAGTCAAATTTATTTTCGATAGCATTGTTATACATTGCACCACGAAATTATGAGGGGTTTTCTTTCACACATCAATTACGACATAAATTACCATAGGCCTACACTATAAATTCCGCGCGCAAGAAGCTCACGAAACGGCATAGATGCGCAAATTGATTAGTGAGGCTCATTAAGCAATAAGCTGTGCAACATCGCATTCTTTTCTTCTATATTAAGATTGTAGAAAATGGACTGTCGTGGCTTCTTGTGAAAGAAGCCTCGAAAACTAATTTATAAAGGCGTGTTGATAATTTGCGTCGTCATTTGCTATCGAAAATAAATTTGATTGTCCTTCAACCAATTCGTATAAGCAACTGCTGATAAAGAAAAGTGAACTACGAAATGTTGAAGTCATTAAGCTTTGAGGGGCGAGGTTCTGGCTTCCCTTTGCTACGGCCGACGAGCCGCCGCTGGTGGTATGACTCCCACAGGAGCATTGTTGCAGTCAGGGCTTTGTGACTACACTCCCCGCTGAGAGTAACAGAAAGATTACCGACACCTTCCACAGGCAGCCTGAGCGAGCATCCTGGGGGGAAGGTCATAAAAGTTTTACTGCTATTTGGCCTGGCTCTGAATCGAGCTTATCAGACATTTGTTCATTTATATTTCTAGATTCTACAAGTACAATGGGCAGAGTTCAAAATCTGGGAGGGCAGAACGCAGCACAAGTCCGTACTCAGTAGCGTGGTGAGCAGGCTGAGGTCAGTGGCCGGGTGAGCAGACAGCAGTAAAAAATCAGCATCAGAGAACTGCAGTCAGCAGAGCGAATGCAGAGTCATAGCAGGAAGAACTGGAACAAATGGGAGTTCAGCCTGGCTCGGGAACAGAGGATAATTATAGCAGATTTCGTAACACCGCAGACTTAAGCAGAGATAAGATACACTTTACTGAACCCCGTGGGGTAATTTGTCCTCTGCATTTAACCCATCCTATATTTAGGAGCAGTGGGCAGCCACAGAGCGGAGCCCGGGGACCAACTCCAGTTCCTTGGTTAGGAGTACTGGTAGGAGTGTTCCTGTAGTACATGTTTTTCTAGGTGGGGGAAACCTGAGTGCCCCATGGAGGAATCAGGGGGAGAACATGCAAACTCCACACAGAAAGGCCCCAGGCCGGATTCAAACCCACAACTTTCTTGCAGTGAGACAGTAGTGCTAACCACTGTGCCACACAAAAGCAGCACTAAAGTAACTGGGATGACTACAAACTGACTGAGGAAACAAAGGGACAGATAAACACACAGACAAAGTGAACGAACATGACTCTAGCAGGGAGAGAAATGGGAAGCACAGTGAGGGCAGGGCGAGAGATGAGACAACACAGGGAACCGCTGATAGAATAAAAAGAACCCATGTGAAAAAGATTTATATAAAACCTGTAATGTTTATATGTGTTTTATGAAAAACATATATGCATCTTATAGGAGATACAATATTCATATAAAATGCCTACAAAATCAAACGTACACAATTTTACTCCATAGAAGAATCATAGATGGCACTAAACCCTCATGTAATATCATTATTATACTTTTGTACTACATGATATATAACGCCAAACTTTGTATGAGAGATATAGGCAGACAAAGAATACATATAAAATCCTCAGCTAAGACATGATGAAAGTTCATCAACAAGTTAAGGGTTGTTTTTTTCATGATGATACGCCAGGCCAAGGTAATTTCCAAGCTGTGGTCAGTGATGGCATAGCGCGTTTTCTGTGGAAAAAGAATTATATATAATATAAATTTTTATTTATTTAACCTTCATTTTACCAGAAAAGTTCCATAATTTCTATCCACTAAAATGGCATGCTAAAACTGGATAGTGACACCTGTGATTATTATGCATGTATGAACTCATGTATTATCACCACCTGGCCTATGACAGTTTTTGTTTTTTTTTCACTCACACAGAGGGCTTTTAAAACCCCTGATCTAGGTAATTTTGTTTCCTAGATAAGAAGATATTCATGACCAGAATTTGTAAGTTTCTATATTTCAGAAGTAAACACTGATTGGGAGAATTATACATGTTTGCATACTTTATGCTTTACACTTTAAAGGAACACGCCACCGTTTTTCAGTACTGATATATGTTCGTCCCTGCTTTTAGACAAGTTAATGCCAACCTGTCTCGTCTTCCTCCATCTAATCTATCTCGCTAATGAAGGGTGCAAGCATGTTAGCATGTAGCTTAACACAATGCTTTCATTAGGATCCAAGCATGTCTGAAGTTGGAGGCAACCAAGCTCTTCCAACACTATTTAAATATGGTTACCCGAGTTGTTACAAGACCCAGGAACTCTACTTTTGAGTACTTCGATATTAGAGCAGTGGGGAGACATTAAGAGAGAGGGAGACCAATCACTGAGGAAATCCTCCCATAGAAACACATTGCGGCCATTCTGAACGCAAGTTCTGACTTGTTTTGAAAGTAGTCAATCGCATTGTTGGACGTGGAATTTATTACTGGCGGTTAGCCTTTTGTTTACTATCTCCATCACCAGAGGTAGCCATGCCACGAATGTCCAATGAGCTCATTCACATTTGAATTAAGTATGTACAACCCACCAGTCTGGACTTTTGGATATCTCCCCATTCATTTTGATAGGGCCTGGACTTGTTGTAGCTGCCTGCAGGCGTCACCAATATGCCGGCTGAGAGGAGGAACTTGCCCAAAAGGACTTTAATAATATCACCAAAGGGTTGTTTGGGAGTTATGGTATCAATGCTGTTGAAGTACTCCCAAGCAGCCTATAGTTCCGCCATACATTATAGTTGTCCATTGTATCTGCTTCTTAAAATACCCACGGATGCTCACATAACTGTATTTAAATTGGGGAAACATGGAAGTTGTTGGTTGCCTCTCACTTCACCAATGTTTGGATCCTAATTAAATGCTAACACGTCTACGCCAGTGTGACAGAGCACGCATGAAGGCAAGACATACGCCTCAACTTGTCTAATATCAAGGAAGAACATTTCAATATTAAAAAACTGTGGCGTATTCCTTTAAAGTGGTGTCAGTCAAGAAATGAATTGAAATCAGGCATTTCTTGGGGATTTAATTTTCATAAATGACCAGTAACACATACAAAATTTAGGTTGCAACATCATGAGCAGACAAAAAAACATTCAATTCAATGCATGCATGCAACTGAACATGCAAAAAAATGATAAATGCACTCATTTACAGTAGCAAGTCCTCAGTATTTTGCACACAATTGCTGTGGATGATGGGCATGGAATGTACATGTATGGTTGTACTATCTGATTGGCAAGTAGGCCTATGGCTTTGTAAAAGCCAGTAAGTAGGCTGCGCCAAAGCATCATGAGCATAACCTACGAAGTCATTTAGTTCAGACCAACAGAATTCTGAATCACGTACAGAAAGCATGTATGGACTACCACATATCCCTATATGAATATTAATAGAAATATCTAAGAAATCTATAAATGTTTTACACATGTCATACAAAAAGCATGTATGGGCTTTGACATATTCATATATGAAAATTGATGAAAACATACAAAAAAACGACATTGTTGTCCATACCTCATATAAGACATTACACTTAACATTACATGTTTCATAAGCTGACCATCTATGTTGGCTTATTTGTAATTTATACAAATCCTTTATGACCTGTTTTCCATTCATATATATGAAGTGTGCCATTTTTGTAGCATGCACCATATATGCCATTTCATTACAGTTTTATACTTATCTTTGCAAGTTTTTTATGAATCTTTTTCATATGGGAAACAATTGAGGAACATGGGGGAAATGGACACAGAGGGAAAGGTTAACAAACACACATGGGCCTAAAAACACAAATCTAAACCCACATGGAAACAGGGAAAACATGAAATGAACACTAAAACAGCACTGCAGAATCCTGACAACTGTAAGAAATACAATATAGAATTAAAATGAAAAAATATAGTACGACAAAAGACCACAGGAAGAAATCTAAATGAATAGCACCCTGCAATACACTGTGAAATTCTGCACATCTGCCAAATCAAATTCAACAAGAGATTCATCCTGCCTAAGTATCATGTGTTGATTCTGGTTCAGGCCAAAGTACTTTGTTTACATAACAAGCAACATTCTCCCTCTCATGTGCCGGGTCCAACCTTGGCAAGATTCCACATGACACCACAGGCCAATTTCATGGCCAGCTGGTAATTTTCCCTTGGTATAGAGGTTTTAGTCACAGACCTCCAACACCATGAAGAGAATAAACTTTTTTATTGGGTTGAGGAAAAGGGGAGTGTGGTGGAAGGCAAACACTTGAGAATCACTGGTTGATTTTGAACTAGTCCCGCACTCAGACACCAGGGTGGAAAATGGATGTTGTCCCAAACTACAACATAGACATATCACTAGTGCCACCTAGACACTCTGAGCTGGGTAATACTCTGTTCTGCTGGTTTGACAACATCATTACAAACAAGTGTAAACAATTTTGAGTTTTTCAGTGTAACTAATTGCAACTGCATTGCAGCTGTGTTTAACTTCTGCCGCCTGTGTTTACCATTTTGCACCAAAATATATCACAGTATAAAACCTGTTTTAGAGAGTTAGAATGTGATTGGAGTTTTGCAAAAAAAAAAGACTGAATGAGCTCTGCAAATTGTGTCAGACAACGTGAACATCGTTTATAGTTTTGTCAAAAACAGTGATTGACTTGATAAATAATTCTATGTCACCGAGCATTCGGCTCAAAGTATGGGGTTTAGTGTTCCAACAACTGAGGAAAAATAGCTATTGCCTGGAAGGGAAGAAAACCTACGGTATATTTCAATTTGAGGCCCACATTTTGGGAATCCTCGCCAGAAAGAAAAGGATCCAAAAGAATGTATTTTGTTTTTAAGCAGTGGTTCTCAAACTTGAGCCTAGGGTTGGAGGGAGTCATTTTTGTTGTTCTTGAGGGAGCACGTTTCACAAATCTGCCCTGAAAACACATAAATATTCTGTTTGGGTACTAATGAGTACATTTTATGAATACAAAATATACTCATAAGCTCCGAGCTGCACTGTACCCAGATCTCAATCTAAAGGTACACCATTGGAATGATGTGCATGTTTTAAGAACAAATGCGGCCGAAAAATCTGCAAATACCATATGATATGGTCCAGTCAGCTTGGAGCAGAATTCCTGAGGATTGTTTCGGCACCTATTTGAATCCATGTTGCATAACATTCAAGCTATTTTGCAAACAAAAGAGGATACTACCAGGTACTGCACAATCATGCCTAATAAAGTAGTCAAAAAGAGCATAATAAATTAGAATGCACAACTACCACCAATTTACAAAGGTACTACGAAATACACAGGCACTATATATACAAATCAAAATAAAAAGAGAGTGGTAACAGCATGACAGGAGTGGTAAAGATATGAAAATATGAAGTACATTGAGTGAAATATTTAGTGGACAGGACCAAACATTTGTAATAAAATTACGAATTAATTTTTTCTCTTGGGGGGGGGGGGGGTTATATTTTATGTTTCAAAAATTCAGTAGATTTGAAATGTCTAATATTATATACAAGGACAATTTTGGACAATATCTTTAGAAGTCGAAAAATCAACAGATGCAGTTGCCATGTCATTCATACATGCTATTTCCCACAAGCATGGGAATATTCCCGGAAAGAATATATTGTTGAAGACACAAATGAGACAAAATATCAAAAAGTAGTCATTACAAAGACATTACGCCACCTAAACAAGAAAAGCACCAAAAAACATTTTTTTTTCATTCCAGTCAATTAGCTCAATGTTTTTTGCTTTCACCTTAAGCTGATCGCCCTTCTCTAATGACAGAACGCGAGACATGAAGACTGATCTCCAGTTTCTCTCAGCACAGTTTATGGAGTCCAGGGCCATCATGAGGACTGTTTCCTCGGGGTAGTGATCTGACTGGTGCAATACCTGTTGTTGAAGTTTAATATGAGTCCCGCTGCTGCACGGGAAGTCTCCGTACATTCTGTATGTGATCTGCAGGTAGATGAAGTAATTACCATCCTGAAGCACTATGAGAGAATTGTTGGCGTAATTAAACATGTGGAGGTAAGCATCTCCATTGCTTGATTCCCATTCAAGGTACTCCTTGTTGTTGCCGGAATATTGTTGAGCTGTTAAGGCAAAAAAAAAATGTGTGAAATCAATTGCTACACATAATAATGTAGCTCATAGCTATTATTCATCCATCTATTCTCTATATCCACTTCTTCCACACTAGGTCATGCAGGGAGCTGGAGCCTATCCCAGCTGACAACAAGCAAAAGGCAGGGAACCTCCCCAGACAGGTCGCCAATCCATTGAAGAGTGGTCACACCATTCGCGCTCCATTCACTCTCACTCCTAAGGGCAATTTAGCGTCTCCAATTAACCTGATGTGCATGTCTTTGGACGGTGTGAGGAAACCACAGCACCCAGAGCAAACCCACGCAAACACGGGGAGAACATGCAAACTCCACACAGAAAGGCCCCAGGCTGGATTCAAACCCACAACCTTCTTGCTGTGAGGCAGTAGTGCTAACCACTGTAAACAAAAACTCAAGACATGCTCATTTGCAAGAAGCGGGTAGATGGAGCAATCAACTCATTCCCTACAAAATTCTTTTATATAAAATTGTTAAGTTTTTAATTGTTACGAAATACTTTTCCCGAAAATTACACAATATAAACACACGTTTAGTTGAACGTCTCAATTTTCAAAATGTAGCTTAAGCGAAAATTCAAGCAGGAAGACTATCTCCCTGCACATGCGTTGTAAGTCTCCAGCATAGATTCCAGCTGTCCCTTTTATTACACTGGCTGTTATTAACCAATCAGAGTCTTGCACGACGTCGCTAGTCCAATCACCTGCTTGCCGTCAACCTTAAAAGTTTGCTCTATCCCTGCAGTCATTCAGCTGTTGAGCAGTCTTGATGCGCTCTGCAACCCCCCTCCTCCCCACCACCATCCTCTGGAAAATGCCCAGACCCCGAGTCCTGGATAGTCCGAGCCTATGAGCTCTGGCTGCTGCTGTCCTGATCCAGTTCAGCCCAATCCTCTGCATGCAGCTTCTGGAGCTATTGATGCCACTATTTAGATGGACTTTAAAATGGCAATCGTTCAATTATTCTAGTATTACTTTATTTTATTATTAATTAGCAAGCCCGTGGAGGATGGGCTTCCCCACTACAGTCAGGTTCCTCCTGAGATTTCTTCCCACTGGGGAGTTTTTTCTCACCACCGTTTGAGGATTTTTCTCCTAACTGGGAGTTTTTTGCCTCATTGCTGTAGCGGGGATTAGGCTGGGCACTGCCCCTTCATTCTTTATTTATTGTTTCAATGTAGAGCGTCTTCGCGGCAGTCTCTGTGAAAAGCACTATATCAAATGAATTGAATTCAATTGAATTCTACCAGCCACATGATCAAGTCGGCTCTCAGGAATCGTTCCAGCAGTAGTTCCTAACCACCACCACCACCAGTTTTTAGATCCCGGGAGGTATTTTATTACTCATATAGAGCATATAATCAACAGGATCATCAACAACGTTATATAATTATTTCTTGCCGGCATCTAACCGCCAAAGATCTTGGTCTGTATTTAATAAACATTATTATCATTTGCAAATCACCACCTTGTTCTAGTCATTCTTGATTGAAATAAGGGTTTTTAACAGGTTCGAATGCAAATGTCAAACTAGCAGTGTCATTTTGGGTATTTGTAACATTATTCCAATAGTCATTTTGGTTGCGAGCTACGTCACGCTGAGCAGTTCCTCGACTAGGCGCGCGACTACATGGTCCTCGACCACGACCTGTTCTGGCTCGGCCATGACCCCTCCCCTCCAGTGGTTGTAACACAGGTGGCCCATCACCGCGATTGTCAACTGATTTTGTGTTTTATTCGGACTGTGAATGGTCGTGGTTGCTATTACTGCTGTCAGACGGGTCAGATTGACGCGATACTCATGTATTATGCATGTTTTCAACGGAACTCCGAATGACGTCATCCTTGCTGCTGGCACTGGCTTAACGTAGGGAACAGTAGAATTCGCCGGGCCATTGGCAGGGGCTTACTGTAGGGAATGAGTTACGGTCCAGAGAATTTAACATAACATGACATAACATGAATGGCGAGAACAGGCAATTCAGCCCAACTACGCTCGCCAGTTTCTTTATACTATTGTGAATATATTCCTTCAGATACTCAATGACTCAATGGTATCTAGCTTTAATTCAAGCCTACTCTTGAAAACCCCCAAGGTCTCTGCCTCAAGAATATTATCAGGCAAGCTATGCCACATTGAAATTACTCTTTGGGTGAAGAAATATTTCTAAACATCACTGCTAAATTTACCTTTAGTCAACTTCCATATGTGACCCCGAGTTCTACTAACAACACTTGGTTGAAGGAATCCTACAAAATTAATTTAGTTAATCCCTTTAACATATTTAAAGACCTCAATCAGATCACCCCTTATTCTCCTTTTCCTAAGACTAAAGAGATTAAGGATCTTCAGCCTCTTCTCATAGCTTTCATCTTTCATACCTGGAATTAGCATAGTGACTCTTCTCCGAACTTTCTCTAGAGCCTCTATATCTTTCTTAAAGTATGGTCCCCAGAACTGTACACAATACTCCAAATGTGGTCTAACGAATGTGTTGTACAAAAGAAGCATTACCTCCTTAGATTTGTACTCAATACTTTTGGCAATGAATCCCAGCATCCGATTGGCTTTTTTAACTGCTACGGCACAATGGCTAGAGCCTGTGAGGGTTTGGTCAACAATCACTCCCAGATCTCTCTCGTGTGGAGCACATTCCACTTTTAAACCTCGCATGAAGTAATCCCGTCTAATGTTTTTACGACCCCAATTCCGAATTGTGAATAAAATCAAAACGAAATGACTTTCAAATCATACCAGCCAATATTTTATTCACAATAGAACAGAGAAAAGAGTGTTGAAACTGAGAAATTTTACAATTTTATCCACAAAATGAGCTCATTTCAAATTCAACAGCTGCTACAGGATTCAAAAAAGCTGGGACATGGGCCTGTTTACCATGGTGTAGCATCTCCTCTTCTTTTTAATACAGAGAGGAGGCGTCTGGGCATTGAGGAGACAATCCAAAAAGTTTCATACTGTCTGTAGTAACTAATTAGCGTTGATGTTTATTTTTGTTTATTAGCTTATTTTCAGACAGAAAAGGTTTTATCCTACCTTGACATGTTTCGACGGGATACTCCCGTCTTCTTCAGAAGAGTCACTGATGTTACGAGTGACGTGTCTTATCAGCTGATGCTAGCACTTTCCGCGGTAAGAACACTGTTTGAGCGTGCATCCATCATCACAGAAGACACAGGCAAGAAAAAGGAAGAGGAACATATAACTAACACACTGAAGAAATGCCAGTACCCACCATGGGCCATAAACACAGGCAAACTACAGGTGCAGCAGAAGCAAAACCCTGGCGCATTCAGAAAGAAACGAGAAAATGAAACCGAAACCAAAGGAGTCGTTACATTACCATACATAAGAGGCGTCACAGAGCGGATTCAACGGGCCATGAGAAAATTCCACATCAACACCCCGGTAAAACCATACATTAAATTACGACAACTACTGGTACACCCGAAAGACCAAATTGACAACTGCAACAAATGTGACGTCATATACGAAATCCCATGCCGGTCTTGCCATAAAACATACATTGGGGAAACAGGTAGATTTATTCACACACGTAAAAAAGAACACCAGAAAGAATGCGAGAAGGAGACAACAGTAAGACAGACACGCTCAGTTAAAGAACAAGCACCACAGGTAAACCTTAAATCAGCAATCACAGACCATTGCAAGAGGGAAAATCATATTATGGACTGGGACAAGGCCAAAGTCATCCGCACTCAGAACAATCAACATGAACGCTGGATCATGGAGGCAATTGAAATCAGGAAGCGGGCCCATAGGACCATGAACCGGGACGAGGGGGCATACACACTTTCCCACACCTGGAGTGCCATCTTGGAGGAGCGGCCGGATAGCACGAGGCGTGACCGCCCTGTCTGACAGGGCGGCCACGCCTCGCTAACATCAGCTGATAAGACACGTCACTTGTAACATCTGTGACTCTTCTGAAGAAGACGGGAGTATCCCGTCGAAACATGTCAAGGTAGGATAAAACCTTTTCTGTCCGAAAATAAGAACGTCAACGCTAATTGAGGAGACAAGTTTCTTGAGTTAAGCCATTGGAATTTAATCCCACTCTTGTTTAATACCAGCTGGAGAGTTTAATACTTTTAAACTTTTAATACTGGAGAGTTTTGGGTCTCCTTTGATGGACTTTTTGTTATTTGCCAAAATCCCTCTCCCCCTCCCCCCCTCCATTTCTCATCTTTGGAATCTAAAGTCAAATTCTTTTTTAGTTTCAGTCTATTGCATTAATAACATCTGGGGGGAGTGGAATTATGGGAAAATTAATGTTGCCACAATTTTATTATTTTCAATTTTGGCACTATTGTCTCCACAGCTTAGTGCAGTTGAGGTTTTTGTCTTCATTTTAGTTTGGGAATCTTGGATCTATCTGTGCTGCTTATCATGAGAAAACATGGACGGGCGAGGGGCGGGGGGTGTCTTAATTATGACTCAAGGAAATATTCATGCTGACATAATTTTACTGCTCTGTTTGTCTTGACATGTACCTCTAATGTTGATACTGCACATAGTTTGAGTCAACTGTTCCAACAGTGACCTTCACAAAACTGATATTTATGGTTGGACCTTACTTTTTGTTCATATGGATTGGTTTATGTCCCCTAATAATGTTTTAAATTCCAACATGATAATGCCTCCAAACACACAGCTAAAAACATTTTAAGAAGTATTCTTAGAACACAAGGTTAAAGTCAATTTTCCATGGCCAGTACAACTACCGAATCTAAACTTAATTGAAACTGTGGACAGTTCTGGAGCGGTAAATTCCGTCAGATCTACTCTCTCGTTCTTAAAATCTGGAAACTATCCTTGAAGAATGGGTCACTTGCCCACTTTGCACAGCGCAGAAATCGGACTCAGAATTTTGAGGGCAGAGAGCAGACCTTCTCACTATTTCAAGAAATCACGTTATGCAGGTGATTCCGACATGTTGTACACCCCCGTATACTGTCGAATGATTTCCTAATCTCCTTTTTTTGTTGGTATAAATTTATTTCGTGAGCCATTTCATGTTAAAAGTTAACCCGCACTCACAAAATGATCCAATGTCTTGCTTCCGTGATTCTTATTCTGGTCATTCGGTGAAATATTAAAAAATGATATTTTTACTAAAATAATGCAGCTTATTGTTCCTCAGAGGTTACAATGTTAGCTAAGGTAGAACTGTCCTCAAAAACTCCGCGATCGGGGCTTGCCAATTTATTCAGTTTATTCGGTAAAATATAAAAAACCGATACTTTTAGTGAAATTAGCCGTCCTTCTTTCATGCGTGAATTCCACCTCAAAATCTGCAACGTTGAGCTATAGAACTGTCATCAAAAAAGCATGCATTAAAAGGATGGAAACAGCTTTATAATTAGTTTTACGGAAGAACAAAATTTCATTATTTGCTTTTCTACTTCATGCATTCATCCGGATTATCATGTTTTGAAGCCCATCATTATTAATCTTTGGCGCTGATTATGTCAATAAAGTCGGATGGCAGCAACAGCGAAACAGCCTTTCTGGAGTGCAGCTGCGCACTGGGGAGAATTTTGGCAGGGAGTCGAAAAATGGCACAACACCGGCGAATGAGGGAGAATCCAAGGATGTTTTATATTTCACAGGATATACAATTGGAAAATGGCTGCCCATTCATTTCAATGGAAATTGCTCAGTGGCGCAGCAAGCCGACAAGGGGGCCAAGCTTCCGAAGCCACGCGGACATGCGCTGTGTGATTTTTACTCACACATGGGTAGTGTGGGGCTCATGAACGCGCTGGTATCCGAGGTGTCCATGACAACGGCTCGGGCTCGTGGCACTCCGACCTAGGGTGCGTGCTCACGATCACTTTTCACCGGAAATGGAAGTCTGACCACTGCAGACTGCACCCTGATGTACGGAACACAAAACATAGCCGCCGGTAAAGGTTTAACCCCTTAAGCCCTGAGCCTCTTTTTTGAAAATGGCAAGCCCAAAAAGAAATGAGTATAAATGAGTATATCTCTGCGACTGCTTGGTCTATTTGAATAATCTTGGTATCGTAATAAAGGTAAAACCATTTGGGATGTCATACCTGGTGTAAAAATCACTATATATGTCACTGAGTCAGAGTAAATGGAGATAGAACACAGTGTAAATGAAAGATCTCATTTTGCACCTAACAAAATTTTACTTCGATCCCTTGCAAATTTGTTGAGTTGCAGTCTGAAACCTCAAAAAATTACAGCACAGAATGTCATTATTATCTGTGCCAAAGTTTATTCTGATCAGGTAAATCAGAACAAAATTAGAGAGGAATGTCTAGGTGGCCTCTCCATTTTGGCAATTAAGGTACCTTGTGTTCCATTTCAGATTTCTTACATACCAGCTATAAAACCCATAAAATTTCACTTATATATCACTACAGGCATCCATTCCAACCAAATACAACATTTTTTAATTTTTAGAATAAAAAAAAATTAGTATTATTTCTGCCAGTTTTGTTGCCTATACAATTTCCCATTCAAAGATAATACATACAATGAAAATTAAGTTTGACTCCACTGAAGCATATTTATTAAAAAAACATAACAAATAAGTAAAATGATAAATACAAAGGCAATGTGAAAATATGTTAAAGAAAAGTAAGAATGACAAAAACCCCAGTGATTATCTGTAGAAGGCAACTGCGATTATTTCCAAAAAAAAAAAAAAAAATTACATTAAAAAAAGGTACCCCGATCAGGAATCGTACCTTTACCATTTCCTTTCAGCAGCGCAACATTTTATCCAATAGGCTGCGCCAATCGACAACAGTCTATGGTGAAATTGCCCATTCAACGAATGGGTAAGGAAAATACACACTGTACTGTTGTAGGCTCAGTATTTGTGCGGAATAGTGAAAAGATTCTGTCAGAAAACGACTTTGAAAATGAATGTTGAATATTTAGCGGATAATTATTCGGACAATACCTCAAACAAACTAGTTATGCGTTTATATTGTCGCGCTATTCAAGAACATTCATTATGTCCCATGGACTCAGCTTGACGCACTCGGAACGCAACGCTGTAGCTCAGGCTAGGTTTCTGCCATTAAGGTGGTTTAGAGTTCGTTAGAATCATTAGGACTCATACAATCAAATTCCTACCGGCATAGTCTTCCTGACAGCATCACAAGCCGATCTCAGAAAGAATAATACATTGCAAGGAGGCGGAATGCTACGGAGCTGAGATATTTGAAGCAACGCCCTAGGAAAGAACATGCTGGGATCCCGGCAGATCTAGTTTCGTTATAACACTAACACATTGGGCTAACAATAGCAATCGCAGATTTACCCTCGAACAGTTTTTTTATTGCAAAATATCAAAGATAAGAATTTTTTCCTGCTCATCTCTGTAGACTGTAAAGTGTATCCCTGCTGTTCTTTCAATGTGGTGTCGGTTTAAAATGACAGGGCTCATATCGTTGCATTCTGTGGACTTTCCTCTTTTATCTGAGGTATCGTTTTTATGCATAGCACGAATTCAGCAGAAATCCTGGCGATTCAGCTCTGATATGATTTTATCCTATGTTCTGCTGCATGCTTATTTACTTGCTTGGTGCTTGAATTGTGTTCGGTTGAGGTAAAATGGTTTACATGAGCTTTTGGCCGAGTTTCTTCGCGAAATGTGGATATGCCGCTTCACAATGTCACGATTTGAAAAAATGCTGTATTTATAGGCCTAGTGCGTAATAACCATTCGGGGTTCTTAAGGATCTCAGTTCTTAAGGGGTTAACACAAATGCAATAACAAATGTTAAAAACGACTTTGACAGGGAAGTAATACTATTGATTTCAACTGAAAAATCTCGGCAAAATAGTTGACTTGCTGTTGCGTAAATTTAACATGACATTGCTCAGGGGTGCGCTTCCTGAAATCACAGATGCTAACATAGTTGGAACCACGGACTGAATGGACGTATAAATTTCTGCAACTACGCTACTGGGAAAAGCGCCGCAGGCTCGTGTTCTCTTTAGTTCAACGTCGAATAACCGCATTATCGGAGTCAGATAATGGAATTCGCACGCAGACAAGCAAGAATTATCTTTTTCCGGATTAAAGACAATAAACAGAACACACAACACAACGCACTTCACCTATCTTATAAACTGATATGTTTTAAAGTCAGGAGCTTTAAACTTTTGTCAATTCTGGTAATCTAATTTACTTTTAGCTTACGTAACTTATAACCATTCCGTGGAGTATAATAAAATGGGTCTACCGTGAAATGTTACGCACGTTGTACTGCGTTATTTTTACCTTAAAGCTCCTTTTTTCTGTCCTTCCCCAGATATCTGAGCCTCTGGGAGTGCACTGAACAGTTCATCCATGAATTTCTGCATGTCAGCGAACCAGAGGCCGTGCCTTTCTATCCACCCCCAAAGCCCTTTCCAATAAAGTCTGTCTCGACTATAATTTTAATACCATCTCTACGTTTCATTTCTAAGTGCGAGTTAACATCGATTGTATTTGTGGTACTTAATTTTCTGATAATGGCCAGCTCTGTGAAAGTTAAGCATTAAACCCCTTTTGATTTTGAGTACTTGAGTTCATCTTCAAATATTAAGCAGAGCTGGCAAAAAAATCAAAAACTGACAAAACACAAATAATTCTATTTGAAAACATTTTTAATATATTGTTACGTCCCAGAAAAAGGAGGCTCAGACTGGTATTCAGCGGGTCTTTAGGTTTATTGTCGCACCGACGTTCATTGACATACAACTTTCCAAACTACTCTCTCTCTGACTACTCTCCCGGGACATCTCACAGAACAACCCTTGACCCGGCAACACACGCTACATCCGTTACTGTTTCCCAAAAATCCCCGGAAGTCCCGCCCCTCAGGCAAGCCCACTGTCTCGCACCTGTAGCAGCCGCTACAATATACATGTAAATACTGCCTTGGTGGTGACAATAATGACAGGTGGTGGGGGTGAGCAGATGGAGGATGACAGCTACATCCGACATGGGGTAGTACGGAAAACAGACACTGTGGGGTTGTCAGCAGCTGAGGGAACAGAGAGGTTTGGCTGGGCAGGCAAAGGGGTATTTTTTTTGGGGGGGGGGGGGGGGGGGGTCGGAGGAGATGGAAGATAACAGTAGAAGATGAGTGAACAGTGTAATGACTGCAATGTACTTAAAATGACCTTATAAAGACCTTATCAGATAAAGAAAGAATGCCAGGCCAATTAAAAGAGTTTTCATTTAAAAAATAAAAACCTCTGAGGTTACAATCCAGAGTGGGAGAAAGACCCTCATTACTTTAAGAGAAAGGAATGATTGTGTTTCAGTCCCCACGTCACAGGTGTACTTTTACCTGCTCTGGATTGCAGCTTCAAGGGACTGCGACAGATCTCTTAAAAAAATTTCATTTCCCAAAGGGGATAAATGAACATCATCCCCTAAAAATAAGCCAGGGCAGTCAAACTTTATCTGATGATGGTCAATGAAGTCCCCACCTAATTGGCCCCTAACAAATGCAGCCATTGCACCGCTCACCCATCGCCTGATCTGATTGATCCTCCCCGGATCAGCAGCCCTCCACTGGCGTCTCTCGGTGATGGAGGACAGGATGATCCTCATCCCAGGATAGCTGTGGTGAAGGTGCTGCTGGTCCCGCCTCATCGCTGCGACGAGCTCCACTCGTGCCGCCCAGGTCGTTCCCGCCGCAGTGGATGAGCAGGACATCTGGGGCTGCTCTTCCTCTCAGGGACTGGTCAAAGAAAGGGAGAAGGTTCCTCCACCTCAGACCTCCCCAGCCAAACATTCTTTTAGGTCTCGTATTTATCTTCGTTCAGATGAAAATCAGCCACACCGTCGAATCTACCTGCATCACTTCGGTTGATCTCAGATGCCGACTCTATATACGGAAGGGTGAAAAATTTATGGGGGGAAAAAAGTGAATGAGCAAACATAAGATGATTCTGATCGTTTTCTTGGCATAGTTTCAGTCGGTTAGTCCATTTAATGGCAGAAGCATCACTGAAATTCAGTGCAGTGCAATTCTGTGCAGTCACTTTTACATGACATTATGCTTTCCTGGAGTGAATAAAAATGGTCCTGAGCATATGTCACCGCCTTCAGTGAGGGAACATAAAGAAAGGTAATGTATTCCTCCAGTGAAGTTCTACAACTCTGCACTCCAGGCAAAAGAGAATTCAAGCTAATATGTTCACTTCGCAGCAATGAACAATTGCTCACCCGTCTGTATATATGTGTGTGTTTGTGCGTGTATTAGTGTGTGAGAGTGCATCAGAGCATTGCAATACCATTTACTCCTCTCCAGTGCTCTGTATTTGATTTTTTAAAAGTTATGTAGATTTTCTATCAATCTAAAATCATAAGTTGTAAACGGGACGGGACCCTATGGGATCACTTTTCTTTTCTGAATGAACATATTTTACGCTACCAACTGTTGCATTCTTTTAGGTCTCGTATTTATCTTCGTTCAGATGAAAATCAACCACACCGTCGAATCTACCTGCATCACTCCGGTTGATCTCAGATGCTGCTCACGAACATTACATCTTCGGATTTAGTATACTCTGACGTTTCCACCTACCCAAAACTTCGATCTAATAAAGGCTGTACCACAAAAATTGTGTATGCATGTTCAGTGCTTTCATGGATGTTCGGATCATGCACAAAATAATAAACATTTTGGATGTCATCTGTCAAGTTGCTGAAAAGTTTCGTCGTCAAGTATGAAAGTCAGTAATTAATTTTAGACTGAAGAATGGTTAATAAATGGTTTGCTAGGCAGTGTTCGAACTGAATTTATGTATTGCTATAAATGCACTCATATGGACATGACGTTAGATGCTACACAGCTGACACATGATGCATCAAAATACAGAAATTTGAATTGGTGTTTTTCAAAGTAATGGAATTATACAACTCATTACAATGATAACCATGAACTATGAAAAAGTGAGGTGAGTGTTAGCTGCGTATACATGCCTCTAGGATATCACAACAGCGGCCTTAGCTTACTGTACATTTTGCGGCACTACATAATGGAGTGTGGCAATCGAGTATATTACGGCCATTCATCAATTAAAATAAAATGGATAAAATATTTGCACCGTAACGCCAGCTCGCTTAATTGACTTGGCCACATATAGAATGTTCATCACAGACGGACGGCAAGGAATGCGCATTGTTCCACCCACTTGGTTCGGATCATGAACAACAAATAGTTATCATTTTGGATCTCATAAGTCAAGTTGCCGAAAAGTTTCGTCATCATGTATGAAGGTCGGTAAATAATTCAACAACGAAGAATGGTTAGGCTGATAAATGGATCGCTAAGCAGTGTTCGAAATGAATTTATATACAGCTATAAATGCACATTACGTTGCGTTAGATGCTACTCAGCTGACACGTTAAGCATAACGCATGAGAATAGAGTGATGCGAATTGGTGCTATTCAAAGTAATGGAAATATACAATGCAATTAATGGATTTAACCATTTCATTTTAATATGAAAAAAGTAAGGTGAGTGTTGCCTGCGTACATGTGTAACCGGATTTATAAACTGACAGAAGGTGTTTAAATGCATTTGTTTCCCTGCTGCATTTATGTTCTGTCCCTTTAAAGTTTATTCCCTCAAGTTTGTGACTGAATCAGTGGCTAGAAAAAGCGACGTAAGCAGCGTGGGGGCGGACAGGAGCGACAGCAAGATAACGAAGTAGGAAGCGGGGGTGTTGAACGGTGTGGCGAAATTGGAAAGGTTCAGGCTGTTTTACCAGTGAAAGAGTTTTAAGTTGCGTATATGATAATTATAGCTGCCACCAGGGATCTGCTATTGCGGTGAACTCTTCGCGGGAGGAGGAGGAGGAAGTACCTCACACCAAGGAAGATTCGGTCGGCAGGCTACTGTTCACCGCGGCTAAGCTACTTCTTTGGAGCTGAGAAGGAACGGTATTGTTGACGAGTTAGGTCCGTTTTGATAAGGCAAGAGCCTATTAGTGAGGAACAAGTGTACAGCTAAAGACTGATCGCTGTCCATGTGTTACCTTCTGTTGAGTGCTCGGCTGAGACGAAGATTCAGACGTAGACTGCAACGCGGAGTACGGCAGTGTTCTGCGTGGAGCATTTTCTTCCGCGGTCTTTTCCCCCTTTCAATAAATTCGCTTGCTGTAGCGCCTCTGCCTGCGACCCACGGATGTTCGCAGGAGACCGTGAGTAACACAAAAGGATCTAGCCTTGTTACCCTGCCACTACGAGACTCTCCCAACACGCAGAAAGACGGATTTCTAATACTCTACTATAAAACTGAGGACGGTAATTGACGGAAATTACGAAGGGACGTTTGCCCAATGCAGCTCCAGGCTACATTGCAAACATGGAGATTCAAGAGCTCCAGAAACAATTTCAGGAGCTGCAGACCAGGCTTACAGAACAGTCAGCAGCATTAATACAAGCGAGAGAAGACCAAAGAGAAGCGCTCGCCCTGGCAAAAGTTGTCATTGAGCAACAGACCTATGCTCAACAGGCTCCAGCAACAGTCTACATTCCCAGAGAGCGGAAGTACCCTGAATTCAGCAGTGGTCCATCCCAAAATGAGCTATGTGTTGAAGAGTGGGTAGCGTCTATGCAGTCTTCTTTTAAAGTAGCTAAGGTGCCCGAGGAAGACTAAGTGGAGATACTCAAACAGCACCTTAAGGGTGAAGCAAGATCAACTGTTAAGTTCATGCTGAGTGGTGAGGCGGTGAGTGCGCAAGGGATTTTTGATGTGCTTGAGGAGACTTATGGAAATAAGATCCCCATTGGAACCAGGCTAAGAGAATTCTACGACAGGAGGCAATTACCTGGTGAGACAATTCGCAGCTATGCTTACGATCTTCAAGAGAAACTCAACAGAGTGAGACGTCGGGACGAGGCCCATGTCCCTAATGCTGAGGCTATGCTGAAGGAACAGCTTGTCCTGGGGCTTAGAGATGATTCCCTGCGTAGGGAAATGAGAAGGCAAGCTAAGGAGCAAAAAGATCTAACGTTCATTGCTCTCATGCAGGCGGCTATTGACTGGTCCGAAGAGGAGGAAAGCTCTACAGTTGGTACAAATCGTAATCATGCATGGGGCACTGTTAATGCAACAACTGCCGAAGGTAACCCCCCTGCCCCAATACTAGAGACTCTGAATGAGGCAATTAAGGGTTTAGCTGCCAGGCAAGACGAGCTATTCACAGCATTGCGTGAAATGGAGAAAACTCAGCAGTCCCCGGTAAAGCCGAAGAGGGCGCCGCTAAAAGATAGTGAAGGGAGACTCATCTGCTACACATGTAGCCAGCCAGGGCATACAAGCAGGGTATGTCAACAGAACAAGGCAGGTCCCGCAAGTATGGGGGGAGATCAGGTGAAGGGTGAGGTGCGGCTTGTGGCTTGTACTGCAGGCGTCCAGCATCATGCTAGAGAAGGTCTGGGGGTAAGAGAAAACCACTCCCAGCAAGACTGTGCTTTTGGAGAGTGCTTTGTTATTGATATAAAGATTAACGGGGTGGATACAAGCTGTCTCCTTGACACCGGCTCAGAGGTCACAACCATCACGGAGGCCTATTTCCAGGAGCACTGTGGAGAAAGGGGATCAGCTCTGGCAGCCGCTAACTGGGTCCGGCTGACTGCTGCCGACGGTCTTGACATACCAGTCCTTGGGTGCCTTCAGGCAGACTTGGAATGCATGGGGAAAATGTTGACTGGTAAATGTGTCTTCGTACTACGAGATGATGGAGCCAAGACGTCCTCCATACCAGGAATTGTGGGAATGAATGTGATTGGAGATCTCCATGACCTTTTTGGTGACACAAAGGGGGTCCGGAGGGTGAGTCGCTATGGCCGGCAAGAGGGAGTGGCTCAGTTGAGACGTATCCTAACCGACATTGACAGAAAAGAACAATTGGTGGGCCTCAATGGAAAGATTAGTTATGTCAAAGTGGCAGGGAAGATGCCCGTTACCATCCCACCACGCAGTGAAAGGGTTGTTGAGGGCCGCTGTCGTGTACCACCTGGGACGAAGTACCAAATGTTGGTGGAGGCTTCATCTGACACTAGCCTGCCTAGTGGACTGCTGATTGCTAATGTCTTAGCTCAGACAATAGATGGCAAGGTCCCAGTTAGGCTTCTCAACTGGAGTGACGGACGGATCAAGCGTTTTCCCCAGAGCACGCATTGCAGAGCTATGTAAACTCCAAGAGTGTAACTTGGAAGGATGCCTACCCACTTCCAAGGGTTGAAGAGTCACTTTGATGCCCTGGGGAAAGCTCAGTTGTTTTCAACCCTTGACCTCTCAGCTGGATATTTTCAGGTCGCTGTTAAAGAGCAGGACCAAGAAAAGACTGCAGTGACTACGCCCTTTGGATTATTCCAATGGACTCGTATGCCCTTTGGATTATGTAACGTGCCAGCAACATTCCAACGCCTGATGGAAGTGGCACTGGGTGATCTTGCTTTTGACGTCCTACTGATTTACCTTGACGATATTATCATCTTCTCCTCTTACTTTGTGGGTCATTGCAAGAAGCTGGACCTGGTGTTCAGTCGTCTCAGGGAACATGGCCTGAAATTAAAGCCCAAGAAGTGTTTCTTGCTGAGAACAGAAGTGAAGTTCCTGGGCCACGTGATCTCTGCGGCAGGCATCCAAGTGGACATGGAGAAGGTCAAGGTTTTGGAGAACTGGCCTACCCCTAAAAATGTGACAGAAGTCCGGCAATTATTGGGGTTTATGAGTTATTACAGGCGTTTTGTCTCCTACTTTGCACATTTAGCTAGACCACTACATGCGCTGGTGGGCAAAACAGGCAGAGGGGGTATACGCAAGGGAGCCCCAACTGAACCTTTCATCTGGACTGAAGAATGTAAAGGTGCTTTTGAGAGCCTGAGAACTAGCCTCATGGAACCCCCGGTTCTGGCATACCCTGACTTTACCCTTCCATTTATACTCCCAACGGATGGGAGCCGACAGAGCCTTGGTGCTGTCCTTAGCCAGCGGCAAGGTGGGGTGGAGCGTGTTGTTGCATTCACGAGTCGGGGATTGCGCAGAACGGAGAAGAATGACAAAAATTATTCTGCCTTCAAGCTGGAACTCCTGGCGCTGAAATGGGCAATCACGGAAAAGTTCCGGAATTACTTAGTGTATGCTAAGTTTGTTGTTGTCACAGATCATAATCCCCTGCGGTACCTAGAAACTGCTAACCTTGGTGCAGTGGAACAGAGGTCGGTGGCCCAGCTTGCAGAACATGACTTTGAGGTGCACTACAAGCCAGGAAGGCAAAATACCAATGCAGACGTCCTCTCCTGACTTCCCGCAGGAGAGGAGCCCGAAGTGGAAGACACCGAAAAGGACTTCCTGGTAATGATGTCAGACGAAGTACGGGCTTGGATGTGGTCTGCTAAGGAGGTTGAAGCAAAAGGACTCGAAAGACATGTTGCAGTGCAGGCAACGATAAAAGGGCAAGTGTCTGGTTATGAGTGGAGTGAAGTTCAACAGCTTCAGGTAGCCGATCCCAACATCTGTCCAGTCCTGAGTGCTCTTAAGACTAACGTTTAGCCCACAAGAGAGCAAATACGAGAGATGAGACCATTATTGAAGAAGTTGGTCTACCAATGGGGTCGACTTAAGGTGCGACATGGGGTTCTTTTCCGCTGCATATGGGATTCGAGAGATGGTGAGGAAGTCTGGCAGTTGATTGTGCCTGAAAAGCTTTACAGGCATTTCTTTGAGTCCCAACATGAACACAGGGGTCATTTTAGTGGAGAAGGTATGCTCGAGATGATGAGACGGAACTACTGTTAGCCCACCATGAGTAAAGATGTTCAATGTTGGGTAACACAATGCCGACGCTGTGTCCTCGCCAAAGACGTGTTCCCAAGAACTCTTTTCCCCCTTTCAATAAATTCGCTTGCGGTAGCGTCTCTGCCCGTGACCCACGGAAGTTCGCAGGAGACCATGAGTAACACAAAAGGATCTAGCCTTGTTACCCTGCCACTACGAGACTCTCCCAACACGCAGAAAGACGGATTTCTAATACTCTACTATAAAACTGAGGACGGGAATTGACGGAAATCACGAAGGGACGTTTGTCCGGACTTATGTTGCAATATTGCTTAAATAATGACGCGTTTATGCGAATGGATTTAAAAGTGCTTTGTTTTGTTTAAGGTTATGCCTGTTGTTTTGTGGCTTCTGCCGTTTTCTGTCGAGGGTGAAACGATCAGCAAATGTTTTTTCTTTTTTTTTTTTTTTATTTTGTACCATAATATTCTAGTTGACCTTCTATTTGGGGTTTACGATCCCCATACTTAGGATTGGTGAATCTATTAGCTCAATTTGCAATAGAAACAATTAGTAAATATATTTCACTGGTACTGGTAAGATTAGGGCAGTTTAAGGTAAAATAATGGTTTGTTCAGGGTGAAAACGGATGTGACTGTGTTTACTAAAAATGCATTGATAGTTCACTGGAAACGGATGTGGTTTAATGTAATTTTTTATTCAATTATTTTACTTCCTGTTCATCATTGAATCACTCTTCCAGAAGAAAATAAATAACTGAGTTTTCTGCCCTAATCAGGAGTTACTGCTGTTACTCAAGTTTAATGTGATCGTTTCTCTGCAGAATAGGGGCAATTTGATGCTATGGCTGTTGGGGAGCGGTGCAGGGAGTGGTCAAATGTTTCCAGGTCTAATTTTGGTACAGGTATATCGCACAAGACTACACCCCTTTTCCGATTTAACCCGTGACGTGGAAAAGCCCCTTAATCCCAATCCCCACTGCTATTATAGTACACTGTGGGATTAAATTGAATTGCGCTGGGAGGCCGGGACCTGATCCTGGGTCTTCCTGCCATCTGGATAGGACACGAGAGCTCCCCTATAAAACAGGTACTGTCCTACCTGATTACACATAGTTCTAGGATGTCACAACAGCGGCCTTAGCTTACTGTACATTTTCTCGCGCTGCATGAAGTGCAGCAATCGAGGTGCTAAGTCACATATTATTACGTATTACGGCCATTCATGAATTCAAATGGCAAAAATATACTGAGCAACAAAAGAAACGCAAGTTAGCTAACTTAGTTAATGTGCTCTTATGGTTACCCAGATAGCAAGCACCTCCACTCTGGATCTGCCCTGGCTCCAGCTGATCAGGCTCAGAGCCGGGGCAAATCCGGAGCGGAGGAGCTTGCTATCTGGGTACTCATAGTTGCAGCAAAACAAAGAAAAGTTTGATAAAACGAGTGTAAATGCGCACACGCTAGTAATAAATTTGATTTTCAATAATTACGCGCAAACTTATTTTCCGGTTTGCCTTTAATTAACTTGCGTTTCTTTTGTCGCTCAACACACATGCTCCGTAACTTGCCAGCTCATTTCACCGACTTGGCTATGTCTTTAATGTTGAACAGACAGACGGCAAGGAAAGCCCATTGCTCCACCCACTGACATCCGCTGCAGTGCTAAATTCGGAGGAGCGGGAACGCGCTTACATATGAGGACCCGTTGGTGTTCGCATAACCTGAATATAAATAAAAGATTTTGTCTTTGCTGAGAAACGAGGCATTAATGATTTAAAAGAGAAAAATAAACTGTTTCGTTGTCGATAATTTGTGGCTGTCAAAAAAAATTATTCACGGATTTATCAGCGTGTCTTTTTCAATTATTCCCTACGGAGAAATTTCTTTTTGGCCCCCATGGCATCACGTGACCTGCAATATCACATTCGCCACTAGGACCATGGAGGATTATGTGGTCGACCCGAGTTGTGCGTCCAGATCTCCTTATAGGTCCATGGGAGAATCCACCACAAGCCCAATACGAATTGCCAAGATTTTTTCACTTTTTCTAGTTTGCGGGGATTCGTCCTCCTATGTCGCCAAAGTGTGACGGGCTTAAAGGGCAAGGCAAAGGTTACTCACCAGTCAGGTGCGCAGTTGGACGAGATTCGAGGTCTCGCTGGCAATAAGCACCTGTAACTGGCAACAAAGAAGCAGCATTGGCATGTATTAATGACAAAAATAAGGCAACTCTGCTAAACTAAATCACAAAACACCACCAGCATCGTCGCAACAACGATGATGATGATTACGATGATAGTAAGTTGTTTTATATTAATATTATTATAATGTTCTAAGTCATTTTTACTGAGCTTTAAATAACAAACAAAAATAATTAGTGGAAAACTTGAACAACCCATGCTTACTCTCACAAATCACGTGCCACTAATTATAGCGGGGATATTATGTTATTGGCCCGACGGCCGTCGCCGCGCTAGGTGTTAACCCGATAACTTTAGTAATATTTCAATCTGAAATTTCAAGTTTTGCATATAAGTAAGTATCATAAAGAGGAAGAACTGATTTGATTTTGGATAATTTACGATTTCTAGATTGGCCACCAGGGGCCAAAAACTGAAAAAATCACTGTTTTTATCATATCTCTGGAAATATTTGCCTGATTCACCACAAATCAAGTGAAAATGAAAGGTTGTGACCTGAGGATGTCTCCCAATGCTCTTTGCTTCTCCTCCACTTCAACGAGCAACAGCTGTGGCTCGTGGAAGTGGAGACGAAGACAGCAGGAGGGGGAGGGACTGCAGGGCAGGACCATTACAATATTGAACACTATTTCATTGTGTAATCAGAGCAAAAAATTTCAAATCAAAGAAATTTTGGGCAGGAAAACTGGCCATTTACAGGTAATGAATAATTCGAAAACAAAACAAATTTTAACAAGTGCACCGCCTATCCGCGAATGTCGTATTGCTGCGCAATACTAGTCCCCTACCAGTGTATGCATATTATATTTCCTAAAAAGTAGGTCTAAGTGACCTGAATAGGGTACATGACAAACCCTCTCCCCAAGATGCATCCTCACATCAACTTTGATGTTCCTAGGTCATGCGGTATTGAAGTCATGGAGCGGACACGAACGCGGACGGACTGACTGACGGACGGACGGAGTGCAATCCTATAGTCCCCTCCGTTTCCAGTAGGGGACTAAAGTCAAAGTCGTCTTGTGTTATTTCTATGTAAAGTTTTAGGAATTTTTTTTTGGAAAGAGCTTTAATACCTGTGATCAGAACCACACCCATGAGTTTGATCAGTTTAAAGATGGATAACTGCTAAATAAATATGATGATTGTGCTTTTATAGTTCATGGAATGCACAACCATTTTACCATAAAATTTGGGGTGTGTGATCCCTTTAAAGATGAAAATTAAATAATTAACAAATATTACCATTTTGTCATAATATGGGATAGCAACTGCCATCGGAACAAAACCAGAATACACAATGGATCGAGTTTAAGAAACACTGCTCTAGATCTCAGGGTTGCATCAGTTAAAGACCTGTGTGCACGAAGTACCTCAATCAAATTTTTGCAAAAAAAAAAAAAAAATTAGCTGACACCAGTATTAAAAGCCACAATGGCATCATCTGATACCAAAGATTTCTGCAAACAAGCACTCAAGTCTTGTATACTGCATGGTGCATTTCCATGGTCCATTGTCACGATCTGCAACATGTTTTGAAAACTTTGACCCCCAAAATCTCAAAAGTATTATTTTGTGACTTAGGCACATCCTGCACACAGGTCTTCATTTTGAAGACATGGAGCTGTTTTGAATAATATACTGTATGATATTTTTGTTTTTCTTTGTGTTTACAGTTGTTGGAACAAAAAATCATAGAAATTCCTGGCCTCATGTACAAACCCAAAGCCAGTGAAGTTGGCACGTTATGTAAATCGTAGATAAAAACAGAACACAATGATTTGCAAATCGTTTTCAACTTATATTCAATTGAATACACTGCAAAGACAATATATTTAATGTTCAAACTGAGAAACTTTTTCTTTTTTTGCAAATAATCATTAACTTAGAATTTAAAGGCAGCAACACATTGCAAAAAAGTTGGCACAGGGGCCTTTTTACCACTGTGTTACATCGCCTTTCCTTCTAACGACACTCAGTAAACGTTTGGGAACTGAGGTGACCAATTTTTGAAGCTTTTCAGGTGGAACTCTTTCCCATTCTTGCTTGATGTTCAGCTTAAGTTGTTCAACAGTCTGGGGTCTCCATTGTCGTATTTTACGCTTCGTAATGCGCCACACATTTTCAATGGGAGACAGGTCTGGACTACAGGCAGGCCAGTGTAGTACCCGCACTCTTTTACTACGGAGCCATGCTGTTGTAACACGTGCAGAATGTGGCTTGGCATTGTCTTGCTGAAATAAGCAGGGGCGTCATTGAAAAAGACGTTGCTTGGATGGCAACATATGTTGCTCCAAAATCTGTATGTACTTTTCAGCATTAATGGTGCCTTCACATATGTGTAAGTTGCCCATGCCTTGGGCACTAATACACCCCCATACCATCACAGATGCTGGCTTTTGAACTTTGCACCTATAACAGTCCGGATGGTTCTTTTCCTCTTTGGTCCGGAGGACAAGACGTCCACAGCTTCAAAAAACAATTTGAAATGTGGACTCGTCAGACCACAGAACACCTTTCCACTTTGCATCAGTCCATCTTAGATGAGCTTGGGCCCAGCGAAGCCGGCGGGGTTTCTGGGTGCTGTTGATAAATGGCATTCGCGTTGCATTGTAGAGTTTTAACTTGCACTTGCAGATGTAGCAACGAACTGTAGTTACTGACAGTGGTTTTATGAAGTGTTCCTGAGCCCATATGGTGATGTCCTTTACACACTGATGTAGGTTTTTGATGCAGAACCGCCTGAGGGATCGAAGGTCACGGGCATTCAATGTTGGCTTTTGGCCTTGTCGCTTACGTGCAGTGATTTCTCCAGATTCTCAGAACCTTTTGACGATATTATGGACCGTAGATGATGAAATCCCTACATTTCTTGTAAAAGCTCGTTGAGGAATGTTGTTTTTTAAACTGTTCGGCAATCAGTTCATGCATTTGTTCACTAAGTGGTGACCCTCGCCCCATCCTTGTTTGTGAATGACTGAGCATTTCAGGGAAACTGCTTTTATACCCAATCATGGCACCCACCTGTTCCCAATTAGCCCGTTCACCTGTGGGATGTTCCAAATAAGTGTTTGATGAGCATTCCTCAACTCTCTCAGTCTTTTTTGCCACTTGTGCCAGCTTTTTTGAAACCTGTTGCAGGAAACAAATTCCAAATGAGCTAATATTTGCAAAAAATTACAAAGTTTACCTGTTCGAACATTAAGTAACTTGTCTTTGCAGTGAATTCAATTGAATATAAGTTGAAAACGATTTGCAAATCATTGTGTTCTGTTTTTATCTACGATTTACATAACGTGCCAACTTCACTGGTTTTGGGTTTGTACATGAGGCCAGGAATTTCTATGATTTTTTGTTCCAACAACTGTAAACACAAAGAAAAACAAAAATATTATACAGAATATTATTCAAAACAGCTCCATGTCTTCAAAATGAAGACCTGTGTGCAAGATGTGCCTAAGTCACAAAATAATACTACTGAGATTTTGGGGGTCAAAGTTTTCAAAACATGTTGCGGATCGTGACAATGGACCATGGAAATGCACCATGCAGTATACAAGACTTGAGTGCTTGTTTGCAGAAATCTTTGGTATCAGATGACGCTCTGGCCATTGTGGCTTTTAATACTGGTGTCAGCTAATTTTTTTTTTTTTTTTTTGCAAAAATTTGATTGAGGTACTTTGTGCACACAGGTCTTCAACTGATGATCTGCCATCCCGGCAGTAATGCAACCCTGAGATCTAGAGCAGTGTTTCTTAAACTCGATCCATTGTGTATTCTGGTTTTGTTCCAATTGCAGTTGCTATCCCATATTATGACAAAATGGTAATATTTGTTAATTATTTAATTTTCATCTTTAAAGGGATCACACACTCCAAATTTTATGGTAAAATGGTTGTGCATTCCATGAACTATAAAAGCACAATCATCATATTTATTTAGCAGTTATCCATCTTTAAACTGATCAAACTCATGGGTGTGGTTCTGATCACAGGTATTAAAGCTCTTTCCAAAAAAAAATTCCTAAAACTTTACATAGAAATAACACAAGACTACTTTGACTTATTAGTCCCCTACCGGAAACAAGGGGGACTATAGGATTGCACTCCGTCCGTCCGTCAGTCAGTCCGTCCGCGTTCGTGTCCGCTCCATAACTTCAATACCGCATGACCTAGGAACATCAAAGTTGGTGTGTGGATGCATCTTGGGGAGAGGGTTTGTCATGTACCCTATTCAGGCCACTTAAACCTACTTTTTAGGAAATATAATATGCATACACCGGTAGGGGACTAGTATTGCGCAGCAATACAACATTCGCGGATAGGCGGTGCACTTGTTAAAATTTGTTTTGTTTTTGAATTGTTCATTACTTGTAAGTGGCCAGTTTTCCTGCCCAAAATTTCTATGATTTGAAATTTTTCGCTCTGATTACACAGTGAAATAGTGTCCAATATTGTGATGGTTCTGCCCTGCAGTCCCTCCCCCCTCCTGCTGTCTTCACCTCCACTTTCACGAGCCACACCTGTTGCTCGTTGAAGTGGAGGTGAAGCGAAGAGTATTTCAGAGCTGTGCAGCTGCTTTCTGAATTTTTAGCCCTGTTGTGTTGTGCTGCTGCTCCCCTTGTTTGTGGTTTGTTTTTCTAGTTTTATCAAAAGTCTTTATATTCGTTGTCAGCCTGTGCGTTTGGGTCCCTGCCCAAACGTGCAGCTGCAGCTGCATTCTGAAGTTTTAGCCCTATTGTGTTGTGCCACTGCTCCGTTTGTTGGTGGTTTGTACCAGTTTTATTAAAAGTCTTTATCTTTTTACTCAGCCTGTGCATTTGGGTCCCTTCTCTTCCTTCTCTCCCTTTTGGGTACATGGTCCCAGTGCCCGCCGATTTGCTGAAAATGCAAATGCAAATGAGTAATGTATTTTAATTTTCCATTTGTTATGAAAATTGCATGCATGGACTTGAAAATGAAAATGTAAAGGGGAGGATTACATTTGCATTTACATTATGATACAAATAATGTGCTTGTATCTTGAAAATGAAAGTGCATTTCTGACACTGCATTTTCATTTTCATTTTGTTAACTATATGCTTCCATAACTTCAAGGCTCATTCCCACTGGGCATTTTTTGCCTCAGCGATGTACTCCCAACGGAAATTGATGAACCTCAGGAGGCGTCAGTAACAGGTTCCCCGATATCCCGGGGAAGCTTTGGGAGCGTCACGAGCCATCTGGAACCATCGGGAGAACAGCAAACAAAATTTCAATGGTTGCATTGAAATCTTTCCCGATGTGTGCCCGACCTTTTTTTGGGAAAACAGGCCGGGGAGGCCTCACCGGAGCTTTCCAGAGCCACGCTTCGGCGAAATATCATTTTGCCTGAGGCTTCCCCGAAGCATCGGTGATGTCTTGCTGAAGTATCTAGGGGCCTTTCGGGGATATTTGAACCTTCGGCGAAAGTTCGGTGACCTTTCGGTGACACATTTCCGATGTCGGGGTTGCCTCCCCAAATATTCGCCAAAATTTCAGCGACGGTTGAAAGGTGCATTATTCCCATGGCGGTGATTGGCTGGATTTTGCATTCACGTGCACTATAAGTACATTTGATATAAGTACATTCCAGAGAGGAATGATGCTGAGCCAAAAATGTGCATATATTATAGCGCAGCCAAACAGTTATTTTATCAATGTTTTTTCCTGGCGCCAGGTCGTCCGTTAGACCAAAATAAATTAGTTGTGTTCAGCTCAACTACAACATTTTATGGAAAAACTTGTCAACAAAACCATGAAAAAGTAAATCACTTTTATTTTGCCAATGAAGAAAGAGGCACTTCCGTTTGCTCAAATAATAACATTATTTACATCAAGAGAAAAAATGAACAGGTTAAGGGAAAAAAACATATTATTAAAAAACATATATCCGCGGAAAATAAAGAACCCAAATTCCAGACCCCAGCCTAGACACCTGCAAGAAAACTAAATATGTATATCTAGCTGCTCAGTAAAAATAATAATAATTTAAATCGCAAGCAGTGTTATGGCCCTCGCCCTCCCGCCCGATCACCTCCCTTGCGACCAGTACACCAGTCATAGCATTAAAAATATTGGGGAGAGTGGAATTATGGCAGGAAGGAAAATTCATTCTGCCGAAATTTCACTCCCTTGTCCATTTCTAATATGTTGCTTCTGCAGTCAGGTTATTTGGTGTTGTGTTCCGTGGACTGTGTGTCCTGTTAGTTTATTTTAGGGTTTCATTATTTTGGTGATGTCAGTTTTTAGTTCAAGTCTCAGTGTTCACATTTTATTCCTCTCCCGTGTTAGTCCAGTCCACGTTTTACCCATGTACTGTCTTTGCTTTCTCCCCAATCGCGTCATTGTTTGTAGCAGTTTCTGTCTTAATTGATTGTGACACTGTTTCGGGTGATTTAATGGATTCTGGGTTTCAGCCTTCCTTCCTTTCTCGTTTACTAATCTCCCCTTGCTTTCCTATATGTACTAACAATTACTAATAGTTTGTTGTTTTTCTAAAATTACTAACCATACTAATATTGTATGTAATACTTACCTACTAACGAGCACCTGGGATTGTATAGCTGCACTTACTAATTGACTAATGATCTCTCAGCAGTCGCCCTGTTCTAGTCTCCGCCTCTTGCTTTTCTATTCACTGGCTTTGCTAAGTTTTCCTGCAGAACCTCTGCATTTCTTATCAGTCCTGTCTCTTTCTATTTCACTGTGAAATATTTATCCAATTTAATTATCCCGTCTTTGGGATTGTCTTGTGATCCTCGTCTGTGTGTTAATGTTTATCTGTTTCATGTAATTAGGTTTCCCATATGTTCCACCCCTGGTTAATTATATTAAGTTCCAGCACCTGTGTCTGTCCATGCCCCTGCCCTATAAAGATTCTCTGTTTCTGCAGTCATTCAGATCTGACTTCGCTCTCACTCCCGCCCCCGTTCACACCACTCCCTGCCCAGTGCACCCTCCTCTGGTCCCCTCATCTCTCTGTGTGTTCTTCAGCCGCATTCCCAGCCCAGCCTTCCCTTCCTGCTGCCTTCAGCCCCTGGTGCCCCCTGTCTTCCGAGCCCTGTGTGCCACCTGTCCTGTGCCCAGTGTGCCAGTCGCCTTCGCCGTCTCCAGCGCCCAGTGTGCCAGTCGCCTTCGCCGTCTCCAGCGCCCAGTGTGCCAGTCGCCTTCGCCGTCTCCAGCGCCCAGTGTGCCAGTCGCCTTCGCCGTCTCCAGCGCCCAGTGTGCCAGTCGCCTTCGCCGTCTCCAGCGCCCAGTGTGTCAGTCGCCTTCGCCGTCTCCAGCGCCCAGTGTGTCAGTCGCCTTCGCCGTCTCCAGCGCCCAGTGTGTCAGTCGCCTTCGCCGTCTCCAGCGCCCAGTGTGCCAGTCGCCTTCGCCGTCTCCAGCGCCCAGTGTGCCAGTCGCCTTCGCCGTCTCCAGTCCCCAGTGTGCCGGCCGCCTTCGCCGGCTTCCGAGCCAGCATCCCTGCCGTCCTGTCTGCCCCCCTCCTGATGTTCTCCCTGACCCTTCTCCCGACCAGCTGTGCCATCCGAGTTAGCCATCTGCCAGCTGTGCCCACTGTCTCGTCTTGTGCCTGCCCTCTGCCCCTTCCGAGTGTTCCCTAGCTCCCTTTCCCGAGTGTTCCCTAGCTCCCTTTCCCGAGTGTCCCCTAGCTCCCTTTCCTGAGTGTCCCCTAGCTCCCTGTTCCGAGTGTCCCCTAGCTCCCTAGTCCCGAGTCTGCCTGGTGTCAGTTCCCGAGTCTGCCCCCCGGTGTTCCTTCAGTTGGTTTTTGGATTCCTTAGTTCCCCACTGTTTCAGTGCAGTAGCACAGTGTTTCCGTTGGCCGGAGTGCCCCGTTTTCCCCCCTTCTCTGGTTTTCTGTCTATTTAATAAATTATGTTGGATCCCCGCATCTGGCATCTCACTCCCCTTTTGTCCTCTAGTTCCCTTTTATTCAGAGTCCAGTTCCCTTTGTTTCCGACTTTCCCGAGTATTCCCAGTGTTTTCCCTCTAAATCCGTAACAATTTGCAGCTTAGTGCAGTTGAGGTTTTTGTCTTCATTTTGGTTTGGGAATCTTGGATCTATCTGTGCTTCTTATCATGAGAAAACATGGGCGGACGAGGGGCGGGGAGTGTCTTAATTATGATTCAAGGAAATATTCATGCTGACATAATTTTACTGCCCTGTTTGTCTTGACATGTATCTCTAATGTTGATACTGCACATAGTTTGAGTCAACAAAACTGATATATATGGTTGGACCTTACTTTTTGTTCATCTGGATTGGTTTATGTCCCCTAATAATGTTTGATATTCCAACATGATAATGCATCCAAACACACAGCTAAAAATTTTTTAGAAGTATTTTTCGAACACAAGGTTAAAGTCAATTTTCCATGGCGAGTACAACTACCGAATCTAAACTTAATTGAAACTGTGGACAGTTCTGGGGCGCTAAATTCCGTCAGATCTATTCTTTCGCTCTTAAAATCTGAAAACTATCCTTGAAGAATGGGTCACTTGCCCAGCACAGCGCAGAAATCGGACTCCGAATTTTGAAGGCAGAGAGCAGTCCTTCTCACTATTACAAGACATCACGTTATTCAGGTGATTCCGACATTTTGTACACCCCCGTATACTGTCGAATTATTTCCTAATCTCCTTTTTTTGTTGGTATAAATTTATTTCGTGAGCTATTTAATGTTACAAGTAAACCCGCACTCACAAAATGATCCAATTGCGGAATAAATAAAATCAAATTCAAATGCAGCATACAGACGTAAGCTATTCTACCTCTGTAATGTCTTGCTTCCGTGATTGGTGCTTGTCAATTTATTCTGGTCATTCGATGAAATATTAAAAAGTGAGATTTTTACTAAAATAATTCAGCTTATTGTTCCTCAGAGGTTACAATGTTAGCAAAGGTAGAACTGTCCTCAAAAACTCCGCGATCGGGGCTTGCCAATTTATTCAGTTTATTCGGTAAATATTAAAAAGCGATACTTTTTGCGAAATTAGCCGTCCTTCTTTCATGCGTAAATTCCACCTCAAAATTTGCAACGTTGAGCAATAGAGCATGCATTAAAAGGATGGAAACAGCTTTCTAATTAGTTCTACAGAAGATCAAAATTTCATTATTGGCTTTTCTACTTCATGCATTCATCCGGATGATCATGTTTTGAAGCCCATCATTATTAATCTTTGGTGCTGTTTATGTCAATGAAGTCGGATGGCAGCAACAGCGAAAATTCTGGCGTGCAGCTGCGCACTGGGGACAGTTTTGGACTGCGGTCAAGCTATCACCAGTTCGCAAAACGACGGTCAAACTATCACCGCTAAAATTTTGATGCGCAATTACAGCGGATAGCGCGGTACTTTGGTCACGTGATACAAATGCTGTCAAAATTCGGCTTGCTGAGAGAAAAACCGAGGCTTATTCAACGAAAGAATGCGTATATTTTCTTCATTAAAAAAATCGTCAACAACTTCCATAATGTAGTTTGCGGTCAAGCTATCACCAGTTCGCAAAACGACGGTCAAACTATCACCGCTAAAATTTTGATGCGCAATTACAGCGGATAGCGCGGTACTTTGGTCACGTGATACAAATGCTGTCAAAATTCGACTTGCTGAGAGAAAAACCGAGGCTTATTCAACGAAAGAATGCGTATATTTTCTTCATTAAAAAAATCGTCAACAACTTCCATAATGTAGTTTGAAAATGACTTTTCTTTTTCTTTTTTCAATAAATAGTTCACATTTTGTGCAGATTGAAATGTGAGATTTTGGCGAGCTGCTGTGAATCCAGATGACAAATAATTGCTTGTAACTGTAATAATGTTTTACTTAAAGCAAATAGTTAGAGAAAAGTGACACTTGATTATGATAGAAGAGGGATCCTCCTATAAGCCCACCAAATATTGAGAGATTCTGTGGTGGATATTTTTAATAAAGGGCCTTCAAAGTTGATACTGTGCAATGTGTGAATGCAGAAAATTGGATGGGGGTTTCATACTTGCGGACCTCTATTTCCTGCAAATCAAATAGTTAGAAAAAAGTTACACTTGATTATGATAGTAGAGGGATCCTACTATAAGCCCACCAAATATGAACAGATTCTGTGGTGGAAATTTTTAATAAATGGCCTTCAAAGTTGATACTGTGAAATGTGGGAATGCAGAAAATTGGATAGGGGCGTCATACTTGCGGACCTCTATTTCCTGCAAATCAAATAGTTAGAAAAAAGTAACACTTGATTATGATAGTATAAAAATCTTTCTATAAGCCCACCAAATATGAACAGATTCTGTGGTGGAAATTTTTAATAAATGGCCTGCAAAGTTGATACTGTGCAATGTGGGATTGCAGAAAATTGGATAGGGGCGTCATAGTTGCGGACCTCTATTTCCTGCAAATCAAATAGTTAGAAAAAAGAAACACTTGATTGTGATAGTACAGGGATCCTTCTATAAGCCCACCAAATATGAACAGATTCTGTGGTGGAAATTTTTAATAAATGGCCTTCAAAGTTGATACTGTATAATGTGGGATTGCAGAAAATTGGATGGGGACGTCATACTTGCGGACCTATATTTCCTGCAAATCAAATAGTTAGAAATAAGTAACACTTGATTATGATAGTATAAAAATCTTTCTATAAGCCCACCAAATATGAACAGATTCTGTGGTGGAAAGTTTTAATAAATGGCCTTCAAAGTTGATACTGTACAATGTGGGATTGCAGAAAATTGGATAGGGGCGTCATAGTTGCGGACCTCTATTTCCTGCAAATCAAATAGTTAGAAAAAAGAAACACTTGATTGTGATAGTACAGGGATCCTTCTATAAGCCCACCAAATATGAACAGATTCTGTGGTGGAAATTTTTAATAAATGGCCTTCAAAGTTGATACTGTGAAATGTGGGAATGCAGAAAATTGGATGGGGACGTCATACTTGCGGACCTATATTTCCTGCAAATCAAATAGTTAGAAATAAGTAACACTTGATTATGATAGTAGAGGGATCCTGCTATAAGCCCACTAAATAAGAAGAGATTCTGTGGTGGAAATTTATAATAAATGGTCTTCAAAGTTGATACTGTACAATGTGGGATTGCAGAAAATTGGATGGGGGCGTCATACTTGCAGACCTCCATTTCCTGCAAATCAAATAGTAAGAAATAAAAGTAACACTTGATTATGATAGTAGAGGGATCCTACTATAAGCCCACCAAATATGAAGAGATTCTGTGGTGGAAATTTTTAATAAATGGCCTTCAAAATTGATACTGTACAATGTGGGAATGCAGAAAATTGGATAGGGGCGTCATACTTGAGGACCTCTATTTCCTGCAAATCAAATAGTTAGAAAAAAGTTACACTTGATTATGATAGTAGATTGATCCTACTATAAGCCCACCAAATATTAACAGATTCTGTGGTGGAAATTTTTAATAAATGGCCTTCAAAATTGATACTGTGCAATGTGGGAATGCAGAAAATTGGATGGGGGCGTCATACCTGCGGACCTCTATTTCCTGCAAATCAAATAGTTAGAGAAAAGTAATATTTGCATGTCATAACATATGTATCCTACTATAGGCCATAGAATATCAAGAGATTCTGTTGTGGAATTTTTAAATGAATGCCCATTAAAATTGATACTGTGTAAAATGCCAATGCAGACAATTGGATGGGGGGATCATGTTTGAGGGCTGATAATTCCGGCAAATCAAAGTGTTTGTCAAAAGTTACCATTCAATAGCATAACTCATCGATCCTATTATAAAATTTTAAAACATTAAAAGATTCCATTGTGGAATTTTAAAATAAATGGCCGTCAAATTTGGGACTGTTTAATGTGTCAATGCAGGCAATTGAATGGGGGGTGCATTCTTGAGGGCCTATAGTTCCTGTGAATGAAGCAGTTTGTAAAAAGTACCTCTTGCTTACTACAGGTTGTAGTATCAACTCACTGAATATGAAAAGAATCGGTGCCAAACTTATTGAATAAATGGCTATCAAATCAGGAACTATTGTAATGTGTGAATGGAGATGACTGATTGGGGTACCATGTTTGAGAGCCTGTAATTCCTGTAAATCAAAACTTATGTGAAAAATAACAATTCCTGACCATGCTAGATGCACTGTAATATAAATTGACTGAATATGAAGAGATTCTATGATGGGATTATGAAAAAAATGGGCATCAATGTCAGAACTGTTGCAGTGTGCGAAAAGAGATGATTGAATGTGGGGCTTAATGATTAATTGTATGTTTTCATCAAACTATTCATTCAAAATTTTATTATGCTGTATTTTTATGAATTTTAGAGCATGCATGTGAAAATTTTATTGTTCATGGCATTCATGCACAACAGCATAATAAAAGTTTTAAAAAGTAACATCAAAACAGAGAAGTGTTGGGTTCTTCATTGGTGAAATTATGAACAAATGGTCGCAAAAACTAACCATTTATTCGGCGAGCAAATTAGTCCAATCTCTTTTCTTTCATGTTTATGTTTAGGTCAAGAAAATAATTTTGAAATAAATAAAACACTTATGTTCAGGTACTTAAGTTGGAGATATCTAATTCTATCATTGACTTATTCGGTCTGTAAGATTATATAACTTGAAATAATTTGCATAAGTGAAAATTAAACAATATGCTCAAGGTTATTTTATTTTGCAAGCCATACATGGATATTTCTGGTGAAGGGGAAGGTTAAGAGGTTAAATACACCTAAGAAGACAAATGAATAGTTTGATGAAAACATACAATTACAAATGTGTTTGTAACAAAAACCATCAAATGTCGGTGGGCCGCAGGATCGAGTAAGGCAAGTTCAAGCTAACGCATTTTTTTTTTTCAATCAAGGCAGTACAAAATACTTCAGGTGATGCACATTGATTCAAAAATTTCCGGTACATTAGGCCGACACTTGACGTAAACTATTACAAGTAATATTCTGTGCAAGTTCTTTTTGACAAATTATTGGTACTAAAACAGTCATCCATTCAATTTAATTCATGGTCACCCATTCCATTGTCTTCATTCTCACACTGCAAAGTGACTAATTTGATTGCCATTTCTTTAATAATTCCGCCATGGAATCTTTTCATTTTCAATGTGCTTGTACAAGAATACATGAAGTTTGTAAAGGAGGTGTTATATTCCACAAACTTCTTGACTTGCAGAAATTACAGGCCCTCAAAAATCACCCCCATTTCAACTGTCTACATGCGTACATTGCAAGAGTAACAAAATTCAATGGCCATTTATTTAATATTTCTACATTGGAATCTCTATATTCAGGTTTTTATAATAATACAAAGGATGTAGTGCGGCAAGCAACTGTTATTTTTCTAAAATTTTTGTATTTGCAGGAATTACAGACCCTGAAACGTGGCCCCACATTCAATCATCTCTTTTCGCACACTGCAACAGTTCTGACATTGATGCCCATTTTTTTCATAATCCCATCATAGAATCTCTTCATATTCAGTCAATTTATATTACAGTGCATCTAGCATGGTCAGGAATTGTTATTTTTCACATAAGTTTTGATTTACAGGAATTATAGGCTCTCAAACATGGTACCCCAATCAGTCATCTCCATTCACACATTACAATAGTTCCTGATTTGATAGCCATTTATTCAATAAGTTTGGCACCGATTCTTTTCATATTCAGTGAGTTGATACTACAACCTGTAGTAAGCAAGAGGTACTTTTTACAAACTGCTTCATTCACAGGAACTATAGGCCCTCAAGAATGCACCCCCCATTCAATTGCCTGCATTGACACATTAAACAGTCCCAAATTTGACGGCCATTTATTTTAAAATTCCACAATGGAATCTTTTCATGTTTTAAAATTTTATAATAGGATCGATGAGTTATGCTATTGAATGGTAACTTTTGATAAACACTTTGATTTGCCGGAATTATCAGCCCTCAAACATGATCCCCCCATCCAATTGTCTGCATTGGCATTTTACACAGTATCAATTTTAATGGGCATTCATTTAAAAATTCCACAACAGAATCTCTTGATATTCTATGGCCTATAGTAGGATACATATGTTATGACATGCAAATATTACTTTTCTCTAACTATTTGATTTGCAGGAAATAGAGGTCCGCAGGTATGACGCCCCCATCCAATTTTCTGCATTCCCACATTGCACAGTATCAACTTTGCAGGCCATTTATTAAAAATTTCCACCACAGAATCTTTTCATATTTGGTGGGCTTATAGCAGGATCCCTCTACTATCATAATCAAGTGTTACTTTTTTCTAACTATTTGATTTGCAGGAAATATAGGTCCGCAAGTATGACGCCCCCATCCAATTTTCTGCATTCCCACATTTCACAGTATCAACTTTGAAGGCCATTTATTAAAAATTTCCACCACAGAATCTTTTCATATTTGGTGGGCTTATAGTAGGATCAATCTACTATCATAATCAAGTGTAACTTTTTTCTAACTATTTGATTTGCAGGAAATAGAGGTCTGCAAGTATGACGCCCCTATCCAATTTTCTGCAATCCCACATTGCACAGTATCAACTTTGAAGGCCATTTATTATAAATTTCCGCCACAGAATCTGTTTATATTTGGTGGGCTTATAGTAGGATGCCTCTGCTATCATAATCAAGTGTTACTTTTTTCTAACTATTTGATTTGCAGGAAATAGAGGTCTGCAAGTATGACGCCCCTATCCAATTTTCTGCAATCCCACATTGTACAGTATCAATTTTGAAGGCCATTTATTAAAAATTTCCACCACAGAATCTGTTAATATTTGGTGGGCTTATAGTAGGATCAATCTACTATCATAATCAAGTGTAACTTTTTTCTAACTATTTGATTTGCAGGAAATAGAGGTCCTCAAGTATGACGCCCCTATCCAATTTTCTGCATTCCCACATTGTACAGTATCAACTTTGAAGGCCATTTATTAAAAATTTCCACCACAGAATCTGTTAATATTTGGTGGGCTTATAGTAGGATCAATCTACTATCATAATCAAGTGTAACTTTTTTCTAACTATTTGATTTGCAGGAAATAGAGGTCCTCAAGTATGACGCCCCTATCCAATTTTCTGCAATCCCACATTGCACAGTATCAATTTGAAGGCCATTTATTAAACATTTCCACCACAGAATCTCTTCATATTTGGTGGGCTTATAGTAGGATCCCTCTACTATCATAATCAAGTGTTACTTTTTCTAACTATTTGATTTGCAGGAAATAGAGGTCCTCAAGTATGACGCCCCTATCCAATTTTCTGCAATCCCATATTGTGCAGTATCAATTTTGAAGGCCATTTATTAAAAATTTCCACCACAGAATCTCTTCATATTTGGTGGGCTTATAGGAGGAAGTCTCTTCTATCATAATCAAGTGTCACTTTTCTCTAACTATTTGCTTTAAGTAAAACATTATTACAGTTACAAGCAATTATTTGTCATCTGGATTCACAGCAGCTCGCCAAAATCTCACATTTCAATCTGCACAAAATGTGAACTATTTATTGAAAAAAGAAAAAGAAAAGTCATTTTCAAACTACATTATGGAAGTTGTTGACGATTTTTTTAATGAAGAAAATATACGCATTCTTTCGTTGAATAAGCCTCGGATTTTCTCTCAGCAAGTCGAATTTTGACAGCATTTGTATCACGTGACCAAAGTACCGCGCTATCCGCTGTAATTGCGCATCAAAATTTTAGCGGTGATAGTTTGACCGTCGTTTTGCGAACTGGTGATAGCTTGACCGCAGTGATTTATTGGCTGGGAGTCGAAAAATGGCACAACACCGGCGAATGAGGGAGAATCCACCACGAGCCCAATACGAATTGGCAAGATTTTTTCACTTTTTCTAGTTCGCGGGGATTCGCCCTCCTGTGTCGCCAAAGTGTGTCAGGGGCTTAAAGGCAAAGCAGAATTGCTGATAAAGAATTGCTGATAAATGACTCACCAGGCAGGTGCGCAGTTGGACGAGATTCGAGGTCTCGCTGGGAATAAGCACCTGTAACCGTGGCAACAAAGCAGCAGCATTGGCATGTGTTAACGACAAAAATAAGGCAACTCTGCTAAACTAAATCACAAAACAACCACCATCGTCGCAACAACGATGATGATGATGATAATAATAATAATATTATAAAACAACTTACTATGTTCTAAGTCGTTTTTACTGAGCTTTAAATAACAAACAAAAATAATTAGTGGAAAACTTGAACAAACCACACTTACTCTCACAAATCACGTGCCGCTAATTTCAAAACGATTTAGGCCTACTTACAGTCCAGTGATCTGTGTGTTTGAGTATACCAGAAAAAGCTTGCACTTAAGACTAAAAACAAAACGCAAGTGACAATCCGGGATCGACGCTCCTCCCGCTTCATCTGGTTGCAGTGATCAATCAGAATAAAACAGGATTTATCGGGTTCAACTTGAACCCCAGTCATCTCAAAATCGTGTCGCTCCGCGTGCATGGTGGAGGAGCAGCGGCACATACAGATATTAGGCTTTGTTTGCCCTGAAGAGTATTTACTCCGGTCATCATTGACCAATATATTCTTATGTTCTGTTTAATGCCCCGCCTACAAGATAACAATGAATTAACTCCCACTAGAACGTGATCATCTAGACAGCCATTAAAGCTTAAACGGAAAGTCCCAGAATGTTTGAAGCCATTACCCAACAGTTATTGTGCACGTTGACATACTGAATGTGAAGACTGCGGCGTCGTGTATTCTAAGGGGAAAAGTACAATAATTACATGCTTATTTTCAGTTGCGGCTCGTGAATTGGCAACAGGGGAAGCTCAAACAATCCCTTAAAGTTAATGATTGCTCATGACCTGTTTTCAAACATCCATTTAAACTACAATAACAGAAACTCTGAAAACTCAACATTATCTGATGCGGCCAGTTTGCATTAATAACGCATACCTGTCAACTCTCACGCATTCGGCATGAGTTTAAGCGGCATTTTTATGTTCCTCTGCTGCAGACAGCAATTATTCTATCGACGCGTATGTAAGAGATTTTCGCGTGGAATTTAAGTACTTGTGCATGGAGGAGTTTGAAGCTATGGAATTGCATAAAAGCGTTTCAAATGATCTAATTTAATTTAAACGATCATGAAACAAATGCATTGCTTCCAAACCCCAACCCCAGAGTAAATAAAAGCGTGAGAAGTCAGGAGTCGTAATCAGTATGCGTTATCAATGAAAACTGGCTACATCTGATAATGTAGAGAGTTTTAGGAGTTTCTGTTATGGTAATTTCAATGAATGATTGAAAACGGGTCATGACCAGTCATTAATTTTAAGGGATTGTTTGAGCTTCCCCTATTGCCAGTTCACGAGCCGCCGCTGCGTATTATACTTATTATTTCTAGGGCTGACTGCAATAAACAATTATGTCCAGATGTTATATATTGGACATAACTGTTTATTGTAGTCCGCCCTCGATTTATACGCACTGAAAAAAAATTTGGAGTGACATTTACTTAAAAAAAAGCTAGGCGAAGTTTTCCACACAGGAAGTCCTTACTCAGGATAATTTAAAGTAGCATTTACTTCCTAGTAACAACTTTTTTTTTTTACAGAAAATACTCAAGTAAACCTTACAAGCAATGTCCAAAAGTACTCATCTATTGATAGTAAATTTTACTCAATTATCATTGTATCTAATTGCAAAACCCAGTTAAGTATTCTTGTTTCTTCTTTTAATACACTTTTCTTAGAATTAAACAAAGAAATTGTTAAGTAATATTTACTTGATTTAAATATAAATTACTACTTGACATTAACACAATAAACATTTGTTATTTCTGTGAAACTGAGTAAACAAACATTTAAAGTTTTTCAAATGCACACTTTATTTAACATAGATATTTAAAATATCTTACATCATAATCGCACTTTACGATTTGAAGAGTTATGTAACATCTTTCTTTGAAATCTCTGAACAGAGAAGAGCACACCATCAGTGTCAACTGTCTACCAACGCTGTTTGGTAGTGGATTGCTGTGATCACTTACCGATAAGGTGAACAAACACAAAAAAACCTTTCCTTTGTGGCACATAAGCACAAGGATTCAAAACACACATTGCAACACTGTAAACACTCATACTAGGAGTTTCTTGTGGAGAGCCTGGACTTTATGACATTTTCAGGATTTCAAGCTGAAGAAACAGTTTCTGAAACACTAAGTGAGTTACATTGGGTAACTTGACTGTATTACATTCAGTTAAAACATTATTAAAACCAAAAACAAACATGTAACAATTTCAAGTGTCCATGTAAGGTCTTGCTTTCTTTTAAAACTCAGAACAGAGAACAGCCCATAAATCAACTGTCTATCAACACTGATTGGATCGCTGCGATTACGGACAGGAAATGCGAAACAAAGAAAAAACACCTCTCCTTTGTGGGACTGAAAAAAAGGAAAACAATGCAACGCTCATGCTAGGAGTTTCTTGTGGAGAGCCTGAACTTTTGAGACATTTTCAGGATGTCAACCTCAAGAAACAGTTTCTGAAACACTTGAAATGTGTATTTCAGTTTCAGTGGGTAAGTCAAGTTAAGTGCATAGATGACACCCATGAGCAGCAGACAAGCATTTGCCACACTTCTGCAGCCCCCCAGAACCTCTCTCCCCTCTATGATTACAGAGGCATCACTTGGATCTCTGTTTTCCTGTGCCATGTTTGGATGGATCACAATGATCTTGATGATGTGTTGACTGCTGTCATCTCTCAGGGTTTCATGGCTGACATCCTGTGAAAACACATACACCCACAATTAGAAATCAATGTCTGAGACTGGATTTCAAGTACAGTCAAACGAGGTTGAATGACATGAAACAGTTAATAATGCCTGGATTGTTGAAGAGGGTGTGTCTGCCGACCCTGAGACTGCAGATTCAGACCTGCAGTTCCGGACGCAGAGTTCTAGACGCCATGTTTTTCATGAGAAACAAGACTACGGCCAGACGACCACAGGTGAGAGTGTGGACCAAGGCTGTACACCTAACATCTTTCAGCTCGTACGGTTTGTGTTCACACGTTTGTTTTCACTCTGGTTCAAACATCACACTACTGGCAGAGTGACGCGTTTCCAGGCCGACTGACAAAACTGTTGTTGGAAGGGAGACTTTTTTTTTAGCTTCATCAAATTCACACTGATCCCTGGAGGGAAATTCTATAGTGTCATACTTGTAAACACTTAAATCTTGGTATTTTTATTCAGGTGTAATACAACTTTAAAATTGTAACTTGTTTCAAAAAGAAGTATTTGGGTGAGATGCTGATTTTGTTTTATTTTACAGCCGTCCAGTAGGGCACACTGTCGCGAAAAATTAGGTGTCTAGAACTGCAGGTCAGTCTGAATCTGCATACTCTGGGTCTGCAGCCACATATGGGATAGGGATTGTTTCAGATCAGTGTAAAGAAATGCATGGAAATATAAATAAACCACAGTGAAACACAATTCAGTGTAGAGGACCATGACTCCTTGTGGTTTTGATCTTCAATGCAAATTCTGAAAAAAGTGTCAGATGCAGTATCATTTAAAAAATGGGAAACTGCCATTAATATTGTATTGTAATTCTGTATTTGCTATGTTTTTGTCTTTGGCCCAGGTCATCTCTGTAATGAGAACTAGTTCTCAATCGATTGACCTGATTAAATAAAGGCTAATAATTGTCGGTTCATGCTTATGACCTTATTTATTATCGGAATAAACGAGTATTACACCCAAAGATAACATCACAAGTGAATATCAGATTATAAGGCCAGACAACCTCATAAAATTTACCTGGTAGTCTTTGATCAGCTCCTTTGCAGACTCTCGAAGGATCTCGACCAAGCAACGGATGATGATGTCTCTTCTGCCTTCGATATGTTGCTGTTAAAAAAAGAGGAGAAAATTATTACAGAGAACAATACATAACAGCACATACAAATGTAAAGAGAAAGTTACCTATAGGGAATGTAAGCTTGCAACAGCATTCTATGTGGGCAAGAGTAAATGTAAATGTATATCTTAGTGTCTGCTGAGACAATGTGCTCCATCAAGGGCTCCATACAGGGTCTCTGTCAACATGGGAATCAAATCAAACCCATGACCTTAAGGTCAATTGTCACTCATTGTAAAGACAGAACTACTCAAATACATGATCATTTCTCTCTAAACATTAAGAGGATGTCACTAAAGTAGGTGATAAACAAACCTAAGTTACTTCCTTCAGGGCTGCTGTATCAAACTGGAGCCCCTTCTGATTGTCTCTGAAAATTTTGTATTGCACAAGTCTAGAAGCCGCAGGAATGGATCTCGCTGCACTCAGAGACTCACGGTGAAAATTATGTAAATGTCTGTGCTTTTTTGAGTACATACGAGAGAGGACAAATTTGTATACATTTCTGTGAGAAATCATGCATTAAATTGTAGCCACAGTGATTAAATTAAGAGAAAAGTTTGAGGTCAACGCAGAAACTGATCAAAATAAAACATCGGCAATACAGTCATGGCCAAAAGTTTTGAGAATGACAACTATTAATTTTCACAAAGTCTGCTCTTTCAGTTTTTATAATGGCAATTTGCATATACTCCAAAATGTAATGAGGAGTGATCAGCTCAACTGCAATTAATTGCAAAGTCCCTCATTGCCTTGAAAATGAACTTCATCACCAAAAACACATTTCCACTGCATTTCAGCCCTGCCACAAAAGGACCAGCTAACATAATTTCAATGACACACAGGTGTCACACACATTAACACAGGTGTGGGTGTTGATGAGGACAAGGCTGGAGATCAATCTGTCATGATTAAGTGACTGGACCCTTTAAAAGGAAGATGGTATATGACACCATTGTTCCTCATCTGTTAGCCATGGTTACCTGCAAGGAAACACGTGCAGCCATCATTGCACAAAGAGGGCCTTACAGGGAAGTTTATAGCAGTGAGTAAGATTGCACCTCAGTCAACCATCTATTGAATTATCAAGAACTTCAAGGAGAGAGGTTCAATTGTTGCCAAACAGGCTCCAGGGCGCCCAAGAAAGTCCAGCAAGCGCCAGGACTGTCTCCTGAAGGTGTTTCAGCTGCGGGATCGGGCCACCACCAGTGCAGAGCTTGCTCAGGAATGGCAGCGGACCGGTGTGAGTGCATCTGCACGCACAGTGAGGCGAAGACTTTTGGAGGATGGCCTGGTGTCAAGGAGGGCAGCAAAGAAGCCACTTCTCTGCAGTAAAAACATCAGGGACAGACTGATATTCTGCAGAAGGTACAGGGACTGGACTGCTGAGGACTGGAGTAAAGTCATTTTCTCTGAATCCCCTTTCCGTTTGTTTGGGGCATCTAGAAGAAGGCTGGTTCAGAGAGGCGAGCGCTACCATCAGTCCTGTCTGATGCAAACAGTGAAGCATCCTGAGACCATTCATGTGTGGGGTTGCTTTTCGGTCAAGGGAGTGGGCGCTCTCACAGTCTTGCCTAAAAACACAGCCATGAAGAAAGAATGGTACCAGAACGTCCTCCAAGAGCAACTTCTCCCAACCATCCAAGGGCTGCTTGGTGATGAAGAATGCCTTTTCCAGCATAATGGAGCACCTAGCCATAAAGCAAAAGTCATAACAAAATGGCTCAGAGAACAAAACATTAAGATTTTGGGCCTTTGGCCAGGAAACTCCCCAGATCTTAATCCCATTGAGAGCTTGTGGTCAATCCTCAAGGAGCGGGTGGACAATCAAAAACCCACAAATTCTGACAAACTCCAAGCATTGATTATGCAAGAATGGACTGCCATCAGTCAGGATTTGATCCAGAAGTTGATTGACAGCATGCCAGGGAGAATTGCAGAGGTCTTGAAAAAGAAGGGTCAACACTGCAAATATTGACTAATTGAATTTTGTGTCTCAAAACTTTTGACCATGACTGTAGATTCTCAGTATGTGATGTCCACATTAGATGTTGCAATTAAATTAATTAAAACGTTCACCTCACTCAGCGAGTCCAACATGGATTTAATCTTCGTTCCTGCAATTCCCGCCCTTCTTCCAAAATATCTCCACCACTTTGGTGTGCCTGTCCAGTTTGGACAAAAACGTTCGCTCCAGATGAATTGTGGTTATTCTTTTAAACTCGTCTTTGATCTGAAACGAGAGACAAAAATACAAAACCATACCAAGATGACTCAACAGACCCCACGTACACTTGTTTCATGAACAAGTCTCCATCAGAAAAACCTAGTAGTGTACAGTGAAATATCTAGTAACTGAAAAGTGGAATTACCTGACTTTCACTGAACAGAGAAGGCCATCGTTCCATGAGTTCTTGAACTGTGGGGCAGTGATTTACAACCTCCCTTCTTTGGGCAGCGAAAGACTTCTCCATTTTCTCATTAATTATCTTCCCATTGTTCTTTATTTCCATGAGCAAATCCAGTCTCTCCTTCTGTTTCCTCTGTCTCACCTAATGGCAGTGGTGGCAGGTAGTTCACTTCAGCTTTCTTAGGTCTTTTGATGCCTTTAGATGAACCCTCTTCATTGGCGCATCGTCTCTTCAGTGTATTAACCTCCAGTTCTGGAATGGCTAGCTGGCGACCTCGTAACTTCGCTCGGTAATTGCCCATTTTATACTTGATACTCTGTTGCCAGCCATACAAGCCATTAAAAGACCCTAGCTCTTTAAGGCACGGGTACTTTTCCACTAAGCCTTCAGCTACAGCTAAAATTAGGACACCAGTTGGGTTTGCTGTGAAGCAAAATATTGTCTCTGATAGCTTCTCAAATATGCTACTTGTTACTCTTGGGTTAGTCAACAGCGTGCCTTCCTTTTCGTATGCCTGATTTCCAGCTTCCAGTACAAGTTCTACATCATAAGAAAATGGTGGTATTTGAAACTATACCATTTGGTATTTGGTAAGCTGGTAGGGGAGCGCCATGACAGTCGGCCATCTTGAAACTGTTGCCGCCGGCAACGGACAAATAGCACCAAAAGCGGAATAAATTCGCGTTTGCCCTGCAGCCAGTGCAGAGTGTTTGAGGCACCGGAGGAAATCAGGAAGAGAGGCTATCCTGGCGACTTTGAAAATCAGTACTACTGCAGCATAATGCAGGACCACACATATGCAGCAGCAGCACAGGAGACCAAATCCTCATCTGCAAAAAAAAAAAACGAAAAAGAGAATTGAAAAGGCCAGCGCGCTCAAAAAACAAGGGTGAACATCGGGCTCGCCTTCCTCAGGTGGAAGGAGTTAATGAAAGAGAAAGATTTTCTCAGGGACGCTGAAGTTGCCAGCTTTCTCATCGACAAGTAAGTCAGCTATACTGCCAAAATTAGCCGAAACATAACTTTTCATTCAGTTTTGTTTCACAGTGTTGCTTGTTACCATAAGCAGCATAATAGTAGATCTTGCTAAAATACCGTATTCTCATAGTTACAGGTGGAACAGTATGTTTACATGGTTTCAGTAGCTTTCATAATCGCGGTAAGCGCCGGCAGTCGAAGACTCCTACCCACTGGCTTTTAGTGGCGGTGAGGCTGGTGGGTAGACTTTAGAAGCTGGCATTTACAGTGACTAAAAGCCGGTGTTTATGGCGACTAAAGCTACTGAAACCACATAAACATACAGGCTCATAACTACGAAAGGTGCTTCTCTCCTATACGTGAATGAAACGGCTAAACACTTCATAGAATGTGCTTAATTTTTGTCATACAGGACTAAAGAATAAGCTACACTTATGGTCATGTTTTAATAATGAGAAGGTGCCACCACCTGTTTTCAGCGCATCAATTTTCCGGGCTCGATCTGCAGACTTAGTTTTATTTTTCATTCGCCGCTAGAGTTCTTGTTAGGCCTACTCTTTGAAGTTTCTTCTTGTACGGTCCGGAAAGAATGCTGTTATTGTACTTTATGATGTTGGCAGTGGCGCAAATCGAATGGGGAATTGGGGGGTTAATTAGTTTGTTAGCTAGTTCTCAATCTTTTTCCTTTCCTTCATGCGTTTTCCAATTATCATAATTGCCAGCTAAGACATTGTTTCTCTCCACATGTGATCTAACAGCGATGAAATCAAGGGATAAATTCAGTATACAGTGGCGTAGCCAGAACTGAGAATTGGCTAGCACAAAACATCCGTTTTAAAAAATTATTATTCCTGACCTGTTCTCAGTTATTTTCATAATTAACAAAAGGTTCACTTGGAGAGCACTCCACGCTTCATCTGAGAGAACAAGCAGCACCTGTTAAGGAAGACGACAATCATTCATCTGGACGCGTGTTTGCTGCATTTAAATCGACGTTGTTAAAAACTGTATACCTGTCGACTGTCACGCAAGTAGCCTGAGCCGCACGCCTTTAACAGCCTATTTAACAGCAGAGTGCCACTTTTTTTTTTTAATCAACCCATGCAATACCGAGAGTGAAAGGCGAAATTTCATTACAATGCGGACCAGTTCAATCGAGGCGAAGCATTAGCCTTTTAATAAGTACATTATTTCTCTGTACTGAATTAAGCCCATGATTGTATCGCTGTTATATGGAGAGAAAGCATGTCTTCAGTTGCCAATGAAGATAATTGTAAAACGCCTCAATGAAGGAAAATTATTGAGAACTGTAATGCTAATTAATATGTTGCTATTTTGTCAAGCACATTATCTCCTAAGCATAGCTGCCACAATCTGCCAATATGCAAATCACAGAATATGAATGTAATAGAGTATAAAGGTACACTTGTGCAGCCTCTCCAGCCACACTGCTTCAAGGTCACTAACAGCTGATAAGCGCAGCCGGCTCCCAGTTCTCGGAAAACGAGAGACGATAATGTAATGTATACACATCATGCAATATAACAGTAAAACATTTAACATATTATTATTATTATTTAAAATCTATAATGATATTCTTAGAGTTTTCATTTTTTCCATGTCCGATTTCCCGTTTCACTATGTTGTGTTCAAAATAAAGTACTAAAAAACATAAAAGTCAATAATATTATTTTATAATGTTCTTAAGGGTATTAAGTACTAGGAGAAAATAATAATTTCAGATTATATTTTAACATCTTAATACTTAAAATGACAAATTTTACCGCTGTCCGCAAAATTTATGTCAACTAAGTTACTAACAAGACTCCCCCACTGAAACCCAAAAATGGTTTGGTCCAACACCATGTGACCGGCCCTGTGTGGTGACGTCTTCCTTTCTGGCGGGCATTTTGAATGCAATATGGTGAGTCTTCTCTCATTTTATTCAATATTTGATCTAAAATTACATGCGGTCTGAGAGTATATTAATTAAGCATCAACTAAGTTACTCATATAATCATGGGTTTTGATATTTCAATATTTAAATTAACTTACCTGATTAAAAAAGCTTTTATCCTCTTTAAGAAAATGCCATGTGCATAGCTATGCTACATTAGCTAAGGAAGTTATGAGACAAAACATGGAAATTGTCAACTAAGTTACCTGTCAACTAAGTTACACAGACAGGGTAACTTAGTTGACAGGCAACTCCAGTGCTCTCTGACATCAGTAATTTTCCCTACATTGTTGTCATTATCGGTCTGCCTATCTCAATGAATACTGTAGTTAATAGAGTGCATCTTACTTTTTCACTATACAAGTTAATTTAGTATTTTAAAATCTATTTGAAATAGGTGTCAGCAGCTGAAAAACAGCGCAGATACAGGGCTCGAAGAGATGCTGATCCAGCAAGAAGGGCAGCTTATTTGGAGAAACAAAGACAGGCATGGCATAGGCTAAGGGCACAGAGAAAGGTGAAAACTGTTGAAATGATGAGTGAGAGAGAGAAGAGAAGCAAGAGGGCCTATTGGAGGAAGGCGCAGAAGGAAAGCAGGGAAATAAAGATGAAACTTCAGAACTTATGTACACCACCAGGGAGTCCAGGCAGCCCAGGTCCAGGCAGCCACCTTGCAAATCGGTCTCAGGAAACAAGGTAAGAATTCACAGTGCCGTATGTTGATAAGGGAATAGATTTCTGTATTTAGGTATAACATTTTAAATTGGCCCACCTAGCACTCCTCAATTTCTACCCATAGTACCATTGAGAGGGCGCACACACACACACACACACACAAAGCGAGAGTTAACTCTATTACTGTTAGTGTGTGTGTTTGTGTGTGTGTGCGCATGTTTGTGTGGTGTCTGTCAGTGGTATGGAGTGTGGTGATTGAGGAGCTCTTGGTGGCCCACTGACAAAATGTTGCATAGTAAGCCTTTAAACAGGACTGAGTAAAACATCTATATTCATAAAACAGTGTATTATATACAGTACATTAATATAAATAACTGTTGTTTATTTCAGACTAAAACAATCTGGAAGGAAAAGGATCAGAGGAGAAAATTCCAAATTATATAGGGAAATAGAGAAACTGAAGAAATCGTTGAGCAGACAAAATAAAAAAGCAGACAAACTTCGTAAACAGCTCAAAAGGCAAAAATAAAAATCCGAATCCCCTGCATCAAAAACACAGCGACTGCTACAAAATGTGCCAGTTTCCAACAAAGTACGTAGATCATTGCTTACTCACCATGCCCTCATGGCAAGTATCAAGAAAACCTTTGCTACCACCAAAACCAAAAGAGAGAAACGAGTAATGGCAAGACTTTTCAATGGAAAGATTCTGAAACAGTATGGATTGCAGAAAGAAATCTCTGCTGCACTACATGTCTCAAGAAAGTGGAGAAAGAATCTTGGGGAAGGGAATGTGAAGTACAGAGGCCTATGCTCCAAATTACAAGCTAAAGTTATTGCCTTCTTGACAAGGGATGAAAATAGTCGCCTGACTGCAGGAAAAAAAACAAACAATTACTAGAGGGAGGATTAGAAAGCAGAAGAGGTTTCTGAATGACACCTTCCGAAATCTCCATAGAAAGTTTCTCAGTGAACATCCCCTTTCTTTGTTCTGCCGGATGCGTCCCTTCTGGGTAGTTACACCAACACTTGCTGATAGGGAAACGTGTCTTCGCAAAACTCATGAGAATCTGTCCTTTTTGGTGGAAAAACTTCACAGTCTCAAGTTACTGAAAAGCCTCGACATGGAGAACATGGTGTCATCCATAACCTGCAACATGGAGTCTAAGGACTGTATGTATGATGTCGGCCCTGATTGCAAAGGACAAGAGTTTGCTATGGATGGAGTGGATGGAGTTGATCTTCAGCAAAAAATACAGATCACACAGTGGACAACTGACACAGTCATCAGAGAGAAGAAAAACATGGATGGAGAAAAGGAAAAGATTCCTGTGAAAATCACTGTAAAACAGAAAAAGGAAATGGAAATGGCTGATGTGCTTCAGATGTTTCAAAGCCAACTGAATGGTGTCAAACGACATCTATTCAACATCAAAAGCCAGTTTTCCCACTACCGTGAATTAAGGAGATGCATGTCCGGTGAAGAATGTTTGATCCACGTAGATTTCTCTGAGAACTACTCTTGCAAGCTTGCAGCAGAAATCCAAGCCATGCACTTTGCATCAAACCAAAAGCAATCAACACTCCACACGGGAGTCCTTTATGTTGGTGGGACAGAGGACCCCTTGTGTTTTTGCACAATTTCTGCTTCAAAGGAAAAGGGCCCTCATGCAATCTGGGCACATTTGTCTCCAATTCTGGACGAAGTGAAGAAGTCACATCCATCTGTTGAAGTGGTGCACTTCTTCAGTGATGGGCCTACAACCCAGTATAGGCAGAAAGGGAACTTTTTTCTCTTCAGCACAGAGCTTTTGAATCGAGGTTTTAAGCGGGAGACGTGGAACTTTTTCGAGGCTAGCCACAGGAAGAGTGCTCCAGATGGAGTGGGGGGGCTTCTGAAAAGAACTGCTGACAGGCTTGTTAGCCACAGCCATGATATCCCAACAGCAGAGCACCTCTACCACGCTTTGGCCAACAGGACAGCTGTAATGCTCTTCTACGTCCAAGAAAGTCTGGTGGATGATGCAGCTAAAATGATGCCAATCCTACCAGCAGTTCCTTCAACAATGCGAATCCACCAAGTTGTCACAGGGGCACTGGGAGAGATCCTGTATCGGGATGTCAGCTGCCCTTGTACCACTCGGCAAAGTTTTGAATGCAGATGTGAAGGCACACATTACTTTGCATTTGATGTCGAACACACAGCAACATTAGTCCCTCAAACACACAAAGCAGCTGGAAGTGAAATTCCTTGGGGTCCTGATCTAATTGGAGAATGGTGTGTTGTAAGGTACGAAGGGGACATTTACCCTGGGATAATTCAGGACACCACGGAAACCCATGTACAGGTGAAGTGCATATGTAACATTGGCGTAAACCGCTTCTTCTGGCCACTTAGAGAGGATGTGCTGAGAATGATTCCTCCTCCAAAGGCAGTGACTTCACGTCATGTTGAAATTGACAGAAAAATATGGTCAAGTTTGTAAAAGGTCCTAGTGAGGTTTATATGGAATGTATCGATCAGTTGAATACTACAGTTGTATTTCAATGTAATTCTGTTCTACTGTATTAACTGAATACAGCACAGGGCAGTTCATCAATTGTTATTTGTTGCCCTTTCACTGTGTTTATAAGTATGTGACTCAACATTATTGCATTTGATTCTGCTTGGAAACATGAATGATTCCTACTGATGATTAGGCCTACTACTGATACTTTACTGTAACTGAGTTACAGTTATATGGTTACTTTGCTTTGTTCATGTTTTTGTCACTGTTTTATCCATCACCTTGACTACTTAAATGATATTTCATTAAATTTCATACTACATTAAAATAACATGGTACCGGTTGTTTAATGTGTCTTGTCAACTGAGTTACTTGTGTCAACCGCGTTACCTCCATCATCAACTAAGTTACATTTACATTTTTCAAGTTAAAGAATGAAAATGAGGTCAATAACATCATGATTAGTATAGATGTGACCAGTTGTGAACTTTGGCAGCCTTTTGTTTAAATTCTGAAAATGACTGATATGACATTTTTGTAAATGCAAACATCATGGTCCTAATAACAGTTGTAGTCAAATTGCTTACACACTGGGGGGAATTTAATGGATAAAATATATATTTAAAACAAATAATTGTACATCTGGCAGAAAAGACTAAATATGTCTTCAAATCTAATTTTACTTTAAGTGTAAGATTCTGCCAAATGATTGAAATCATATCAGTTTGTCCGTAACTTAGTTGACAAAGGGGGAAGGAAAAACATTTTATTTCATTAAAAATAAAAAAATGGTTAATGATTAAGCTTTGCAACTACTGGATATGTTACCCTGAAGGATTATGCTAACTTGTAAGACTGGTTGATTCACTGAAAAACAAAATATATATATATATATATATATATATATATATATATATACACTCAACAAAAATATAAACGCAACACTTTTGTTTTTGCTCCCATTTGTCATGAGATGGACTCAAAGATCTAAAATTCATTCCAGATACACAATATTACCATTTCTCTCAAACATTGTTCACAAATCTGTCTAAATGTGTGATAGTGAGCACTTTTGCTTTGCTGAGACAATCCATCCCACCTCACAGGTGTGCCACATCAAGATGCCCATCAGACACCTTGATTAGTGCACAGGTATACCTTAGACTGTCCACAATAAAAGGCCACCCTTTTGTACCCCGAATTATAGAATCACCCAATTACCAGTCCATGAAAAAAAAAATATTATATCGAGCGGATACTCTAATTACCACATGACTGAACTAGCAAAGCAGTTTTGTGTTGCTATATGCGGTATTTATTCACAGTTTTGGGAAATCACGATGTCGAGAAAACATAAGCCCTAATTGGCTGGCTCACAAGGGCTAAAGTTAACGTCAGATCTCATGTATTTCCGCGGAAACGGAGAGAATACTCGCAAAAAACTTAAATATTTTGAGAGCGAAATGCCCATAGTATGAATTAATTTAGATTATACATTTTATTTTGGTGGTAATAATTGTTTAATCGCATTATTACACTCAAGGGTCTGCTTGACCGTCATTCTTGTCACTTCGGTCGGTGATGCTAACGAACTTGGCGCCTGGCCGCATCACTGTCGTGACAATGACGGTCAAGCACACCCTCGCGTGTAATAATGCTTAATTTACGTTAGCTCCGATTAATGTGGCCAAGCAGCATAAGTAACCAGTCACATTAAGGCTGAACAGAGTTACATAATTTCAACCCCACCTTTCGGGGACACAGCACAGGCTACCCGTACTGTCCTGTTCATTTGAAAACATTCTAAACGTCTAACTGACCAATCAGATTGCTAGGTCAGATCTACATGTTGGATAATATGGGAAACTGGAGAGTGTGGTGCACTGAACGCCATATTGGATTCTTCAACTATTAGCTAGCTAGCATAATTACAAAAAAAGTGGCTGATGACATAGTCTGAAACAGAGGAAAATACTGTGCCTTGATTGATGAATACACCACAATCAATGGAAAGTCTGTGTTGGTGGTGTGATTGTGGTCTGCTATTGCCAACGCAGAGTCAGACACAATATTTTTTGACCTGCATGAGTTAGATGGGATCACAGCAAATGATATAACAGAGAAACTGCTTGCAAATCTTCATAAAAATGGCTTTGATGACTACTTCTTGGGTGAGTGTTTTGTGGCATTTGTATGTGATGGAGCATCAGTAATGCCGGACAGAAGAGTTGCTGCACAACTTTGAAGCAGATTTCCAGACCTGTTTGTGTGGCACTGCTCAAATCATCGTCTGGAATTGGCAGTTGGCGATGTTCTCAAGGAGGTTGGTGGACCTAACCATTGTAAGATCTTCTTAGACAAGCTCTACTATAGGCCAGAGGTGGGCAGCGAGGGCCGTATCTGTCCCTGCTTTTCACACCAACGTCTGGTCTTTAATTAGTTGATTGTCTCAATTAGCCAAACCATTCATGAAATCTAACGTCTCATGCGCATTTCTTTAAATTATCCTGAAACTACAAAGACTAGTCTTGTCTCCCTTCATAAAACATTTTCCTTTGATCGAATCATTGCGAAAATCTATATTTGTGCATGCAATCAATTAACTCAGTTAGTCAGGGTAATTGATAGGAATAAAAACCTGCATACTCACCGGCCCTCCAGGACCGTGATTGCCCACCCCTGCTCTAGGCTATATCATGCCTCATCCAAAAACCAAAGAGAACTGTGTCATTGTGCATGGAGTGGTGGGCAACATCTCCTTTCAATTGGACGTGTTTTGTCGGGAGATAATTCATAGATGGATTTTAATGAGAAAATACTTGTTAAAACTCTTAGTAGAGTTTTAAAACAATTTTTCTTAAAATCAGCATCATGTTCTAGTATTTGAATGTTAATCTTAATGATCTGCTGGTACGGAGCGCCCACCGCCAACTTAATTTACCTGCCAGCAGTTGAAAAGGAGGAGTACCGGCACTTCTTTTTTTCCAATTAAAGCACTGTACAGGTGCTGGTCAACGAATTAGAATAATTTGAAATAGTGCAATCGTAAAATTTTTAAATGCATTTTTTGTGCAGAAAGCAAATCAGGTTTTCACCCCGCCTGTCCTACTTGTTAGAGTAATCACAGAACTCGCTACCTGTAAAAAATTTGCTCAGCTGAGCTTTCCAAAAGGCCCATTTAGGCCATTTAACTGTGACACTGTTGTTTTATTGAATTAGAATAATGGAGAAACCGTTTCATTGAATTAGAATAATTTTTATTATAATTAGAATCATTACTCTCTCAGTATTTTGTGGCTGCCCCCTTGGCTTGTATGACTGCCTGAAGTCTCCACGGCATCGATTTGACCAGCTTGTCGCAAGTTTCTGCTCTCACTGCTTCCCAGGCTGTGGCGAAGTTCTGCTTCAGTTGGTCCAGCGTAGTAGGCCTTCTGTCGCGAATTTTCCGCTTGACGATGGCCCAAAGGTTTTCAATGACATTGAGGTCAGGATAGTTGGCCGGCCATGCCAAAACTTCAAGCTGTTTTTTGGCGAACCAATCTTTGGTCGACTTTGGCGCATGAGCCGGTGCAAGATCCTGTTGAAATAGGAGGTCTTCTTCGCCGAACTGTTCCTCAACAATCGGAATCAGGAACGTTTCCAGAACATGTTGGTATACGGCAGCATTGACAGTCTTCTTGAGGAAACAGAGTTTCCCTACACCCCGTGCGGGCATGCATACCCAGACCATAACGCTCTGGGGAAACTTGACGGATCTTTTCACGGCCTCGTGGTTGTAGGTTTCGCCACCACGACTCTAGACACGAGGACCTTGGTCACCGAAGGAGATGCAAAAGCGTAATTCGTCACTGAAGACCACTTTCTGTCAGTCTTCAGCAGTCCATTCACCGTGCTCTTTGGCCCACTTCAGCCGTTTCTCCATTTGTTTCTTGTTCAGCATTTGTTTTACTGCTGGAACGCGATATTTGAAGCCAAGTTCGCGCAGACGACGGTAAGTGGTTGATCTCGAGACGTTAGTGCTGGTCTGCTCGTTCCACAAGTCGCTGAGCTCAGAAGTGGACTTGAACCAGTTGCTGACTGCGATCTTTCTCAGCTGCTTGTTGTCGCAAGCAGAAGTTTTTCGGACGCCGGAACAATTGGTGTGCTTGCTCCAGTCTTTCTTGCAGACGGAAGACTGGCTGATGCCGAGCTGCTCAGCAATTTTAGTTTGGGTCAAGCCTTGTTGGCGAAGGGTTGAATTTGAGCCACTATTCCGGTTGAGAGGTCGTGCTGCTGACTCATGATTGATTTTACAACTTAGAAATTCTACTCAACCCTGACTTTATACTGCACAGTGAACACTCTTCACAGAAAACAAAAATTCAAGCACTAATTCTAATTCAATAAAATGACTTATGAATTATTCTAATTCAATGAAACAACAGTGTCACAGTTAAATGGCTTAAATGGGCCTTTTGGAAAGCTCAGCTGAGCAAATTTTTTACAGGTAGCGAGTTCTGTGATTACTCTAACAAGTAGGACAGGCGCGGTGAACACCTGATTTGCTTTCTGCACAAAAAATGCATTTAAAAATTTTACGATTGCACTATTTCAAATTATTCTAATTCGTTGACCAGCACCTGTATATATACACTACCGCTCTGAAGTTTGGGATCACTTGGAAATTCTCTTGTTTTCCATGAAAACGCACATGAAATTAGTCTGAATACAAAATATAGCAAATTAACAGAACATGCTGACATTGTTAGTTAGTGCCAGTTTGTGCTGCTCTCTGAAGCGAGTAGTTGACAGCATGGTAAAAGTTTTCAATTTCGCGCATTGAATAGCCTTCTTTTCTAAGCACACCAATAGACTGATGGGTCTCTAAAGGAAGTTCTTTCTTTCTGGCCATTCTGAGCCTGTAAACAAACAAACAACTGCTGATGCTTCAGCTACGAAACCAGCCTCAAGAATGCCATGCTCCCTTTCGCGCTGCCTTAGTTCTACGGTTCTCAGCTGTGCAACACATTTGCAGAGGGGTTTTCTAATAATCAATTAGCCTTATAAAATGCTTAACTTGGATTAGCAGCCATACCAGAAGATTGATGCAGAGGGCTGACAGTTGCTGATAATACGCCGCTGCAAAATGAAAATCATCCAATTACTTTTAATCGTTTGTGAAATGGATAAAAATGTTTGTGAAATGCATGGAAATGTATTTTTCTTAGGAAAACAAAGAAATTTGCAAGTGATCCCAAACTTTGGAGAGAGTGTGTGTTTGTGTGTGTGTGTGTGTGTGTTCTAAACCCCCTTCCCACTCATGAAAACCCCCCCCAAAATATTTGTGCCCCCTTTTAAAATTATTCAGGCCAAAAAAACCCAAAAAAAATGGAGGTTGTGTATGGTACTCTTGCGTACGCAAGTAAAGAACATAGATAACGAAAAGTACAAAGATTGTTAAGCTAATTTACCTCCATGGTTCCATGTCGCTCCCAAATTCCAATGGTGACCGGCGTTAGTGTCTGCATGTGTCTGCAAACGTCCGAATGAATAACCGCTCAATACGCACACTGTGGAACGGGTGTCTGACGTCACGCTCCGAGTGCAAAGGTTGCCAGGTTCACTGATATCACCCAAGTACATCTTACTTGCATATGTCAACTAATAAAGTTAATGCAATAGTTTAGTGAATATTACTTGGAATAAAGGGTAAAATTTATATACAAAATTGAGGATACATTGTCACAAACAATCACTATGTAACACACCACATTAAAACTGACATTTTAAAGTAAAAGCACTGGAATATATATATATATATATATATATATGTATAAATGAAGTAATAATTACAGGGACAAAAAAATCACTTTTTTCAGTATATAGGCAATAAGTATTGAGAAAATATAAACCCACGAATAAAGAAAGACAGGTCAAAGTCTGGATTTGAAGTCCAGATTTGGTTATCCCCGCAATGTTAAGAAAAAAAGAAAAAAACTCTCAAGAAAATTTAGTTGATATACATGAGGCCAGGAATTTCTATGATTTTTTGTTCCAACAACTGTAAACACAAAGAAAAACAAAAATATTATACATTATATTATTCAAAACAGCTCCATGTCTTCAAAATGAAGACCTGTGTGCAAGATGTGCCTAAGTCACAAAATAATACTTTTGAGATTTTGGGGGTCAAAGTTTTCAAAACATGTTGCAGATCGTGACAATGGACCATGGAAATGCACCATGCAGTATACAAGACTTGAGTGCTTGTTTGCAGAAATCTTTGGTATCAGATGATGCTCTGGCCATTGTGGCTTTTAATACTGGTGTCAGCTAATTTTTTTTTTTTTTTTTTGCAAAAATTTGATTGAGGTACTTTGTGCACACAGGTCTTCAACTGATGATCTGCCATCCCAGCAGTAATGCTACCCTGTGATCTAGAGCAGTGTTTCTTAAGCTCAATCCATTGTGTATTCTGGTTTTGTTCCAATCGCAGTTGCTATCCCATATTATGACAAAATGGTAATATTTGTTATTTATTAAATTTTCATCTTTAAAGGGATCACACACCCCAAATTTTATGGTAAAATGGCTGTGCATTTCATGAACTATAAAAGCACAATCATCATATTGCATTTATTTAGCAGTTATCCATTTTTGAACTGATCAAACTCATGGGCATGGTTCTGATCACAGGTATTAAAGCTCTTTCCAAAAAAAAAAAAAATCCTAGAACTTTACATAGAAATAACACAAGATGACTTTGACTTATTAAAATTTGTTTTGTTTTTGAGTTGTTCATTACCTCTAAATGGCCAGTTTTCCTGCCCACAATTTCTATGATTAGAGGCCAGTTTGATCATCATTTGCAAATTTTTGCTCTGATTACACAATGAAATAGTGTCCAATATTGTGATGGTTCTGCCCTGCAGTCCCTCCCCCTCCTGCTGTTTTCGCCTCCACTTCAATGAGCCACACCTTTTGCTCGTTGAAGTGGAGGTGAAGCGAAGAGTATTTCAGAGCTGTGCAGCTGCTTTCTGAATTTTTAGCCCTGTTGTGTTGTGCTGCTGCTCCCCTTGTTTGTGGTTTGTTTTACTAGTTTTATTAAAAGTCTTTATATTCGTTGTCAGCCTGTGCGTTTGGGTCCCTGCCCAAATTTGCAGCTGCATTCTGAAGTTTTAGCCCTGTTGTGTTGTGCCACTGCTCCCTTTGTTTGTGGTTTGTACCAGTTTTATTAAAAGTCTTTATCTTTTTACTCAGCCTGTGCATTTGGGTCCCTTCTCTCCCTTTTGGGTACATGGTCTGCCGGTTTGCGGCCGGCGGGGGCAAAACTATGACAAATATCGTGTAATATAAATATGAAACTCTACAGGGGACATGTACATCTGACGTAATATGGCGCATTGACTAGATGATCTCTTAAAATGAATAATCACATAAGTTATGCTTCATTGAGCCCCTAGGGTAACTTGTCCTCTGCATTTAACCCATTCTATAGTTAAGGGGCCTTATGCATGGAGGAGGGATAACTTTAACTCCTTATAACGCCTATCCTCCAGATAACTATTCAAGGGATACCTGCCGTGTGTTGTCCGAATACATGAGTCAAGGATAGGGTAGGGAATGGAGACAACCAAGGCTCGTCACAGTGGGGGTTATCCAGGTAAGCTGTTCTGCGGCCCCAAGCAGAGGGGTGTTATCCAGGTAAGCTGTTCTGCGGCCCCAAACAGAGGGGGGTTATCCAGGTAAGCTGTTCTGCGGCCCCAAGCAGAGGGGGGTTATCCAGGTAAGCTGTTCTGCGGCCCCAAGCAGAGGGGGGTTATCCAGGTAAGCTGTTCTGCGGCCCCAAGCAGAGGGGGGTTATCCAGGTAAGCTGTTCTGCGGCCCCAAGCAGAGGGGGGTTATCCAGGTAAGCTGTTCTGCAGCCCCAAGCAGAGGGGGGGCCCTTGGCATTTGTTAAACTTTGAATATTTTTTTCTTTCAATTAAATATCTTGATTATTTAAAAAAACGGCCAGAATATGAAAGTAAAATCAAGTTTGTTGTAAGGTTGCGTTGATCAAAGTAAGACAGTCTGAGACTACCTGCACCCTGTTTGCAAAAATGCAAAACCATTCATTCCACCTAGGACTCTCTGTTTGTGAATGGTTGCTAGGCAACTCACTCACACACACACACACACACACACAGCGCTGAGAGAGCAGACAGTTCAGACAGCAAGATATCTTTTTCAAAGATTAGGCAGAAGTCAGGTTACCAGAAGAGAAAGGAGAGGGACGAGAAAGAAAGTAGGCAGCCAGGACCCTACAAAGTTTTTTTCAAGAAGAGGTTAGTTCAGCCCTTAATGTTTAAAGCACACGGTGAGAAAGTTTTACACGGTCAACTGGAGCTTTGTGTGCACTGCGCGCAGGGATTCCCCCCTCTCCAAATGCGAGTGCCGAATGTTCAGTTTCAACTGCGTGAAGTAAACCGGGAAACGAGTTTGGATACTTTCACAGAAAGATGGTCCTCTACATAAATAGTACACTGTTGTTGATTATCTAGACTACAACTCAGGAAAGGTCCAGAAAATAACGGGGCTGAAGGCGAACTTTTGAATAGCCTATTCGTTAAGGGAAAAGTAACAAGAGCGTGGAAGATGCAGACCGCGACACCAATGACGCACAGAGCGCGCAAATTGTTTCTCAACATTTCCTTTTAATTTAGTGTTGTGAGTCACAGAACTACCAGAATGGAACATAAATAGGCCCATGGAAACGAAATCATTATTTATCGTAATAAGTGAACCATAAGAGTTGGCTTTTTTGCATGTCAACCTGACTGAGTCAGTTTTTGTTTTGGGTGTGGAGATGTGCCCCTCCTGACTACTGTTTTTTATGGATCATCACTGCAACATTATGCCAAGGATGTTTGAAGTTTCTCAGATAAAAAAAAAAACCTGACTGTGAGGAAGGTGCAGCTTCCTTGCTAGTATTTTTCTGGATTCACTAGGGATTAAACTCGCTGCAGGTGATCGATGAGAATCACACAGATGTTGCTCCTGAAGTGGGTTTTATTGCCACCACCACAACCACATTCCTTCTTCACAACTGTCTGGTCAAGTGGTTCTATACAATAGTAAACATAAATTAAATAGGAAAACTGCGAATACACAATTGTACATATGAAATTATGGAGTACAACTTGCCTAATCTTAGGTCAAACAATATACATAATGGGTAGTGACACCTCATTATACAGTATAAACAGGTGTAACGCACTTATATAGCATTACAATCTGTTGATAGCAGACATGCCTAACCTGTTGCATTTTACAGTACTACACTGCCCTCTGCTGGCCAAATAATTATCTGCGCAGTAATTACACATAATAGTGGCTGCAGCAGCTGAGTTACATAATATGGAAGCATATAGTTAACAAAATGAAAATGCAATGTCAAAAATGCATTTTCAAGATACAAGCGCATTATTTGTATCATAATGTAAATGCAAATGTAATCCTCCACTTTACATTTTCATTTTCCAGTCCATGTATGCAATTTTCATAACAAATGGAAAATTAAAATACATTCAATTTCAATTTATTTGTATAGCGCTTTTCACAGAAACTGTCACAAAGACGCTTTACAGTCAGAGATGAGTCACTGAAAGGGCAGTGCCCACCCTATTCCCCACTACAGCAAATGAGGCAAAAAAAACTCCCAGTAGGGAGAAAAATCTTCAAACACTGGTGAGAAAAAACTCCCCAGTGGGAAGAAATCCCAGGAGGAACCCGGCTATAGTGGGGAAGCCCATCCTCCGCGGGCAAGCTAGTTGATAACAAGATAATGACTATACAGTTCCATTAAAGTCCATCTATACAGTGCTATCAGTTGCTCGAGGAAGTGGCATCCCAAGGATGGTGCAGAACTGGATCAGGACCGCATCAGGACAGCAGCTGCCAGAGCTCATGGTGAGGGACAGGGCTCGGATGATCCAGGACTCAGGGTTGTGGAGGGAAAGATCCTCGGAGAGAGACAGAAAAAAGTGGGGTGAGGCACTGGATAAACGACTGCGTATTAATAAAAATGTGTCATGTGCCAAATGAGAATTTAGGAGCTGATTGGTCAGGAAACAGTCAACACCCCTCCATCCACTTCCTGCAGCACAGAGGCCCTACACTTATTCCAGGAAGATAACTTTAGATTTTCGAGACACTAGTACCATATGGACCTCCCCTCATTTGCATTTGCATTTTCAAGAAATGCCCTGCAACATCACTAACAAAACGAAAACGCTAATTGTATAAAGCAAATACATTCTCGGAAATGCTTTTTCGTTTTCGAGAAGCACAAGTGCCAAGTACCTCCAACAGACATCAGACTCTCTACCAGCCTATCAGGCTACAGGTCGTACTTACTAGAGTAGGGAGTTGAATTGGCCCGGGCCGGGTGGGTGTGGGTGGTTTTTGGAAGGAATGTGGGTGAGTGTGTGTTATTGATATGTATGTGAATAAATGCTTATGTTTATTATTGTTAACTCTATTGTAGTGTGAGTGTTTGAGTTAAGTCATTATTGTTCCCACCGTGGTTAGCCACCATTTTCTTTGCTATTATTATTACTTTACACAGCCAGTGTAATTCTAAGGTAAATCTAAAATACAGTCCTTTACTTTAGCTCCCCGGCTACAGACGGATCATCACCGAAACCAGCGTCTACAGTGGGCAAACAGGCACCAGAATTGGCGACTACGACAATGGCACGGTGTCATCTTTTCTGACGAGTTCACTTAAGGAACACAGATGGCCGTATACGTGTTTGGCGGACTCGTGGTGAACGTCATAACGCCGATTGTGTCGTTCAAACGGACCGTTAGGGTGGTGGCAGCGTTATGGTGTGGGGTGGAATAAGCTACCGTCACAGAGCCTCTCTCCATATCTGCAGCAGAAGGGTGAACGGCGTCTACTACTGGGACCAGGTGCTGCAGAACCATGTTGTGCCGTTCTTCAACCAACACCACGATGTCCACACGTTCCATCAGGACAACGCTAGGGCACACACTGCAAGGATGTCCATGCAGTACCTTGCACAGCAGAACATCCCCGTGCTTCAGTGGCCAGCTCTGTCACCCGACCTCTCCCCAATCGAGCACTTATAGGATGAAATTGAATGACGTCTTTCACGTCGACGCTAGATGGACAACATCCGAGAACTTGAGGTTGCCCTTGTTCAGGTGTGGAATGCTATCCCTCAGAACACTATCCAGAGACTGATCAACTCCATGCGACGACGATGCACCGCATGTGTCAATGCAAATGGCGGTCACACCCGTTATTGACTTTCCTGTTTGACCCCTACACCAGTTAAACCTCTCTCGCGCATTAACATTATCGTGAATGAAATTGAATGATGTTTACATGTCTTCTTAAATCATTCATTATCTCGAATGCATCATAAGTATATACTTCACATTTCAATCCGTGGAGCTATTCCAGATGTCGTGAGTGGTGCGTTTTCATTTGTACTCCAAAGTAACCAAAGAATCAGTCCGCACAAAGACAGTAACAAAGGGGCTGAGCTAAGGGAATGGAAGGGGAAGGAAAAGGGGAGTTAGATGGGATAAGGGAGAACATAGGAGAAACTAAACAGATGGGTACAAAATGGGAATAAGGGAGAACGGAGTACAAATCAATCAATCCGCAATCTCACAACACTATACAAACAATCAAATACAAGACTTGCAGGAGAATCACAAGAAATGAGCTTTCAACAATCCAAACAAGAATTGAGCGCAGAAACGAGACTTAACCAAGACGAGCTATGGGAAGGAACAAGTCGACAAGAAGCTGAGGAAAAAGTGGGTTTTAAATACACAAACTAATTAAGTGGAATCCCAGGTAAACACAGGACAGCTGTAGAGAGAGGTGGAGCTAGAAAAGCAAGGACAGTGAAAGGAGAGAGAGGAAAAGGGTGGAGTTCTAACTCTAATCTAACTAAACACCTATCCCTCACCAAACTACTCTCAGGTATGGATAGTTAATGAGAACAGCGAGAGAGAAGGAAGTGGAAATACCTAACCGAAATTACAGGGAAGAGTGTGTGATGAAAAAGACAAGACTCCACAAGACAGAAATGAGAGAAAAACACTGAAGACCAAAGACAGCGCAATCTTACAGAAACATACATACCACTAAAATAATAAATATGAAATAATTAAATAGCAACTAAAACTACTAAAACATACTAATAACAAGCATACAAATAACCGATTTCTAAAAGAACCCCCCCTCTATGACCGCCACCTGGCGGTCTAAGCTTAGGCTTAAAAGTCTTTTTATGAAAGTCCTTGATGAGATTCTTGTCAAGGATGTGACGTGCGGGGACCCATGAGTGTTCTTCAGGACCGTATCCTTTCCAATCCACCAAGTACTGTAGACCCCCTCCTCGCCGACGATCGTCCAGCAGCTTGTGTACAGTATAAGTTTCTCCTCCATCGATGAGCCTAGGGGGAGGAGGATTAGTCGGGGCAGGGGTGTGGACGGAAACCAGTACAGGTCTAATACATGACACATGAAAGACTGGGTGGATACGGCCCATAGAGGCTGGTAGCTTGAGTTTTACTGATACAGGGTTAATGATTTTCTCAATCACAAAAGGACCTATGAAACGAGGGGCTAGCTTGCGACTTTCAGTCCTTAGTGCAATGTCTTTGGAAGAAAGCCAAACTTTTTGTCCGACATTATATTGTGGTGGAACTGAGCGACGACAGTTGGTCTGGCGACTCATCTCGTCAGTAGCTTTCAGGAGAGTGGAACGGGTTTCCTCCCACGTCCGTCGGCACCTCTGAAGAAATTCCTGGATGTTGGGAACATTAACTTCGACCTCCTGTGAGGGGAACAGAGGTGGTTGGTAACCGAGACAAGCTTTGAAGGGGGACACACCTTAGGCAGCCGTGGGAAGGCTGTTGATGGAGTATTCGACCCAGGGTAGTTGTTCGCTCCAGTCCCCCTGATCTCGGGAAGTGAGGCACCGAAGGACACTCTCCATCTGCTGATTAACCCTCTCTGTCTGCCCATTGCTCTGTGGGTGAAATCCAGATGTTAGACTGACCTTGACTCCCAGTGCTTGACAAAAGGCTTTCCAGACTTGAGATGAATTGAGGGCCATGGTCGGAGACAATGTCAGAAGGGATGCCGTGTACTCTGATTACATGTTGGGTGAGTAAGTCCGCAGTCTCTCTGGTAGAGGGGAGCTTGGGCAGCGGAACGAGATGTACTGCCTTTGAGAAGCGGTCAACTATGGTCAGGATGACGGTGTTACCTCTAGAGGGCGGAAGGCCAGTCACAAAATCCACTGCGGTATTAGCCTAAGGTCTGAAAGGTACCGTAAGCGGCTGCAGGAGACCAGCTGGAGCAGTGTCGGTGGCCTTGTTTTGGGCGCAGACCGGACAAGCAGTCGCAAGCTTCTTGACATCTCTCCAGACCGTTGGCCACCAGAACCTGCGAGTTAGCATGGCCAAGGTCCGGTTAGCACCAGGATGGCAGGCGAGATGGGAAGAATGGGCCCACTGGAGAACTTGGGCCTGGAGGCCGTCTGGAACGAAGAGGCAGTTCTGAGGACAGTTAGTAGGTGGCCCCCCAGAAGGTTGTGACCTTCTGACACGATCCTCTAATTCCCAAACTAATGATCCCACCACAACACGACTGGGTAAAATGGTCTGAGGCTCCTTGGCAGGGGCGTCTGGTGAGAATTTGCATGACAGGGCATCAGATTTCTTGTTCTGGGAGCCTGGGTGATAAGCGAGGGTGAAGTTAAATCTGTCGAAAAACAGTGACTAACGAGATCGGCGGGAATTTAACCTCTTAGCTGTGCGGAGATATTCCACATTCTTGTGGTCGGTCCAGACCTGGAATGGAACCTTAGCCCCCTCTAACTAATGACGGCACTGTTGTCATTTGAGCTAATTTCCCCTGCCAATTTCTCTGAAATTCCTCGGTAAAATCTTATGAAATTATATGCATTAATAGCCAGGGTCCTTCTTAACAAGAATCTATTTTAAATTTCATGAAACCTCTCAAGAAAATTGTTTTAATGATGTCTGAAGTTAGAAGATATTGTGGCTGTGTTGTCACATGAGCTGATTTCCTTTGTAAACTTCTCTGAAATTCCACAGTAAAATCACATGAAATTACATGCATTAATAGCCAGGGTCCATCTTAACAGGAATCTATTTTAAATTTAATATAACCTCTAAAGGAAATTGTTTTAATGACGTCTGAAGTTAGAAGATATTGTGGTTGTGTTGTCACGAGCTGATTTCCCCCTGTGAATTTCTTAAAAATTCCGCTGTAGAATCTTATGAAATTATCTGAATTAATAGCCAGGGTCCTTCTTAACAAGAATCTATTTTACATTTCATGTAACCTCTCAAGGAAATTGTTTTAATGATGTCTGAAGTTAGAAGATATTGTGGCTGTGTTGTTATTTGAGCTGATTTTTTCTGTAAATTTCTCAAAAACCCCACAGTAAAATCTTCAGGGGTCCTCAGTTTGCGGCCAAATTTTGGCATGCTTTTTGTAAACAGTTGGGGGCCACGGTGAGCCTGTCATCAGGATTTCAACGGGCAGACTGAGCGCACTAATCAGTCCCTAGAGAATACTCTTCGGTGCTTAGCAGCCGATAATCCTGCGTCCTGGAGTCCTTTTTGGCATGGGCTGAATACTCCCATAACTCATTATGTGACTCCTCTACGGGTCTTTGTCCTTTCGAGGCCCAGTTGGGTTATCAACCTCCTCTATTTCCGGAGTCTGAGAAGGAGTCAGAAGTGCCCTCTGTTGGACACTTCATTTGACACTGCTGTTCTGTTTGGACTAAGGTCTCCTCCTTGTTGCGGGCTGGGCATAGTCAGAAATCTGCAGCTGAAAGAAAGCGCCGTTTGGCCCCATCTTATCGAGTGGGCCAGAGGATTTGCCTTTCCACTTGGGATCTCCCCTTGAAAGTTGAATCTCGGAAATTGCCCCCTCGCTTTATTGGCCCGTTTAAGATTGTGCGGAAGATTAACCCTGTCACCATGCGTCTTAAGCTTCCTAGATCCTTGCGGATCCATCCCTCCTTTCATGTGTCCAGGCTTAAACCTGTTAGCACCAGCGTCCTGGCACCTGCCGACAAATCACCGCCGCGGATGATTTGGGGGGGGCTCGGCGTACACCGTACATCGTATTGTGGCCGAGAGGCATGTTGGTCGGGGATTCCAGTTTTTGGTAGATTGGGAGGGATACAGTCCTGAGGAGCATTGTTGGATCCCTGCTCAGGATATCCTGGACCCTGCCCTTATTTCTGAGTTCCGTGCAAGGGGTTCTTTGGGAACCTCTGGGGCCATCCCTTAGAGGGGGGGTCCTGTCATAGTTTGCTAATGTGCTTTTTGCTTTCATTATTACTCTCGTCCCTGACAAAATCGTTTTCTTTCCACATCGGATTTTTTACCCAGCTACTTATTACTCCTGGGCGGTCCTTCCCGGAGTAGTCGCCACGCTTCCTTCGCTGGAGTGTTTGATATGACTTTGCTCACTTCGGCTCGGTATATCTCTAGTCAGGGGTTTGCCTATTTATATATATTTTCTTAGTTTCTGGGAAGCTTAGCTTCTATTGTTTATTTGGCACAATTGTAAGTTGCCTTGTCTAGTTCTCTCTTTTATTGAGATTTCTTTTTCTATCTGGTGGCTCGCTTCGTTTCTGGCGCTTAAGCCTTTCGTTTATTCAGAAACGCGAGCTTGTTTTCACTCTAATTTAGCCCAATCACTTTCAGCTGCTCCAGCTCTCTGCTTGATGCAGCTTTGCCTGCCGCAGCATCTGAAACTCCGTTCTTTCCAGCCATGACATGTTGATGCCGGCAAATAGCCTCTCTCCCATTTGGAATCCAGTATTTACATCGAATCTCTGAGAAGACTCTCTCAGAGCCAGGGTGGTTCAGCTTAACATCAAATTCTTTAATAATCAGCTGTGTGACTGGGTGTTTTGCATGCAACACTACTGGATGCATAGTCTCAGGCTCAAGCTGGTTACTATGACGTAAGCGGCCACCTACTCGGATGAGCTCATCATTCCCATCATATTTCAGGGCCAGCTTGAGGAGGCAGCTGCTTTTAAGCACTGGCTTCTCTGACTTCAGCTGAGCTCTTCAGTCTGGTTGTGTTTGGGTGTGGTTTTGATGCTACTCGCGCTTTTAGTCCACTTTTATTTTATCTTTATTTTAGCGTTTTATTTATCTTTTATCTCGTTTTATTGTTTACTTTTTCTTTTTTTTACTTTTTTTATCATTTTATTTAATCTGTTTTTAAAATTTTATCATTATTTAAGTTTTTTATTGCAGCGCCTGGTATACAATAACCAATATTTTTAACTTGTCAGTATCGACGGGGACTATTCCCAGTGTATGGAAAGCTGCTCATGTTTTTCCATTATTTAAGGGTGGTGATTCCAGTTCAGTGAACAGCTACCGACCTATCTCAAAATTGCCTTGCCTGGCTAAGATTTTAGAATCTCTAGTTAAGCATCAACTGTGCAGCTTTTTAACTTTCAACAACATTTTAACTTCACAACAATCTGGCTTCAGGCCTGGTCATAGCACCATCACAGCAGCTTCAGTGGTTTTAAATGATTTGATATCAGCTGTGGATAATAAACAAAAATGTGCTGCCCTATTTATTGATTTAGCAAAAGCTTTCGATACAGTAGACCATTTTATTTTATTAAAAAATTTGTCCTCCATTAGTCTTGATTGTGATGCCTGCTTGTGGTTCCAGGACTATCTCTCTAATAGAGCACAAGCTATTTTGCTTGGGGATGCGAAGTCTCAATTTTTAAAAGTGACAAAAGGTGTACCCCAAGGATCCATTCTTGGACCGATTTTATTCACCATTTACATTAATAATATTGCTCGTAATATAGCAAATTGCAAGGTTCATTTTTATGCAGATGACACTGTGTTGTACTCCTCTGCACCAACGTGTGCCCAGGCCCTTATCTATCTGCAATCGGTTTTTAATCTTATTCAATACGCTCTGGCAGAACTGAAACTTGTTTTAAATACGGATAAAACTAAGTTCATGTTTTTTTCTGTTCGGAATGCAATCATGCCAAATGAGTCAATTTTCTCAGTGTCTGGAGCTAAAATTGAGCAAGTTCAGTCTTACAAGTATTTAGGTATCTGGCTGGATCATAATTTCTCCTTTAAGACTCATGTGTCTAATTTTTTCAAGAAAATCAGAACAAAAATTGGGTTTCTTTACAGAAACAGGTCTTGTTTTTCTTCAGACAGTCGGAAGAGGATTGTTCAGGCAACGATCTTACCTTTATTTGACTATGGGGATATCCTTTACATGCATGCCTCTGATTGTACTTTAAGACCTCTGAACGCTGTTTATCACTGCGCTCTACGTTTTATCACTAGAGATTGTTTCCGCACTCATCACTGTGTGTTATATAGTTCTGTTGGGTGGTTGCCCCTTTATTCTAGAAGGAAGCTCCATTGAATTTTATTTATTTATAAAGCATTGCTTGGTAAGCTTCCTTCATATCTAACTAGGCTTTTGTCCCTGAAAATCCAAAGCCAGCATGTTAGATCGCAAAGGTGGATTTTGTTAGAGACACCCAGGACTAGGACAAATTTGGGCTTTTCTGCTTTTAGTGCATTTGCACCTTATGTCTGGAATAGTTGCCAAGACTCTTTGAAGCTTGACTGTCTCATTCCCTATGACTCCTTCAAGAATCGACTGTGGGAGATGTTACTTGAGGAGGCCAGATGTACTTGCCTTTAGTTTTAACCTTGAACTTGTTCTCTCACCTCTGCACTTGAATGTTTTATTTTTTGTTTTATTTTTATTATTTTCTTTTAATTTATTTTAACTTTTTTTTTAAAGTTTGTTTTCCTTTATTCTGCAGTTGTTGTATGTGTGTGAATCCTATTATGCTCTGTCTGTTACCCACTTTGTATTTGTTTTATTGTATTTAGGGCTCCCCTGAAAAAGAGACCTCGGTCTCAGTGGGACTTCCCTGTAATAAAGGAAAATAAATAAATAAAGTCTGTTGGAATGCAGTCTAGTTGCATTCGTTGCAGGAGATAGTTTTGGGCTTTGTGATAGTCCCCGGCTTTGAGAGCATCGTTGGCCACCCCGTGCTAGGAGTGAGCTGTAGCAGTTATTAGACCACTGAAGGTTTTGAACTGAGTAGCATCTGGCATAAGTGGTGCAGATGGTGCAGAGTTAAGACCACAAAAGGCTGGCTTTTTCATATCTTCACTGGGAAGTAAAGTTGTCTGAAGTGTGGGTGTCCCTAGCCACTGGTCTGGAGTGGGGGTGTCTCTGGCCACTGGTCTGGAGTGGGGGTGTCCCTGGCCACTGGTCTGGACTGCAGAGGAGGAAGAGTGGGCCAGAGCTTCAGCAGCTGTCAGATGTTAGTGCAGTGAGTGGCTTGCCTCGGGTGATGTCATCTGCTTGGTTAGCCGCAGACTCGTCATAACGCCAAGTGTAGCCAGCAGTTAAGTCCTGAATCTCTGCCACTCTAGTACCAACAAACACTTTAAAGCAGCATGAGTCTGAGTTCAGCCAAGTGAGTACTGAGGTTGAATCTGTCCATAACAGCACCTGTTGGATGGAGAGAGTTAGCTCAGATTTAAGTAGTTTAGCCACCTGAGCTCCTATCAAGGCAGCACACAACTCTAAGCATGGGACAGACTGCTGCTTCTTTGGAGCCACTCTAGACTATGCGGTGAGGAATGCAACCTCAACCTCACCACTTGGACTCTCCGTTCTTAAGTACACCACAGGCTCTGAGGCATCACAAAACACATGGACCTCACGTCGACTGGTTGAGAAGTCTAACTGTGCAGAGGTGTAGCACCTTGGCAAAGTTATATTCTGAAGGTGAGGCAACTCTTCCTTCCCACTCCTTCCAAGTATGTTTTCTGGTAAGGCTGAATCATCCCAATCTCTCTTTTTCTCCCTCCGGTGCTGAGCTATGACTTTGGCTCTTGTTGTATCAGGCACCAGGAATTCGAGAGGGTCGTATTGACTTGTTAACACCTTGTAAATAGAGCGCATAGTAGTTTTATCAACTTGAAAAGCTCTGGACTTATAGGAGAGGATGTCAGTTTCGCAGTGCCACAGGAGACTAAGGGCTGATTCTTGGTTATTATCCCCCGCTGCGCGATAAGCGCGAAGAGGGCGATATAGCAATGGGCTCCGTCCATCCGTCCGTACATCCGTACAGACACATAAAATTGAGGCGGCAGGGGGATATTGCCATGTCAGTGGCAAACACTCTTCTGGTTTGCCTCAGGCAGCACTGCCTGACCTTATCTCTGCACAGAGGTGCTGAATGGTATCCTGGCAGTTACTTGCCCACTGCCTCAGCTCGAATCCACCTTAGGCTAAGAGCGTCTGCAGCTGGTCCACCAAGGATTGGGCCTCCTCCTCAGAAACTACACTCTGTTAACAGTTATCTACATTAAAGTATTTCAGTACTGACTCTCTGGCTACGTCATCAGGCTGCTTGTGGTCCAAGATGTGTTTTTGGAGTGCAAATGTGGCACAGCAGGGACTCCAGGTAGTGCCGAAGGGGAGCACTTTCCATTCATAGATTGTGTGCTGTTCTTCACATTTGAGGTCTCTCCAGAAGAAGCGGAGGAATGGCTGGTCTTCTGGGAGGAGCCTTACTTAATGGAACATGTCACATATATCATTGTTCACAGCAACACCATGTTTACTGAAGCGTAATAAGACAGCAAGAAGAGAAAGACCTAGTGTTGGGCCAGGGAGCAAGAGTTTATTCAGAACAGCACCCTGGAACTGAAAGGAGTTAAAAACCACTCTGTGCTTCCCGCTCCTGTCTGACCGTGCGAAGTGGAAGGTCCTCAGGTTGACATTGTAGACCTAGCTGCTTAGCTGCTGAAGGAAGAAGCAAGGTGCACTCTGAACCGTCATCCAATATGGCATATGTCTCCAAGGTCTGGTCTCCATTCCTGAGCACCGCTTTACTAACTTTGAGGAGATCGCGACTTCCCTGAGGAGGTTTACCAATGTATACATCTTCTTCAGCTGCAACTGATGGAGCGGGCTTGACTGGGTGTGATTTTTCTGATGCAGGCTTGTCATCCTTATTAGCTTTTCCAGCTGTTTTCACACTGATCTCGTAGAGAGCAAGTAGGTGTCCCTTATTGCAGGTTACAGCACATTTTTAATTCACACAGTTTCCTGCACGGTGTCAGCAGTGATTATTGTCTTGAACCCACATATGTTTCTGTACACTGTTGAGATGCTTAAAATTGCTGCAGTTATTGAGGGAGTGCTGATTGTTATTGCAGAAGGGGCAAACTTCTTTGGGGCTTGAATAGTGGCTGCTCCACAGCCTGCTTCTCCAGTGGGCTTAGTGTCTGAGCCTAGCAGGAGGACTGAGGCCTTAGTGGATTGCTTGGGTTCCTTCTTTGTATCTTTACATTTCAGGCCAGCATCCCTCCTTGAGCTACTGCCATACTGTGACATATCTTGCTGGACCTGAAGCTTGTATTCCAGCCAGTATGCCAAATCCAGGAAGTGGAGATAGCTATCCTGAGTGGGTGAATGAAGCGTCAAAAGCTAGATCTCAGATCATGTGGTAGCTTGCCCAGCAGGCGAGAAACATGTGACCCACAGTCCAGTTCGACTTCTCCTTTCATCCCCAGCTGTTCCAACATGCTTACCAGTGATCTGACGTACAGGGAAAACATTCTGAAAGATTTGATGTCACCACAAAGGATGTTGGGACCGTCCATAAGTTCAGCTATATGTTGGAGAGCCAGCTAGTGTGGTTATCCATATTGCTGGTTCAAGGCTGCTATGGTGTCTGTAAAGAAGTAAGGAGAATTACTGTATAAGTCAGCAATGAGCAGAGCTTCTTCCAATTTCTGATGATCCACCAGTATCTGGAATTTGAAGCGTTCTGTGGCATCTCATAGCTGGATGTTGTCTAAAGCTAGTCGCAATTGAGCAAACTCTCTTGGGTTTGAGTGAATTAAGTCTGGGATAGTCGGACGTGGGTCCTCGGTAAGTTTGTTCTTGACCACCAGGACTCAAGGTGTGGTACCAGGAGTGATGACGTGCAGCTGTGTACCTGTGTCCTACAGGTGAACGGTCATGTTCAGTGGAATAACGTAGCTAGTCCCTTGCCGCGGGACGATGCCATTCAGGAGATTAATGGCTCTCTCTAGGATGGACACCTTGGTCCTCTCTGTAACCACGAGGAGTGGGTTGTACATAAGGATAGGGGCGAGGTGGCTCAGTGCAGTAGTCAATAGTGGACTATCTGTAAGGGGCAATTTCGGGCCTCCAAGCACGAGAAGTGTGCCGAGTAGAATAGTCATTCCTCACTGGCTGACGGCGATATATCTCTGGAGAGGCTACATACTCCCACTCAGAGTCAAGATGCCCAGCTGCTGGGCGGGAATGATATGTTTCCCTTTCAACTGTTGCCTCTCTCTTCTGCAGGACAGTTGTTGCTTGGACCTCTTTGGGGGGTTGCACAGCTGTGTCCTGTTGCTGGAGCTACTCCAGTTTGGGTTCACTGTGCCCACTCCAAGCTCTTAGCTCCTCATTCTGTAGCTTGCCCTCCTCCATGGCTGCATGAAGACTCTTCTGCTCCTGCATAAGCCTCTGGCACCCTTTCTTCCACTTATTAGCTGAAGTATCCCACATGCTAGTTGCTGTCCACAGAGAGGTGTTGCAGCGCTCCTGACTAGTGGGGGAGGTGGAGGGTGACCCGGTTTCTTCCTCCTCCTCCTCTTCTTCTCCAGCATGAGGATGAAGAGTTATAGGAGGTGGTGTGGTGGTTGGAGGCGCTGGTGTGCTTGGAGCATCAGGCAGAATTTAATCCTTGAGGTATGCGGGGAGGGAAGTTTGCCTCCTGACACGTGTACCTGGATCCTTCTCTGCTTAGTTCGACATCTTGATCTGCAGTGGACTCGTTGATCTGGCTCGGAGGACCACAATGTGAGGAAGGTGCAGCTTCCTTGCTTATATTTTCTGGATTCACTAGGGATTAAACTCGCTGCAGGTGATCAATAAGAATCACACAGATGTTGCTCCTTAAGTGGGTTTTATTGCCACCACCACAACCACATTCCTTCTGCACTACTGTTTCGTCAAGTGGTTCTGTACAATCAACATAAATTAAAGAGGAAAACTGAAAATACTCAATTGTACATATGGCATTATGAAATACAACTTGCCTAATCTTAGGTTAAACATTATATGTAATGGGTACTGACACCTCATTGTGCTATACAGTATAAACAGGTGTAATGCACTTAAATAGGATTACAATGTGTTGACAGTAGACATTTTTAAGCTATTGTATTTTACAGTACTACACTGCTGTCTGCCGGCCAAATAATTATCTGCACAGCAAAATTGTCCAAGTCCCTCCGATCCGAGTCCCAAGCGAGTCTCACGTCATTTAGTCAGTCTCAAGCAAGTCCCAAGTCTTTTATTTTGTGGGCAAGTCAAGTCGAGTCACAAGGTTATGTCAAGTCAAGTCGAGTCGCGTCACAGGTAATGTCAAGTCCCTCACCATTGTCCCCCAGCCCACCCACAAAGCACGCAGGTTTATATCTTGAAGAGAAAAACCTAATGTCAATCTCAAAAAAGAGCAATAAGCATAAAGCTGTTCATTTATCCATTACAACATTACATGTCTGATCATTAAGACCTGGGTAGATGGGAAAGGCTACATGCCTTTAAGGAAATGGCATGTTTGATACAAAAAAATGGTTTATTTTGAACATTTTGCAAAAACATGAATATGAACTTAATTCATCAGTAGGAAATTGCTTATGTAAAGAGACTTATGGATGCCTTAACCTGCTCCGCGGCGTTATTACTTAGTATATCGAACCTGAAATGCTCATAGGACAGCAGATTTGCGCGTACCTGTTTCCAGGAAGCCAAAGCAATGTAATCAAAAAATATTAACACAGTTCGACTTATGCAGAGTTCAATGCTTAATCAATAGCCTATTCAATGTATTCTTCTTTAAATACGCACTTTTACACCCAAACAAAAAGCGGGCATTTATTTTAAGTCTTCTTTCGTAATCCGATGAACAAAATCTTTAAACGATATACAGAATTACCGAGAGCCGAGAATTTTTCCTAATTGATTATTCAGATTTCCATCCTTGCAGTCTCGAATTGCAGCGTATACGTGAATGAAGTCATTATCTTCTCTATCAGTATCAGGCTTCCCACAGGCTTGGTCTTAATTGTTTTCATTGTCAATCAGGAATAGTACGTGGGAACAGGTTCACAAAATCCTGTGATAAAAGTTTAGGTCACTGCCTCACCTCACCGCACGTCTCTAGCTTCCTGTAAGCAAATACTCGCAAATCTGCAGTTTCGTGAGCATTTCAAGTTCGATGTAGCCTACTGAATAATGCTGTAAAATGCTTCATGTTGCAAAGTAAAAGGAAATATACGCGCAACATGCAGATATAAGATAGATACTTGTATATTACAAAGTTTAATCGGTCTTTCTCAGGTGACGTAACACTTGCGACAGCCGCAGTGCATTGTGGGTCGAATCGCCATTTTGGAGGGTCACTTGTAAACAACTCAACAGTGAGCATCGTCTCTTCGTGCGGCATTATCTTTAATATAATGGGACACTCGTGATGTGTTATGGGCTGCCATAGTAAGTCACACGACCGAAATGGCAGAAAAGTTGACCACAACGTGAGATTTTTTCGGTTTCCCACTTGGAAAAGAGGTAACGGATAGCAAGTTGAAGAAATAACGAAGAGGCGTCGGATGGCCTGGGTCGCAGCGGTGAGACGGAAGGGTATCACTTTCGACACCGTATCTCCCTTCATGCGTGTTTGTTCTCTGCATTTTCATAAAGGTAAGTAAGATTGATTAACTGCTTGATTCTTGAGTAATTCTGTTGTATGAAAAAGGGGTAGGATTATTAGATCATTTTCACTTTTTTTCTAGCTACTGCAATGTGAATATGAGGTCATTTTTCACAACAATGTAATAAACATTAATCCTTTATGCCCACAGTTAAAATAAGAAAAGCAAATCAGACAAAAACAAGCCAACGTCCAACTAACTGTCACCACCAGCCGTAACTTCACTTGATTACACCCAAGTTAGCTTACCTTTGCAGTGACGAATGTGTTGTCGCAGTCCTGCGGTCGAAATGTGAACAGATCCTGCACCCAGCCATTCGTGAAATGTCCGTGAGCTTCGATAGATTTATAGTTTCTGAACTGTTCATATGTGTAAGCGCTGATACCGTAAACGAGGTAGTTTGTTATATCCAGTGATGAAGTTGGAGGCAGTAATGTGGCGTCGGAGCTCCATTCTTTAGTTGTGAGGTCGTACGGATCAATGTAATTGATTGTCGACAATTTAGCCAAATACCGATTCCTGGCTTCCTTGATAAGTTTGTCCCTGTACGGGATCCTCTCGTCCTTCTTATTCTTGTCCAGATTGGCGACTGAGTAAACGGAATAAAAACTGATCTACTGACTAACTGCTACTAACTGCAACTTCACCGGACGGCTCCTCCTGTGCTGGTTTGTTTACATTCCGCTGTACACTCAAAATGGCGCCGGGGCGGCGTGTCCGCTAGTTAGCATACGTCACTGACAAAGACCGATGGCTCGCCTACTTGAGCTACCACTTCTGACAACAAGATGCGATGGATAACCCGGTCAGCATTCATTCTGCAAATTAGTGGTTGGCGGATCGATTCAAAAGCCTTTCGATACTAACGTTGGTATTGGTATTGATCAATACTTACGTGATAAGATCGATTGTTAAGTTTAAGTTTCTCTGCTCTATGCACACTCCGTACAACTCCCGTTACAGAGTGGCCGACTGACCATGCAAACACCGCTCCTGTTTCACTTCGGTCATGTCATGCTCAATTAGCTCCTCCCCCCTCCCCCCTCAGTTGCCTCACTGCAAGCGGCTCCCTGGCTGTGTGAACATGCACGTTCGCAGAGAGGAAGAGGAGCGCTGTTTGGAGCTTTTTCACCGCTGAGGACCAAACCACAGCAAAGTGTGATGTTTGCAGAAAACGTATTCGCTACTGTGACAACACCACAAATTTGTATAAACACTTAAAAACCCACCCCAACCAGAATTCTGAGCTGCAGACCAAGCGGAAGGAAGAAGAGAGTAGCCAGAGCAGACCCCCAGCACCGACACAGAGATCCCTTGCAGAGGGCTTTCAGCAGGGGCAACAATATCCAGGTAGCTCATAGCAGGCGCGTTCTTTGACCTGAAAATTCTGGGCTAATATCCCTCCCTTTATTGAAAATAATTAGTCCGGGCTAATTCTAGAAGGGTTTCCTTTAAAACGTTTTCCTATTCAAGAATAATCAAGTGGCAATTGAAGACATGGCTTTTCTCCCCCATGCGATCTAAAAGCGACAAAATAATAGGCTACATTCAGTACAGAAAAATTATTAATTATAATTAGGTCTATGCACTGTCACTCGGCGACGGTATTTCAGAACTCTTCAGCGAATTAAAGTAATTTTGTTGACTAGCACGTGGGTTCGTCCGTTTACATTTTCCAATCAGACAGCTGTCTAATTTTTACAGCGAGTTGAGTGACCGTGCTGCAAAAACAGGTATACGTACTTGTCGCCGATCGTTGCCATATCATTGATGAGATGACTGGCAAATGCAAACATATGTCTTAGAAACCGGTAGTTTTTCAGGACAACACAGTGCTGACAACATTTGCTCAGAACTATAAAGAATCACTGATGAATGGGGAATAACTGCCAAAGTCCATGCAGTAATCACAGATAATGGTGCCAATATGGTTGCTGCTATGCGCAAAGCAGGTTGAGCACATTATGCATGGTTTGCATACACCTTAAACCTAGTGGTAAAAGACTCCATTAAGACTCTGCCTGATCTTCTTGGAATCCAGCAGAAATGCACCGCTGTGGTAGCTTTCTTTCACCACAGCACAAGAGCGGCAGAGAGGCTCAAAGAAATTCAGAAACACCTGAAGTTACCAGGACACAAACTGATACAATCAGTTGAGACATGTTGGAACTCCGTGTTCTACATGTTTCAGAGATTACTTGAGCAAAAGGAAGCTTTTACAACAGTACTTTGTCTTTGTGGAAAGAGCTCACTGTGCTTGAGTGAAGAAGATTGGTCCATGGTTAGTCTCTCCGTTGATGCCCTGAGACCATTTGAAGAAGTTACAAAAGAGATATCAACAGAGAAACATGCCTCAGTTTCAAAAGTTATCCCCCTGGTTACATTACTTCGGTCATCAACTGCATCTAATGAGTGCCAAGGTATCGAGCTCGCCGCTGAGCTGTCAGCACATTGCCAGCACCGTTTCAGAGCTATTAGAAAATTTCATGGTCTAGCTGTCAGCACGTTCCTGGACCCAAGATTTAAAAACTTTGTTGTGACATGGCAAATGTTGAAGCTGTGAAAAAAAGACTGATCATTGAAATGCAGTCAGTGAACCGGACCTCAGTGCCAGCTCCTGAACCAGGCACAAGCTCTGCCACCAGCTCTGTCTCAGTAACTGCTCCTGCAACTACCTCAAGCTCACCTGCAGCAAATGGTGGGATATGGACAGAGTTTGACTCCCAAGTCCTTGCATCCCAGCAACATCGCACACCTGGAACTGATACCTTTATTGAAATGCGCCGGTACTCAGAAGAGAAACAAGTTCCACTCGATGCAGACCCACTTCTTTGGTGGAAAACGTATGAGCCAACATTCCCCACTCTGAGCAAGCTTGCCAAAAAACACCTGACAGTTATTGCAAGATCTGTACCTGCAGAAAGGATTTTCTCCAAGGCAGGTCAGTTTGTAAGTGAGAGGAGAAGTTCAATGAAAGGGAAAAATGTAAAAGCACAAGCACAGCACAACTGCAAATAGCCTACAATGCGCACAAAACTTCTGCGACTGATCGTGGTGTGCTACCTAGTGATAGAATATTGTAACTGTGCGCATAAATTTGCAGCTCCATGTCCACTGACTGACACATCTGCACAAAGATTCACCTTTGTTCCTCGCAAACGCGCCAAATCCGGATAATCCGTAAATGATGAATTCAATGAATATTTTTATTTGAAATGAGTAACTAAGTTGCCAGTGTCAAAGTAACGAAGTGAAAGTGTACTATTAATCTTTTAAATGTGGTAGAGTAAAAGTCCCTGTTTCAAAATAAATCATAAGTAATGTACAAATCCTCAAAAAAAAAAAAAAAAAAACTTAAGTGCTGTATCTAAGAACACGTACTTAAGTTACTGTGCACCTTTGAAAACAGGAGTATCATGCACCCCCCGGGGGAAAATCTCTTGCGAGCCTGCATTCAAAACTTGAGAGCCCTGTGATCGCATAACAGCAAGTGACGTCATTACACACAAGTTTTTATTTGCTTTAATGCTGTTAGAAGGAAATACATTTTCACCGCCTTTATTCGCATGAATATTTTTGCCGAACTTCAGATAAATCGATTAACAAGTGGATGGAAATATAGCTAGTGAGCAATGCACAACTATTCTCCAGACTCAATGTAGCTAGCCAATGACAGCTTTCTAACGTTACGTTAACTTATGTTAGCTGGGGTAAACAAAACACGACTAACTCTTCCAACACATGCGCGTACAAACACACACACTTCACATCATACACACGGCTGCTAGCTATCAGGTTTCACTTACTTGTCATCAGGTGACGAACAAAGTTTGAAGTGGTTCCCTCTTTGTCGCTAATGGTTGTTGAACATGTCTTACATTGAGCAGACCTTTTTCCATCGGAGTAGAAGTTTTTAAAAGCAAATTGAATCATTTTGGGCATACTAGAACTCGTAGCAGCCATTATTATCCATGCAGTCAAGCGCACTGCTCATCACAAGTGTGTGCTCCTGGCTGCTGGATAGCTCACTCGGTAAAGCATTGCATTGCGAAGCTAAAGTGACTATCACGTCACGGGTTCGATCCCCGCTTCGTACCAGCCGGCAGTGGTCGGCAGCTTTTTCAGAATAGCGCACAATTGGCTATTGCTCTACAGGGGTTGCAAATTGGGAAGGGACTGCCGGGAAGGGAAAATAATAGTTGCCTTGTTCGTTGCTCAAGCGCCTCCCTGCAAAGATTCAACCAATGAGAGTATAAGAAGCGATGGCTGACAGGCGCGTGCTTCTGAGGAGAGCTGCAAACTGTCTACACTCTCCTCAATTGGCAGCAAGGGGTCGCATACAAGCAATCCTTGTACATAGTTCCACAACTGGGCATTACAGATTCGGGTGGGATTGGAGATGCCAAATTTAAAAAATAAAAAATAAAAGTGCGTGCTCCTGCTTCAGAGACAAATAAAAAAACCGGAGCCAGTCTGAACCTGCTAGAGTGCGCGCCATGCACTGCACACAAACGGACCACTCTTTTCATGCTACAAAGAATAATATCGACGCGAAAAAAACATACAATGAAAAGAAAAATTCATTCGAGTTATCTTGCCTCAAGTCGAGTCGAGTCTGGAGTCATTGTCTCCTAAGTCCGAGTCGAGTCTCAAAACTTTGCCTTCTAAAACCAAGTCGAGTCGCAAGTCATCATATTTGCGACTCGTGTTGACTCGAGTCCAAGTCCCTATGACTCGAGTCCAATTGCCTGTTAATTACACATAACATTGGCTGATGTAGCTGAGTTATATGAGCGGCACACGTGTGTTAAGAAATTATTGAAGCTCTTACGGTCGCTCCGTATATCAATCCAAATTGTTGCAATTGCTCTAAACCTCCCAAAAATACAAAAAGTTAGGCAGATAAACCACAGACAAACAGTAATGCAGTTACGCAAACACAAATAAGACCAAGGCAGTCGCAAACAGTGAGCAACTAGCCTTATTGCAATTCGCAAATAGCATCAAAAATTTATACAACAAACTCACAAACCAACACGGCTAAATAGAACGACCCAATGGCTAACTGTTTTACTCACTTGCGCTAGACACACTTTACACCAGATGACAGTAAAGGTGAATTTTAATATCAATGTAGCCGTTAAAGGAGTAGCAGCATGCAGCGGCGGTTCTAGACAAATTGTAGGGGGGGGCCCAGATGGGGCCAGTGTTTAATCAGAGGGGCACATTAAAAACAACACTGATGGCCCTAGACATGGGCCTGCAGCTGAGACTAGCTGCAAAACCACTCACTCCCTGGCTCTCTAAACTTTTCTGTGTGAATAAAGGCAAAAAGCCCAAAAATACTTTTAAAAAGCAACAGCAATGATATTAAAGCATTAACAACTTCTATTTTGCTTTAGCCTAAAAAATCATATTGAAGATTTTTTCATGAAGAAAAAAATGCATTGACTGATGGCCATCAAAAATGGAAAATAAAATCTAACATAATGAAGTGTGAAGTATCAGACAAATCAAATGGCTTATGCCCTTAAGAGAGGGCGACTCGTTCTTAGAAAACAAAACTCCTCATCAGTTATTGGGCCTATCAGAACCACAGCACACAAGTAACATTTGTACAAACTCGTCTGTATTCATGGCCACTGACTTGAGAGTCCAGTCTTCACACTTATATATGAAATATGCTGCCAGTGCCTGAATACATAGCAGCTCACACAGGTGTGAATGTCATGCTGACTTTAATTAGTGACAGACAGAGCTACTTAGAAGGATCTGGTAATTGAGGACTGATAGTTCTTCAAACATAAATCAAAATTGCGAATATACAGTATACAGTAGGCTATCTGTGGATTGAAGCTAGTTTTGAAAAGGTGTTTATTCATACAAATGTAACAAAATAGTACGAACAAAACAGCTGGTTCTAGTTACTGTAATCACAATGAAATAAGTAATCAACATAATCATAAAACATACATATACAAAACCCAAAACCAGTGAAGTTGGCACGTTATATAAATTGTAAATAAAAACAGAATTCAATGATTTGCAAATCTTTTTCAACCTATATTCAATTGAATACCCTGCAAAGACAAGTTACTTAATGCTTGAACAGGTAAACTTCGTAATTTTTTGCAAATATTATCTCATTTGGAATTTGATGTCTGCAACATGTTTCAAAAAAGCTGGCACCAGTGGCAAAAAAGACTGAGAGAGTTGAGGAATGCTCATCAAACACTTATTTGGAACATCCCACAGGTGAACGGGCTAATTGGGAGCAGGTGGGTGCCATGATTGGGTATAAAAGCAGCTTCCCTGAAATGCTCAGTCATTCACAAACAAGGATGGGGCGAGGGTCACCACTTCGTGAACAAAGGCGTGAGCTGATTGTCGAACAGTTTAAAAACAACATTCCTCAACGAGCTATTGCAAGAAATTTAGGGATTTCATCATCTACGGTCCGTAATATCGTCAAAAGGTTCAGAGAATCTGGAGAAATCACTGCATGTAAGCGACAAGGCCGAAAACCAACATTGAATGCCCGTGACCTTCGATCCCTCAGGCGGTACTGCATCAAAAACCGACATTGGTGTGTAAAGGACATCATCACATGGGCTCAGGAACACTTCAGAAAACCACTGTCAGTAACTACAGTTCGTCGCTACATCTGCAAGTGCAAGTTAAAACTCTACAATGCAAAGCGAAAGCCATTTATCAACAGCACCCAAAAAACGCCGCCGGCTTCGATGGGCCCAAGCTCATCTAAGATGGACTGAGGCAAAGTGGAAAAGTGTTCTGTGGTCTGACGAGTCCACATTTCAAATTGTTTTTGGAAACTGTGGACGTTGTGTCCTCCGTACCAAAGAGGAAAAGAACCATCCGGACTGTTTATAGACGCAATGTTCAAAAGCCAGCATCTGTGATGGTATGGGGGTGTATTAGTGCCCAAGGCATGGGCAACATACACATATGTGAAGGCACCATTAATGCTGAAAGGTATATACAGGTTTTGGAGCAACATATGTTGCCATCCAAGCAACGGCTTTTTCATGGATGCCCCGGCTTATTTCAGCAAGACAATGCCAATACACATTCTGCACATGTTACAACAGCATGGCTCCGTAGTAAAAGAGTGCGGGTACTAGACTGGCCTGCCTGTAGTCCGGACCGGTCTCCCATTGAAAATGTGTGGCGCATTATGAAGCGTAAAATACGACAACGGAGACCCCGGACTGTTAAACAACTTAAGCTGTACATCAAGCATGAATGGGAAAGAGTTCCACCTGAAAAGCTTCAAAAATTGGTCTCCTCAATTCCCAAACGTTTACTGAGTGTTGTTAAAAGGAAAGGCGATGTAACACAGTGGTAAAAAGGCCCCTGTGCCAACTTTTTTGCAATGTGTTGCTGCCTTTAAATTCTAAGTTAATAATTATTTGCAAAAAAAAAAAGTTTCTCAGTTTGAACATTAAACATCTTGTCTTTGCAGTGTATTCAACTGAATATAAGTTGAAAAGGATTTGCAAATCCTTGTATTCTGTTTTTATCTACGATTTACATAACGTGCCAACTTCACTGGCTTTGGGTTTTGTATATCTCTACTGTACTTTGACTCTTTCCTTAAGTTCTATGGTCTCTTTATGCAGTTCTTCATTTTGTTTCTCCAGGTATTTCACTCTCTTTGTTTAACCAAACACTCTTTTTGCATTCTTTCATCTCTTTCGCATTAAACTGCACCGCTTTCGCCAAGCTAGCGATCATGGTTCTAGTTTTTTTTTCCTCTCTTTTAGCTCAGTTAGCTGGTCGCTCACTCTTTTTTCAAAGCTTTGTATAGCATTAAGGCATTAATAACACTATTTGTGACTTTAGTACTTTCAGCTCCTTCTGAAGCTTTTGTATTCTTTTCTACTGGTTTCTTACTCGGAGTTGTTGGTGTGGAAATCTCACCTCAGTGTCGTTTGTTTTTCATGGTCACATCCATTGCATAGTCGTATTCGTCTGTAGTATCTCATTTTCCTTCCAAGGGCTGCCACATTCCCGTTATTTTCGGGTCTGCCTTCAGCGTTGCAGGTTTAATAAACTTAGATTTACTCATTTTTTCCGCATAAGTGGATATTCAGCCATTTCAAGTGTAGATATTGGGACCTTCGCTCACAAGCCTCTAACAAAAGCAGCCGCTCAACCCGCCATATTGCTCCGCCTCTCCGGACACACATAATGAATTTTTCCTTTACTGTTGATTGTTGAGGGCACCCTTCCGCAAATGTACTCCCGCAAATTTTGCAATTTCATTGGACGCACTTTAGAGAGGTCAGTGCAATTTTAGGTCAAGATTCAATGCAGTTGACCTTTGGACGCCAAACCTCGCGGAAAATCAAGCTGCTGTGCGTCGCTTAAAGTTGCGCCACCGCTCAGCTGTGCAGTGTCGTGTCCTCCATTGAAAACAGTGATCTTGCATCGCGCGATGTCACGAGAGCGCGTATGGTGTGAAAGCACCGTAAAGCATTTAGCATTTTTGACGTTCTTAGGCTGTTCCCAGTATTCGTCGGGATAGGTCAAATTGTGGCTGTCTGCACTTGGCACATGCGTATCGTCTAAGATCACTTTAGGTTTTCCCAACGACAAAGTACAGCACTGAATCAGGGGCGTCTCTAGGTCTGAAGATTGGTGGGGCCCAGAACTCCCCTTTAAAACAAATACTTACCCTGACTTGCACGCAATCATTTGCATAATTGATCCTTTCAGGATTTTCCAGGCTTTTTAATTGTTTTATTGATTTTTTGCGGGGACTTTTTCAAAAGTGGCAATGAAAATTGCAGTGTCTTGGCGATTTATTTTTTTGTCCGCGAGACATTTGCGTGGATTGGTTGAATTTGCTTTAATAGTTGCAGTTGCGACATGCAACTTCCTTGTGAGACTGAGCAATAGATTCACTCCGAGAACACACCGGTACAGTATGGTACATTTCGGTATGGCGACAATCATTAATCTGGACGCGTAATTTCATGAATTTAAATTAGCGTTATTCAGAATTGCACATCCCATGGGATGTGACAATGCCTTTCTCCTCCAGATGATTTGACTACAGCAAACTTCTATAGAACCACATCTAGGGGCATAGCCAGGTCCTGGCTGACCATTTCCGGTCATCATTCATTTCCCGCTACCTGCACAGCCTCTAGGAGAGACAGAAGTGAAGACGGGACATAAATACATTGTCAGTAGATCAGACAGTTCTAATTAAAGGATCAGTGTGTAAGATTTAGAGCCATCTAGTGGTCAGATTTTAGATTGCAACCAACTGACCATACCTTTTCTCAGAAAATCTATGGTGGCTGTAAAACTTGCGAAAACATGAAAGGCGCTCTCTTGAGTCAGTGCTTTATTCATTTAAATTTTTCCCGTTCTGGGCTACTGTAGAAAAAATGGCGGCATAACATAGCAGCCTCCAGGGCGGTGGACCCGCTCCCATGTAGGTTTAAAGGGCTTATTGTCAGCGAAATTAAAGATTATTATTTTCACGTGATTATACACTACTAAAAAAGAAGTTATGACTGTTCCATTTCTGCCAAAATATCTATCTAAATTCTACACACTGCTCCTTTAAGGACCCACAGTTTCAACAGACCCTCTGGCCCGTTGGGAAAATGACAAATACTTGCCCTGGGGCTTATGGACAAGGAAAGACAGCAGCTGTCCAAGTTAAAGATCAAACCTACGTTTGCCCTGCTGCCCATCTTGTTCCACTTCCAGGGCTCCATGATGAAGATATTCTGGATATAGCCTGATTTTCGTTCTACTTTTTTCAAGAGGTATTTGGGGTGGCTGTGCACAGAAGCCCCATTGCGCCCTCTGAGATGATTGGCGCAAACTTCATGGAATGTATGGGCTCACACATTGCCAGCAGCAGCTTCAGACAGAACAGTGATGGACAGGCAAGTTTGGCTCAGCAGGGACAATTAAGCCCTGTTAAAGGTTCCATGACACCCAAAACTTCAAAAAATTACTTTCAAACCCTTTTACTGAGCTGAAACCAGGTGAATCTGAATCTGACCCTAATTTTTCAACCTTATATTCTCAGAAAGTATAACATGCAAATTAAATAACATGCTCAGAAACACCCCTTGAAAATTGCCAAATGATTATCTAATCCATGTAACGTCAAGCCCAGAAGGACATTGCTCTGAGCGGAGTCGGGAAGAGGGGTTCTTAATGCAGTACCCCACACATTCTTTTGAAGCTACTAACAAACGTTTGCATTTTTCACGTCCGAATTTGATAGAAATCAAGTGGAACGCCTCCCAAGACAATAGTGAAGATGAGAGAGAAAATGCTTTGTTTTCTGAGTCCGCTGAAATATCAGATTTGCCAGAAGATCGCGAAATTCAAGGTGAAATTCGGGCAGCTGGAATAGGGCAGCGCAGCATTATGAGCCCGAGGTGGAGGCAGGTTTTACAAAGTCAATACAATGTCAATAAGATTTAAAAAAAAAAAATTATTAAGTCATTTCTGAAGCTATCTAGTCTATCTAAGTGGGGGCTTATATTGGCAGTGGTGCCTAGTGAACTGAAAATTGGTGAAGCTCAGACCATTCCTTGAAAAAATTATTTTTCTTACGTGTTTTCAAAAATTATTTTGATTACATGGAATCTTTAACTTCTCAGTTGTGATTCGTGTGCATGTGTAAATTAAGTGGGAATGTGCTCATACTTTTTCACCAAATTTATTATCTGTCAACATGCATACCCTTGTGTACTTTCCAGCTTGTGTTTGCATAATAACCGCTGCTTCTTGAGATTTGCTCATTTAAATAGCTAGTGATTGCTATTTTTGGTTATGTTATTTGTATAATAAATTTTATAACATAACTTTAGTTAAATGAATACCATGTGGAACATATCTGGCAAATATCAAGCTGCTTCACCAGGTTTGTTTGCAGTAATTCTAAAATTACAAAAATAATTTACAAGGAATTGGATTTAAAGATGTTTTCCCTTTGTTCACTTTCAGAACCACACATATTCACAGTTCTAACTTCCAAGCACCTGAAATGAAAGTATACTCTCAGAATCGATTCTCTGGCCAGAACCATTTTCTCCATAGTCGGCCAACCCAAAACGGTGTGTTCCCGCAGTCCTTATCCTCACATGGTAGTAAAGGTCAATAGTGACTTAACATAGCCAATAGTAGAAATACTATGGGTGCACTTACAGACTTTCCTATGGTAGAAGAGTAAACCATTGTTCTGCACCCTCCCATTGCCGCACAGGTTGATGTTTTTTCTCTTCCCATTTCCAGTTTCTAGCTTTGGCAGCTCTATGCTCTGCCAAGATCACTGTCACAGCGCGCCTGCTCACCGTTCCCATCAATTATTAATATAAGTGATACTATTCCATGTCTTCCTTGCCTAGCCATCCGCTTCACAGGCAGGAAGCATCCAGCTGCTGCCATTTCAAACTGCAGCAGAAAGTTGGTTTTTAGACATTTTTGTCTTCACGGCTGACTGAGACATAACTTTTACGTGCAGTTATCTTTTTAAAATTCTTGTGTGACCTGATCCTTCATTGCTTTTTTCCGTCTACTTGACTGGACTCTGCTCCGTCATCTGGGCTACTTCATAATGGACTCAGGTAAACTAGTAACTCTCTCATCACTGAGCTTCATTCAATTGCAAAATTCATTCAATTTTCTTGTAAAAGCAGGAGTATCTTGTAAATCTTCAGCTGCAGCATAAATTCAGAGGAAAAGGGGAAATGACACAGAATGACTGTAGAGCTTCATAAAAAGGCAATATGAATGACTTGCAAAGGGTCTTTTCTCTAAATGTGGACAAATGGCTGTTGAAGAAGCTGAATTTTTAACCAGTGAGAAATACTATGGTTACATGAAGTATTCATGGCCCTACAGCAGGGTCGTGAAACTGCCCGTAAAATGGCCATGTGGCTGCAGGTTTTCAGTCCAACCAAGTCGTAGCACACATGGTACAACTAATTTAATCAACTGATCTCAGCCTGTGCAGTTGATTAGTTGTATCATGCGTGCTTCTGCTCGGTTAGAATGAAAACCTTCAGATCCTTGGCCCTTTCACAAACCAGTTTGACACTCCTGCTCTACAGCATTAAAAAGTATTTTTATGGTAAATATCTTAACCAACTTAAATTGAATCTGTAAGGAGAGTGCATTTTTGAGTCTGTGCAGTACTATCGTTTCATTGCATACTATAGGAAATCGAAAGCCGAACAATGAGAGCATATTGTTACTGTCAGTGGATGTTTATAATGGACCGAAAAAATAACAACTAGTTTGTAAACTTTGGTGGACTGTACCTGTGAGAGTGCCATAGTTTCATGCAACATTATCTGTGTGATTTATATTACATTGCACAATCATCTTTGTGTTCTTTACACTGTACATGTATAATAAGCATCTTCATCTTCTCCATTTCAGAAGAATTCAGACAAAGCGTAAAAGCTGACTAAGGACAGAAAGCAATAATTTACAAATCCCTTTCAACCTGTAGTCAATGGAATAAAGTACAAAGACAAATAATGTTTTAACTCAACTTATTTCTATTTTCTTTAAGTAATGGCCATTTTGAAATACAACCCCAATTCTGAAATAGTTGGGACGAAGTGTAAATTGTTAATAAAATCAAAATGCAATGACTTTCAGATCACATGTGCCAAAATGTTACTTACAACAGAGCATTGATAACATTTCACTGTTGAAACTGAGATATTTACAGTTTTTATCCACAAAATGAGCTTATTTCAAATTTTCTGGCTGCAACAGGTCTCAAAAAAGTTGGGACACAGGCAAAAAGAGGGCTGGAAAAGCAATTAATATAGAAGAGAATCAGCTGAAAGAACATATAACAAGTAATTAAGTTAACTGGCATCAGGTGTGTAACATGATTGGCTATAAAAGTGATGTATTAGAGAGGCAGAGTCTCTCAGAAGTAAAGATGGCCAGAGGCTCTCCAACCTGTGAAGGCCTACGTAAAAAATTGTGGAATACTTTAAAAACAATGTTCTTCAATGTCAAATTAAAAGGCTTTGAAGGTCTCATCATCCACAGTGCAAAACATCATCAAAAGATTCAGAGAAACTGGAAAAATCTCTGTGCGAAAGGCTCAAGGCTGAAGACCTTTACTGGATGCTTGTGATCTTCGGGCCCTCAGACGCCACTGCATCACTCACTGGCATCATTCTGTCATTGACATTACTAAATGGGCCCAGGGATACTTCAAGAAACCACTGTTTCTAAACACAGTCTGCCGTGCCACAGATATCACCTAAAACTCTATCATGCAAAAAGGAAGCCATTGTTGAGCATGTGGGCCACTGTGTTCTGTGGGCCAAGGCTCATTTAAAATGGACTGTAGCAAAGTGGCAAAGTGTCCTGTGGTCAGACGAAACCAAATTTGACATTCTTGTTGGAAATCATAGGCGTCCTGTCCTCCGGGCTAAAGAGGGGAAAGGCCACCCCTTCTGTTTTCACCATTCAGTTCAAAATCCAGCATCTCTGATGGTAAGGTGATGCATTAGTGCATATGGTAAGGGACACTTGCATGTTTTCAAAAGCGCCATTAATGTGAAATGGTATATAAAGATTTTAGAGGAACATATGCTCCCCTACAGACGACATCTATTCCAGGGAAGGCCTGGTGTATGTCAGCAGAACCATGCAAAACCACATACTGCAGCTATTACAACAGCATGGCTTCATAGCAGAAGAGTCCGTGTGCTGAACCGGCCTGCCTGCACCGATTGAGAACATTTGGCGCATAATTAAACGAAGTCCGTCAAAGGAGACCCAAAACTTTACAGCAGCTGGAAGCCTGTATTAAACAAGAGTGGGATCAAATGCCAATGGCTAAACTCAAGAAACTTGTCTCCTCAGTGCACAGACTCCTCCACTCAGTGTTAAAAAGGAGGGGATGCTACGCCATGGTAAACAGGCCCCTGTCCCAACGTTTTTGAGACGTGTAGCAGCCATCAAATTTGAAATGAGCTCATTTTGTGGATAAAATTGTAATATTTCTCAGTTTCAACATTTGCTATGTTATCTCTGTTCTCTTGTGAATAACATTCTGGCTGGTGTCAATGCATTTTGATTTTATTGACAATTTACACTTTGTCCCTACTATTTTGGAATTGGGGTTGTATGTCTGCAAAATATTCCAGTGGCATTAGGACAGGTGCATGCTCAACGTTGTACAGCATCACCTCTGTTTTGTACCGTCAAATAGTTTTTTTGGAACTGAGCACACTAATTACCTTCGCCAGCGACTTCGAATTTTTATCCGATCGGCATGAAACCAACGCCAGTGGCGAGGGATTCAGTGGCGTCGGCGAAGGTATGCGCTCTACCGAGTGCCCGTTCTAGTTGTTGAAGTTTTGAAAGTGGAATTAGTTCCCATTCTTGCCTTATGAAGGACTTCAGTTGGTCAACAACAGCAACTTCCATATTTTGCATATTTTGTACTTCACAGCCAGCCTAATTTTGGGAAAATGGGTCCAGGGCTGCAGGCAGACCAGTCTTTTACCTGCACACTATGACTTCAAATCCACGCTGTTCTAATATTTGCAAAGTGCTGCTTAGTGTTTTCCTGCTAGACCAAGCAAGGCATCCCTGAACAAGTTGAAGTCTGGAAAGCAATATATCAGGTTCCAAAATGCGATTCTACATTTCTGCAGCAATTGTGCCTTGGCAGATATGGTGATTTCCCGTGACAACAGCATTAATGCAGTGCCAGACCGTACCAGTGACAGACGTTTGACTTCCTCTTTGCATTGAGTTTTACGTCACTTCAATCAGGAGAGACTCGAGTGAAATCAAGAAGAATTTTACTATGCGTTGCACATAAGTAGAATTCAATTCAATTTTATTCATATAGTGCTGTATATAGAGAAAAGGGCAGAGCCCAGACTAATCCCTAATCCCCGAATAGCAGGCAAAAAACTCCGTGTAGGGAGAAAAGGCCTCGAACGGTGGTGAGAAAAAACTCCTCATTGAGAAGAAATCTCAGGAGGAACCTGGCTATTGTGGGGAAGCCCATCCTCCGCTGGCTGAATAATAAATTGATGGTAAATTAGGGATGAGAGGGTCAGGACAGCAGGAAGACAGCAGCCAGGCTTAAATCTGACAAGTCTTTGGCGCTTGGACTCTTCAGGAAGACTCGTAGAGCAGGAGCACGGCTCAGAGCAGCAGCTGGAAAAATCCCCCAAAGAGTCCAGACACTGGTGGCGGTGGTGGCTGAAGGCTGACGAAGCTGGAGCGGCAGTACGGGAGGTCTGATGGAGCAGGGTGGTGTTTGGGAGGAGGAGGGTCAGCGAATGGCACCATGAACGAACTAGAGCAGAGAGAAATCACATATTTTACAAAGACAGCATCATAACGATTGGCTAGTGATGCGACTGAGGTGTGCTATGGTTGGATGTAAGAGATCAGCTGCTACGCCAGTTGACTGCTCAATTGACAGCCCTAGACATTGACTGCAAAGGTGTATGGGCGAGCATGCGAGTGAATGAAAAGAGAATAAACGGAGGTGACGTACACGAGAGAGAGTCCTCCTGACTGAACTTTTGCTAAAGTTCATATTTGATAGTGCCATGACAAATTGTATTAATTGTTGCAGGTCTTCTGAAGTATTTGATACCTCAGGTGATTATATCTGTAGCACCCCTCTGCTCTACCTGACAAAATTAACCTTTGAGAAGAAGGAGGTGTTTCTACGATTATGGTTAAGGTTTACGCCAGTCCTAGGTTCGGCATTCAGGGGGGGAGTAAGTTGACAAAGACACTGTTTAAGAGTAGAAGAAGACAATTGTTAGATTTTAGTGTTCACAGCACATAAAGTGATATATGGCGTCCTGTTGGCCGTGATCTACAATCTTTACAACCAGCTATTCTGTCTCACCCAACTACTTAATCAAGGCAGTTTCAGTCCACTGCTGGGTTGATATAGTCAAGCAGGAACATCCTGATGGGTTATGTGTTGTATTCACTGAGACATGTCATCTGTGTTTAACTCAATGAGTTAGTCAGGCACTATTGTTTCTGTACCATACCGAAACTCTTGGGCCAATATCTTTTGTTCACAAGGAGTATTTAAACCCTGTTGTATCCCAATGAAGTAAGTCAGATCATCATTATACTGCGCTGGTCCAGACGACGAATAAACTCTGTTTCCTTAAAACTGGGTTTTCCAACACCAAATCTGACTCCATCTCTTCTCTTGAAACGCACCACAAAGTCGCAGCGGTTTTGTTTTCACAAAAAAAACACGAGAATTCTTCGCAATGGACATTTATTAATATTAATATTCTGGAAATATTTTCTTTCTCGGGATACAGAGAATATTCTCAATATTTATAAATATACAGAATAATAAATACCAATAAGTAAATAAATATATAAATAAAATAATTATAAAATACCCCAAAGTATCAAATAAAAGCAAAGTTTCAAATAAAATGTTTCATAGCAAAGAAATAATCCGTTACCCGAGTATTTAAGGTGTAATATCAGTATATGTGTGAAGGCTTACCTGTGTCCAGGGGACAGAACAAAGGTTGGTCCAAGGGGGTTGAATTCAAGGGGTTAGGTAATCCAGTTCAAGTGTGGACAGAACAGTTCGATCGGGATCCAAGGGGACTGGCTCGCCATCCAAGAGAATCAAAAATCCTGAGTACATAAAAAACCAATTTGCATACAGCAGTTTGAGAATAATAATCAATATCTAATATCAAAGTTATCAAAGTTATGAGCTCTCATCATGTTCCAATTCTAAAATATACTGAACAAAAATATAAACGCAACAGTTTAGTCATTTCAATATCACACGTAACTATTTCTGAGGTTGACTTAGTTGGGTTTATTTATGTGACCAAGGTGGTGTGCCACTGGTCTGTATGCATTTCAGTCACCTTCTCCATATCATTGTCAAGTTCATGTCCTTTGTCAAAATTGGCCTGTCTGACAGGTGGGGCATGATCCAGAGCTATTGAAATCAGGTACAGTCAGCCCAGGCACATCCTGTACTCCGGTCAATAAAAGGCCACCCCAAAAGTCCCAGTTCTGCCTTTGTTCAAAATGCCATAAATGACTTGAGCCATCAGGGAGCGTGCCATTAGCAAGCTCAGTGCAGGAATATTTCTCAGGGATGTTGAAAGGGCTCTTAATGTCTATGTTTCAACAATAAGTTGCATAAAACACCTTTTTGAGGGAATGAGGCAAGACAGCAGACCGCCCGCATTCATGACGACCATGTGTTACAACCCCCACCCAAGACCGCCATATCTGGACTCTTTATCTCTGTGATCGTCTGAGACCAGTAACTCCCACTGCAGATGAGACAGCTGGTCCCCACCATCACCCCATTTTTGCCGAAACCGTGAAAAATAATGTCCAGGAAGTCTATATCTTTACGTCTTCTGCCCTTTGTAGATTGGACCTCTCCTCAGCTCGATGAAAAAATTGGTTCGACTGAGTGAATAGACACGTTTGATGGCCAATGGCACAATGGAGGACTGTTTTCTTTACAGAGCGGATGGACGTAGGATCGTTATGCTGACATCATTGTGGTGCGCAAGGTGGCACATGGTAGTGGAGTGCTCATTTGGGTGGGAATATTCCAAGGACATTGCTCCCAACTGCAGTTGATGAACAGCAACTTGAATGCAGTGTGATTTCACGATGAGATGCTGCTGCCTATCGCCCTACCATTCATCCATCAAAACAATAACCATCCAACATGACCATGCCAGACCCAAGTCACCCGTGTATGCACAGAATTCCTTGAGCCTGAAAACATTTGTGTGCTTGAACGGCCGGCTTATTCCTCGGATTTGTCCCCCTTCCAGCATCTTAGGAATGTCCACAAGCAACGAGTCCGTCATTGGTTCCCATTTTCAGCCAGTAGCTGCCAACTCTGCACAGCTCTTGAAAAGAAGTGGGAACATGTCCACCAAGTCACCATTGACCATTTGTTACAGTCCACACAGCAGAGATGTGTTGCAATGCAGCAGGCCAAAGGCGGACATACCCAATATTGCTTTATGAAATTTGGACAATAGACCCCATCCCCTTATAATCACGCCATTGCAAGATTCTTGTTTGTCAATTTAAATCATTGATCGAAATGTATTGCAATATGGTCATACAATCTGTCAACATTCAATGAAAGTACAATGAGCTTCTGAACATGGTCATATTTCTTACAATAAGTGTTGCGTTTATATTTTTGTTCAGTGTATATACAGGGGTTCAGTATTATTGCTGTAACCAAATAAATATATACCAGTAGGGGAGGTTACTTGTAACCACAGTTAAACAATACTGTGTCTATTAGATTTGACACAAACTACAACGCTAGCGTCATTGGAAGTGAGAGAGAAGAGGTGTCGTTCTCACTCATAAACGCACAGGCTACAGTGTGCGCACCTCAAAACATTTTTATTTTTAACGTCTCCTAACTAGGAGTTCGATACCATCAACGGTTAAAATAATATAATTCGATTTATTAATTAATAACACTTATCTTCTCCAATAACATACATAAATACAGTATTAATTCAATAACAATATTTGGAAAACAGTTGGACATGCCAAACCTTTGACCTAGAAAAAATTAGGTCAGAATCAGAGCTATGACCTTGACATCAAAAAGGTTATTTGAGAAACCTAATATTCATAACCTGTTTAAATTTTGAGAGCTGTCCCTGCAACAGTTGACCAGCAATAGCAGTAACAATTGATGGGAAGACAGACTGACTGATGGACGGAGAGACAGATGGACAGACAGACAGACAGACAGTAGAGGGGACGCCAATACCCCTTTGGCAAGGATCGTTGAGGGGGTAACAAGAATCGTTGAGGGGGTAAAGACTAATGTTAGCTGTACTTCACTGCATGCAAAGCAACAGTACACATAAATGAAAACTCACTAACTTCTGGAATATCAATATTGTTTTTTTCCCCTCTCTCACTGTGTCCTACTCACTTAATCATTTTCTTTTGTCAAATTTTCTAATCCCAGCATGTTGGTACCCTTCTTTTTTCCCCCTCTTCCTCCAGGCACCCCAATCTGCCCACCAGCAAACTCTAATGAGCACTATCACAGCACTGGGGCCCCAAGAGCCCCAGTGGGACAGGAAGACAAAGACTTGGTCGTCCCTCCAGCAGGTCACAACATCTATCCGTCACACATCCCAGATGTTAATGGAACCTGTCCTGGGGAAGTTGTGGCTGTTTATGCGGTAGATGGGTCGTCAACAGCTGGCCAACTGCAGGCCCCTCCTGATCCTCCTCAGAATATCGTCCCATGCCTCTCAGACGGCCCTCCATCCTATGATGCTGTTGATCCCAAAATGGCTTATCCCATTTATACTCACATTTCGCACCACTACCCAGGACAGCCGACAATCACCTACCAGCCAAGACCCGACCAACCAGCGTTTAACCAGCCACAATTCCTGCCCGCTCCTCCCTACACGCCTTACACCATTGTAAGAGCCTCAGAGTTTGCAGTCATAAAGATACACAGAAGTGCATATCATTAACCACCATTTTGTAAACAAATATTGTCCAATATAGGCATGGAAAAGAATGCAAACTAATTCTAATGGCAGCGTCCTTAATATAGGAGTAAAATATGCCCATTTCTTTTAACATACGCAAAATTATTAGGGACATCACAGTAAAATTGGGGTGCCCACAATCAGCGCAGTTGTCCGACAAACTTTGTCTGAAGTGAACTACAAATGAAATTACTGCCCTTAGGTGTTAGAAAATGTGTTTTTGGTCATTTTAAGATCCAGCTGAACTGAATAATTGATCCCTATGCATCAAATTCAAAACACTCAAAGAATCCACCAACTTCCCTTTAACAGCTATGTCAAATGTTTACGGCAAAAGTTAAAATATGCTTTTGTTGAAAACCCAAATTGTTTACTTTCCCATGAGTGTTCTGACACCCAAAAACTAAGTACATTGGCACTTTATTAAAGAATTGTACCCACCAAAACAACAAATTATTTGCTATTTAAGCTAACACGATTATAATTTTAAGTAACCCATTGCAAATGTACAGTACAAACCCCAAATCCAATGAAGTAGGGACATTGTTTGAAAGGCGAATGAAAACAGAATACAATTATTTGCAAATCCTTTTCGACCTATATTCAATTGAGTACACTACAAAGACAAGATATTTAATGTTCAAATTCATAAACTTTATTATTTTATTTACATTTTCTCATTTTGAATTCTGCATATAGTGTACATTTTTCCTGTGTGGTTAAATCTAGTGAGATCAAATGAAAGCTGGGCTGTCCATGTGGGACTAACATCAGGTTCACTGCCAGGCCCACTTTGCCCAGCCCAGTTGTGCCCAGTGTTCTCAAGCCTGGGGCCTGCAGTTCTGTTCAAAAACATAGCAGTGCAACATCAATAACCTGATGAACCGCTCTTATTAGTAGTAGTGATATTTCTGCATGGCACATAATTTACTTGTAGATGTAGTAGTGTAATAGAAAAACAACAGACCCAACTATCATTACAAGCACACTGCTTGTTATTAGAAATTGACTCATTCATTAAAAGGGGCAAGTTCAAAATAATAACAGCGTGGCATTTGTGTGCAGGACTAGGAAAAGGGGTCACTTGGTCATTTTATGAGAATTGAGATTTTTCCAACAAAATCAAAGAGTGATCCAAGTTTTTCACAGCAAATTGTTGTAAATTGACAGTACAGTAGTTTGAAATTCAAGCTTTGCACATGGATTTTCGGTTAAATAGAGTAGGTTGAACTTTGACCATCTCAGAATGGAAAAAAAATCCCAAGTGACCCCTTTTCCTAGTCCTACTCACATTTAATTAGAGAGTTCATTCATTCTGTGAAGAAACAGGTGTGATTAATTGTCCTTTATTAAGGAAGAACTGAAGCAAATGTTTCACACAGTTATAAAATACATTTCCTTCTGAAGTGCGAAGTAAAATGGGCCATTCCAAAAATTGTTCTGAAGAAAAACGTAATTTGATTAATAGGTTGATTTGAGAGGGGGAAACGTATAGAGAAGTGCAGGAAATAATAGGATGCTCAGCTGAAATGATCTCAAATGCTTTAAAATGGCAACAAAAACCTGAAAAACGTGGAAGAAATAAGCAACTACAGTTATGATGGATCTAAAAAGAATGAGAATGGCAAAGATTCAGCCAATCATTATCTCCAGAAAAATCAAAGATGATATAAAATTACCTGAAAGTACTGTTACAGTCAGAAGACGTTTGATCGAAGCTATCAGCAAGAAGCCCCCGTGAAGCACCATTGTTGAAGAAACGGCTCGTGCAGAATCGGTCAAAACACTTTGATTGGCCCAAAGAGAAATGCCGTAACATTCTGTGGACTGATGAGAGTAAAAGCATTCTTTTCAGGTCTAGTGGTCATCGAGAGTATGTCAGAGGACCCCCAGGTATGGAATTAAAGCGACTGTGAAGCATGGTGGTGCAAAAATCATGGTATGATGTTTTTCATACTATGGTGTTGGGCCTATGTATGGTACACCAGGAATATTGGATCAGTTTGAATACATCAAAATACTTGGAAGAGATTATGTTGCTATATATTGAAGAGGAAATGCCCCTAAAATTGGTGTTTCAAAAAGACAATGACCCCAACCTAATGAGTAAGTGCCCAACATCTTGGTTCCAGACAAACAGGTATTTTTAGATTGAGGTAATGCAGTGGCGAAGCATCACGCTGTTAAGCAGAACTGACTATCACATCGCAGGTTCGATCCCCTTCGGCAGTGGTGGGCGGAGTAGTAGAGTAGTGCACACTTGGCTATTGCACTGCAGGGTTGCAAACTGGGAAGGGACTGCCGGGAAGGGAAAATAATAGTTGCCTTGTTCCTTGCTCAAGCACCTCCTGTTGGCCAGACGGGCACTCGTCAGGAAGATTATGGCTCAAAATCTTGACCTCAAAAATCTTAACCAGCTGATCTTACAATGCTGTAAAAAAGTATTTGTCCCCTTCCTGATTTTTTCTTCTTTTTTTGCATATTTGTCACATTTAAGTGTTTCAGATCATTGCATGATTACAGTTGTCGCCGAAGGTGGCACAACCATTAATTAGGTTTAGGGGGCAGTTACGTTTTCACTTAGGGCCAGGTAGGTTTGGATAGCTTTTATTCCTTAATAAATGAAATCATCACTTTAAAAATGCAGTTTGTATTTACTCGGGTTATCTTTGTCTAATATAAAAATTAGTTTGATGATCTGAAACATTGAAGTGTGACAAATATTTAGAAAAATAAGAAACCAGCAATGGGGCAAATACTTTTTCACAGCACTGTACATGTTAATTGCGGCGATAATGATGCAATTGTAGTATTTGTTTATTTACATCCAAACTGCAACTTTTTTTTTGGACAGGCAGGGTATAGTGTACACTGAAGTACACAATTAGTCACCTCAGTCACAGAGAGACATTCCATGGAGCCAGCAATGTTGTACTAAATGTTGTTCTCATCTTGAAGATAGGCCTCCTTGTCATACCTTTATGACAGCACACCCTCTTTTTTCAGTACATGAGCAGTCATGCGCAGAACCAGGAGCAGACATCCCTTCCGAAGGACTACCTGGTTGAGTCCCTGCTCGTCACCGTTTTCTGCTGCATGATGAGCGGCCTCATAGCCCTCATGTATTCTTATGAGGTAAAACTTGCTTTGCAAATCACTCGGCTATGTAAGAAAAAATGTACCTCAAAAGCAATATGCCATTGCGGTTTCAGTATAATTTCTTGGCCAAAAATCCTTCAGGTGCTCCAAAAATGTTCACAGCACCTCAACTGGGGGGAGGGCTTCAGTTAGCAGGGAATGCCCTCGTTACTTCATAGGAGCTCCTTCAGTACATTGGGAGTATTTTCGCCTCCTACCAGTCAGCTCAGCAGTGCAGCTCTCTGATGTATTAACTGTGCTGGCTAAAACTGGGTGGCATACAGATTGGGGAGGGTGGGGGTGCAGTAGCTGGCTGCTATGCATTCCAGTGGATTCTTGAGAACAGTGACTTGGTGTCTATTCAAAGTGATGGAGGTTGCTGCAGCAAGTAGGTGCAATTGGACACTCTGAATGAGAGAGCACAATGGGGACAAATACAGGTGAGATAAATACAGACAGCACCTCCCAGAATAGATGAAATAATATTCCATATAATTGGTAGGTTGCAGCAGAAATTCGTATAGCTCAAGCATGTCATCTCATGCTGACTCAAGTGTCCTCCCCTTCTCCCTGTCCAACAGGCACGGGCTGCCCTAGCACATGGGGATATTCGGGAGGGGGAGAGGGCATCACAGAAGGCCCGGAAGCTGGTAATGTTCAGCCTGCTGTTGGGGATATTTGTATACCTGGGCTCGATCATCTATGTGGTGGTGGCTCTCTTTGCCTATTGATACTGAGGGGGAAGTCTGCCCCTCCTCTACACACCGTCTGGGATCAAATTGTTTCAAACATACTTAGAATATAGTGCTGTGCAATATAATGCAAGGTTTGCACGTCTGTGCAGAGATGTTTCTTGAGTATACGGCCCTGGGTTCATCCTTCTTCATAGCAGGGTACCCACTCGGGAAAATCCCAGTTTAGTCATCTGAACACAGACAGACTAGAATGAAAACTATAGTTCACCTGAAAACACATGCTATCTGACAGTTTGTAATTCATTACCGTGTTCAATTTTAAGAATACGAAGCAGTATGGTGGAAAAACATTACCATTCTTTAATGGTATATTTCTGTTAACAGGCAGTGACATAAAGGCAACTGAAGGAAGTACATTACAAAGTCAACACTAAATTTTTGAACTGAATTCTATATTTATTTTAGAAAACAGACTTTAATTACTAGAAAACACAATCCATCATTTAAAAATTGTTAAAATGTATTAATTATATGAATAAATATTTTAAGATTCTGAATGTTCCGACTTCTACAGTCAATGCAGGTAAAAGAAAAAATTCAGAAGATTTTCTTCAAAAATGTCACACCACTGGCTTCCCAGTGTTCAGAGAGGCTCAGAACCGAAGACGTTCGTCAGCAAGCCCTGTGGTCCAGTGTTGAAGCCCAAGCCGCACCATTACCGGCTGCATCCTACGGTCCACGAGTGAGGCAACAATTGTTGTCTCAGCCTTTCTGAAGATATGGGTTAAGCCAGTAAAACTGGTTCATTTCATTGCTCTCTGACGCATCGACACTGCAAGTGGCAGTACAGGAAAATTATAGGGTGTTTTATCTTCGGACGGCAAAGGCAGTGTGTCATTAGTATGATCGCATAGTGTAAAAGAAGCATGGGCCAGTTTACATAAATCGTGGCTTCCTCCTCTTGAGTCGATGGGGGCAGGTTGCAGTGTTACAGCACAACAAGAGTGATACAAATTGAGAGAGATTTCAGATATTCCCAAGTAATGCAGTGAGTTAATTTTCAGAAGGAACCAAGCACAACATAAATTCATTAAATCAAAAACAAAATTGCAGAAATTGAGGTTTCATAATTGGAATCCATGGCTTAGTACTTTGTGCAACCTCCTTTAGCAAGGCCAAAAGCATGAGGCTTTTTCTGTGATGCTTGACAAAATTAAGGAACCATTCCTCTATGCAGGAAGATTAGTTACATTCCTTGGATTACATTTTTAACTGCGGTCTGTAGTTCAGCTCACAGGTTTACGATCAGATTGAGGCCTGGTAACCAAGTCAGCCATGACAGAACATTGATTTTTTTGTCTCAAAACCATTTCTTTGTGGATGCTGAGGAGTGCTCAGAGTCATTTTGTCGCTGGAAAGTTCACGAACATCTGGGCCTCAGCAATCTCGGATAACCAGTCTGTCAGCAAAAATTGCCTGATAGTGGGATCCAGTGGCATGCTGTCAGAGGCACGACTTCCTGCAGTTACCTTACCATTCAAAGATTGATTGTTAATAAGACAAACAAAAACGTGCGCAATCAAAGAAATAATTTGCGGAATAATCAAAACCAAAGATGAAGGTAGTAATGATTAAGAAAAGATAATGAGTGGTTGCCAGCTGACAATTGCTTATGGATGTAATATTGTAAGGATAGCAATTATTCCAATAAATGTAAAAAAATTTAAGACTTTCTTGGACTTCCATCTTGTATGCCTAGCACTTTTCAGCAGCTTGATTAATGATAAAGTTGTATTTGATTTCTTCAGAATGTTAAAAACAATAAATGAATCAAAATAATATCTGAAGAGGAAGATCTTAGGTGTATTGAAACATGCCAAACTTTTGGGCAAAAGGTTTTATTTACATTAAGCCTTAAAAATCTGCATTTAAAAACCTGTATTTAATGAGCAAGGCTAATTGAGTGCACAATCTTTTTAAGGCATCAACATTTTAGGTCATTGTTTATGTGCAAATTAAAACTCCTCATAACTTTGCGATGCAGTACAATAATTCTATCAAAAATAAACAAGTGTCTGCCACTGACATAGCAATATCCCCCGCCGCCTCAATTTTATGTGTCCGTACGGACGGACAGAGCCCAATGCTATATCCCCTGCCGCGCGATTGGTGCAAAAAAAATAACGAACTCACAAAGTCAATACATTAGGTCAACAATATTTAATATGCTTTATTATGACTTTTGCGGATGTTTTTCATTGTAATTTCTGCAATTAGAATATGCAATGTTTAATTATCTAATTGAAAAGTTGATGAAGTTTCGACATGGCGATAATTATTTTGACAAGCTGTCACCTCCATCACCTCCAGGAAACATCAGAATTTTGGGGGTTGTCACAGGTATCCAACATGAAAAGAATCCAGTCAACAGTTCTAAAGATATTGGAATTTATGCTTTGTGACCTTGAAAAAAGGGTGAAGGTCACCAAAACAGCATGGTACCTTTCCCCTACTGGGATGAACCTAGGTACCAAATGCAAGAAGAATTGAGTCATTAGTTCTTAAGATACTAAAATTTAAGCTTTGTGACCTTGAAATGAAGGTGAAGGTCACCAAAACTGCATAGTACCTTAAGAATCTAGTCAACGGTTCTTAAAATATCCGCATTTTTATGTTCGTATGGACATATGTACGTACAGACGGACGGACGGAGCCCAATGCTATATCCCCCGCTTCTGGCTAATCGCGTGGCGGGGGATAATCAGCAAGTCATTCTACCAGTTTGTCTTAGCAAAGGGGAAAATCAATCTTTGGTTGCTCATCAGGCAAGGAGAAATGTGACAGGTTCAGTGTAATTAATGAATGAAGGGTGAGGTTACCGCAGGCCTTTCATACTGCTGATGGCATGCCACTGGCAGAAGCAATTAAGCTTGGCCCTAACACATCACAGATTCACCAACATATTTCACTGCAGAGGTGCCTGTCCTTGTATGCATTTTCATTTCAACACGAATAATCCCAGTGCCGTTTCTGACCAGCATGTTCGACTTTGGTCTCATCTGTCCTCTAACCTTAATCCAAACATAATTTAAATGACCTTTTGCAAATTACCAAAGTTAACTTGAATGTCTGGGGTGAGAAAAGGCTTTCTTCTTGCAAACCTTCCAGAGTCTGTGGCTAAATAGGAGGCATCTGATTCTGCTTTTTGAAACCCAATGATGTTTTTTAGAATTATGAAAAGTTGTCCAGACAGTGTCCAGTGGTATATTTAACCTTTTTGGAGCATTAACTGTTTTATGAAGGAGCCACCTTCAGCTCTTGAACTGTCAGTTCTTCTATTATCTTCATGGTACTGGATGACAAAGGGGATTTTGCACTCTTGTCACTTCATTTTTATACCTAGTGAAATAGAGAGTGATGTAATGAAAATATAGCAACTTAAAACTTGGTTCAATTACATTTCTGGCTTAAATTGGAAAGACTGTACACTTCAAAGGGGACATATTATTAAAAAATGTTTTTAAACATAGGATATGTTTCAACAGTGCATTGGAACCTTTTGTAGGGCTCTCTTCACACTTTCTATTAACAATAAAATTCACAGATACAATACAATGCAAATACAAAGGTTTACAGCTAGGTTCCAATGGCAGGACATTGCAGGTGCTCCAACTTCTTGAAACTCAATTTCATTAAAAGTACTGGAAAAAACAATTGCATAATTGAGAGTAACGCATGTAACTACGGTTCTATGAATTGTGGATGAGCGCCAGAGGCAGTGCTTAACGCTGGATGTTATCTGTCTCATGCATGCGCAGATCGATTACTCAGTATCAACAAAGTCACGAATGAAGAGATGACGTAAGGCAGCCCCAGCTACATCTGCCTACGTCACCCACCGAGAGGTGCCTCCAGAATCTTCACCCCAAGATTCTGAGAGACTGAGAACTCTGGCAGTCATCCAGAATTCACAGAACTGTGGTTACATATACATAACTCTCATTCTATTCCATTCTTACTGACCACCAGAGGCAGTGTTTAACACTGGATAACTATTCCCAACATAGTCTTGAGGAATCCGGTGCCCACCTTGCAGGGAACGGCCTGTGGCTGCCTGCAGGGCAGCTGCTGCTACCACTTGAGCCGCAGCGACACTGATCCAGTAAAAACCGGAAAAGTTACATGGCAAGGCTCAAGCGACCACACCACAAATCTCACTTAGAGGCCGTATCCCGTAGAACTGCCCAGAAAATTCTGGTAAAGTGGAGCCTGACATGAAGAGGCAAAGGCAGTCCCGCTGACCTGTGTGCCCCCTCAATCATGTCAACAATCCATTAGGAAAGTCTCTGTTTAGACAGGGCGTGCCCTTTCCTGTGGCCATCGCAGAAAATAAACAGGCAATCAATGCAGCAGAATCCACTGGTTGCCTCTATATAATGCCTCAAGGCCTGAGCAGAGCAGCTCCAATGACCTAGCTACCTCGCACCCTACACCCAAGGGTCACATGCAGCTGGTTCAATGGCCAGATTAAAATTGGCCAGGGCTCGTCTCTTTGGGAAGAATGACGGGTTAGGCCAAAGCGCCACCCCTGTGTCGTATGGGTTCCAGCATATGCAGGCTTCACTCACAAACAAGGCAATGAAGCTTATTTACGCGCTTCTCTAATGCCATCATAAGAAGAAAGGCAACTTTAGCTGAAAGCCGCTTTAGCCCAAACTTCCCCAGAGGTTTCGAAGAGTGGGGGAGAAAAAGGGCTTCTAGTACCAGAGGTAGATCCCATGAGGGAACCTTGGGATTGTGCGATGGGTTCGGCCGTTGGGTGCCTTTTAGTAAATGGGTCACCAGAGGGCGAGATCCTACAGTCTGGTTATTCACCAACATGTCTGGCTGAAACTGCAGCCGCATAAACTAACCTCTTCTACTTTGAGAGTCTCAAAAAAGACTGCAAAAAATGCAGTTCTCAGCAACCATAGAAACAGAACTCAAACTTCCAATATCCTCCTTCCGTTTCGTATTTTAAGACCAAAAACCTAAAACAAAAAAATCATAAATTCACCAATTTTTCCAATAAAGCTCATTTTTATTATGTTCAAGTTTTACTCATTCATTAAACACGGTTTTTGGAACAAGCAATAAATACACCAAGGGAAAAAAAGTGGGGTGGCAAGAACACAAGAGACACAGTGAGACGACGATGTAATTACATGATATAGCCCTGTAGACAGCCTGAGCTGGCTGCTGGTCTTAGCTCAAACTAAACAACTTCAGAGTTAATAAGGTGAAAGGCAAAGAAGAAAACGGAGTTAATTAAGAGCAGCTCTTCAAAAAGTATTAAAGCATTTCAAGAATTAATGCATCTTCATGCACACACACCCACACTCACATACAGTGACATACTCAACAACAGCAAAAAAAAAAAAAAACATCAAATGCATACACAGCAATCTAATGACAGACGAAAACTGGTGCAGGAGAAAGGACACTAGCATCCTGTAATGGTGATCTTTGTGACACACAAAGTTAAGAAAACATGACAGTTAAATTATGGAGGTACTCAATGAACCATTGAGAATGTGTATACAAACATTCCAGTGGAAAAAAAAAAAAAAACAGGACCAGAACAGTCAAAAACATACAAGTATAATCACAATGCACTTACAGCAAATATGCTGCCTGCATGGATACAAATCTTACTCAAAAATTAAATTTCACATGACCAAGTAAGCATGCCCAGAAACTGATACCTTCTCCAGACACTGAAGGGTGCTCTATGTTCTTTCACAACAGAATCATTCACTGAAGCCCAACAGTAATTTTATCTGAAAGACAGCCTTCATTTGCGTTCATTTGTGTTTTTGGTGAACAGTGGGGTCAGTCAAAGATATTAAGACCATTTTTCATGGAATGACAACAAAATAAAAAAAGAGTAACTTACTCCTCAGTATGCAGATGCTGCTGGGTATCAAACATTGCACATCTCGTGACTACTCTGGAAAAAATGCCACACTAAAAATGAGGTCACACCCACACACTTCCGTTGGTTGGAAAGCCCAAAAGATTTAATTCTGCCACAGTGCCATTAAATATATTTTATAAAACACCATCCTTGCAGTATACCTTTTTCTTAATTATGGCTTTGAGCACATACAGTGCTATATTGTGAACCTGGTTGAAACTATTCATAACAACAGCCAAATGTCAGATGCCCTTTTTAATACTGCACAGCTTGTTTTTTTGTTTTTTTTTTAAGCCAGCAAGTACACAGAACGCATCGCTGACTCACAGTTGCAGAGCTGTCGAATGGTCCTTCAATGCTAGACTGTGAGAGTCATTGGTGTTGACATAACGCATCATGCTTTGCAATATTACACCTGCAGTAACCCACAAAGGGTGCCGATGTGGAAGCGCCGTGGTGTATTCCGAAAGACAAACACATGCAGTAATGCGCCAACACATGGGGGGAGTAGGTGGTTAGGGACACTGTGACAACTGACTGCTGCGAGTGTAGAGAGTCTCCTCACTGTTTCTGAACCATAGCGAAGTAAGTAGATGGTTTCAGGTAAAGCAACGCCCTCCTAGCATTTAAAGGGGATGACTTTCTATTAGATTACAGACACTGTACAATCATCTTAAGCAGTATTAAGGCAGTGAATAAAGTGAGTGAATGGGGAATTACATCTGATGTGATCCCCTTGCAAACACGTTTAAATCAATGTGGAAAAAATCATCGCCAAACTGAATGCAATTCTGCTCTCTTCTGAAAACAAAGTGATGCACAGCAGACATTGAATTTCTCAGCGCTAAATAATATTGACAGTATTTCTGCCTGACAGCCATAAAGCAAGGCAAAGTGAAACAGAGAGGCTCACTGATGGTCCACCTTGTAAAAGGTCATCTTCTTGATGACCACATAGGGGTCAGGAAATGTGTTAAGTGCTCAGGTGACCTCTACTTATATCCTGTCCCAGAAATGGGGACTAAATAAAAAAACGTCAAAACAAAGAAAATGTCCAGGCAAATAAAACCAACAGGGAATTAAGTTTATGCAAACATCCATAATGCATCTCCATGTGCCTCAGTGTAGGCTGTGTTTGTCTGGCTGTTCCTCATCGTTAATGGTCTACATTTGCGTTTCATGTTTATTTTTGGATTAGTTTGTGTGCCCATGTACGATCGTTTCAGTTTGTATTTGCTTGATCAAGGAAATGTGCAGTAAGCAGACGTGAATAAGAGCTGTGTGTGCAAATGCCTGTATTTGTGTGTGGATCTGTCCATCGTGTTACGGCTTCTCTCAGTCTGGTCCTCTTTAGCTCAGCAGCTCCAGGTATGTAACAGGTACTTTGCCCTTCTGGTTGCCCCTCTCTCCAATCAACCAATCAGGATCCATGCCTGGCACAGTGTACACAGTGATGAGCTGGGGAAGCAAGAGAACAGCAGCATTAGGCACATGCACAGCAACATTACTTTTTTGCCATTACATTAGCACCACACAGCAGCAATGGAAGCGTGTGTGTGTGTGTGTGTGTGTGTGTTCGTTCGTGCGTGTGTGTGTGTGTGCGCGCGCGCACGCATGTGTTGCACAACTGTACACGTAAGTGAGTTGGTGCATGCGTTTTCGTTTGATCATCGGTGCATACATGCACAGTTGAACTGAGCATACACATTTACATTAATGAAAGTGTGTGCGTGTGCCAGTGTGTGTGTATGCGTGTGCTGATTCACACAGATACATGCAAGCAAGTGTAAGCCCATTTGAAAGTGTGTGTGCATTCACGCGGGCTTGTGTCTGAGTTCATATATCAAAGTGACTGCGCAAAAGTGCTTTTGTTTGTTCATCTGTGCACATATAAAATGTTTTCTCTATATAGGTGTATGTGCTATCATGAGTGTCATGTGTGCATGTGTACGTGTGTGACTGACAGCGTGTGTGTGCATGCTTACGTCAAAGATTGACTGCATCAGTGTGAACACACACATGGTAAGTGCATCTCACCTCATCGGCCAGCAGGGACATCTCGCTGGTGTCTGCAGCATCATAGTCATACAGAACCTTTGCCTTGCGGGTGCCAGTGGCAGGGGGCTGCACCTCTTCGATCTTCAGGGTGTCGGCTTCAGGGGTGCTGGCAGACACCGCCCCGGCGATGGGCACCACGGGCAGAGTGGCTGCTGTGGGAGGGGAGGCACTGGAGGAGGGGCCAGGATTCACAGTGAATGCATTGGGGTGCCTGGTAGAGGGACAGTCAGGTTTAAGCCATGGTGATATTCCAAAAAATAGTAAGGAAATAATGCAAAGCCAAAATAGGTCACATACTATGTCTGACTTATACATGCCTATCAGAACAGCCTGTTCTTCAAAATAGAGTGAATGACAGGCTGAAAACACCCAAGTAATCATGGATTTAATGTGGGGTTTTTTTTCTGTTTATGGGGCATGGACGGAAAAAAATTTAGGGCCGGTTTCATAGACAGAGATCAAGCTAAATCCTAGACTAAATTCAATTTTCAACAGTTTTTACAAAACTCTGCTTAGTCCAGGACTACGCTTAAGGGGTCAAGACTAGGTTCAGAGTTGAAAACAAATTGTTTCATTTTGTTAAAAATCTTTCAAAACATTCATAAAAGGTGATTTTAAGACCAAAAAACTATCTTTTAAGTGGACTTTTCATGTGAACACCTCCAGAGCATTCGTTTCGCGACAAAAACGCGATTTTCTTGCATCGCAAAATTTCATAGTTTATCAGGCTTGTGGCGGGCAAAAAATCCACATTTTTCAAGGTATTGCTCTGAAATTTTCACCGTAGCATCAGTTTGTTATGTTCTATGCAATGACAAAGCCATTTTTGGGTAGGTAGCTACATGGTGTATTTATGATCCATCTGCCAGGCAGGTTCTGCCACCCATTTCTAAAATTCTATGACCAAATAATTTCTCAACATATTTTCCCATGAAAATACCCAGAATGAGTATTTCATATGTCAAGCAGATATTAGCTTCAAAACAAAAAAGAATTACAAGAAAATATGGTATAGTTTCTGAGATATTGTTGCCACAAGATTTCGCATTTTTCACCCATAATGTATGGTTTTCACAGTAAAAAACTTATTAAATTTGATTATAATCAAATCCCATTCAGAGCTTTGTTCAGTTGACACAATTTTAATGTGTTTTTAGTGTTTAGAAGTACTTAAATTAAGTAAACCCAGGCTTGACCCCTTAAGCCATGTCTGTGAAACCACCCCATAATGACTTAAAAACAGCAAAATATGGGACCCTTAAGTCAAATCAATAGGATAAAAGGTCTCAACAAGCAGCCAATTCTGTGACAATAAAAATAAATTCCTGAAGAGATTACAAATTAACTAATTAAAATATATCTGACTGGATATAAAGCCATTCTTACAGCACAGGGACCCCAGAAAAACTATTGAGAACCCTTTGGCTCAATTATTGTGCCTTCACTAATGGAAACGCATATACCCATTTATTTAACAACAGCACCGCTGGCTGGGTTTCAGTCTCATGTAAAACTAGCATATGCCACAATGTTTGCATGAAAAGGTGGTGTGGCTCCATATATATGTGGCTCCAGCTATATGCATTGACATGCCCCCAAATGTAGTGTTGAACCCATTGTCACATAAATGCCTCTGTTTTAGAGCAGAAAACTGCACAACTGGGAGAAGGCAATGAATATCTCCGTTTGCAATGGACAAAAGAGTGCAAAACGCAACTGGCACATGCGTTTCCATTTGTGAAGGAATAAAAATAGAGCACTAGTGTGACGATTTGAAAACATTTAGTTTGATAGGGATGTCATAATACCAAAATTTACCAAAGTAAATACCAAAAGTAGTCCTTTCCGATACCAGTAAAAATCCACAATTCCTAATGACAGTTCCGAGATCCAAGTATGGAGGGGGACCACAGTAATTTATAAAAATAATACCCCTCAGCCCGATGTCGAAGTTTTTGGAGACCCCCGCCGCCCGCCCGCACGAAGGATAGCAATACCCCGTCAGCCTTTAGGGCTGAGGGGTAAAAAGGTTTTGGCAATTATAAAATTGCATAAATAACAGCAAACTGCATTGCAATTAAACAGTATTTAAGATTATACAAAATGTAGCCTTTTAAAATAAGATTAACATGATAAATATTTATTTTAGTTTTGTTTATAAACAATTTTTTTTTTTAATGTCAATAATTATAGTGCAAAACGTTTTCAAAAATTGAAAATAATAATAGACGTCCATGAAACAATAACAACTAAATGCTTTCAAATGAAGCAAATGCGTAATTGCTGAGGTGTAAACAAAGAATTATCTAACTGATAGATAGAAAACTGACTTTCAGGCCATGTAAAACATCATCATGTAAAATCTGACAGTTTATTAGGCTATCGATATATAGTCCTCAACTCAGATATTTGCTACTATTTAAGGCTGACACTTGCACGACTTTTGGCCACGATTTTGTCGTGGCAAGTCGTGCCATTTTGGGGCACGAACTGGGAGGCTCCCGCACTGTTCACGCATAGTTCACGACGAGTTCATGAATAGTTCACGAATGCGGGCCCATCAGTGTCCACATTGACACGAACTGGGACGACGAGTTCACGCATAGGTTGCGCATAGTTTACGCACTTCCCGCATTGGCACGATGAGTTTGCGCAATTTGGACGGTATCATGCCGACTTGGGCACGCCATATAAAAAGGGGGCCTCCCCAACCCCTGGTCATTTTTGGATTGGCTGTGGAAGAGACAACATGCTGAATTCCAGAGACGCAATCATTGCAGAGAAGAGAAGATGCCTATACCTGGCATGTTGTCTCTGTGATATAAGTTGTCTCTTCGCTGGCGATCTCTGGAATGGCGAGCAGTGTCCAGGAAGCCCTATATATACCCCCGCACCGACGCGAGCGCCACTGTCGCGCAGTAGTCGTGAACTGCTCGTGAACTCGACGTGAGCTGTTCGTGACAGTCATGGCATGGCGCACACTGCCACGCATCCTCCCGTGTCGTCTTGAGGAGTTCACGACAAGCTCACGACCCGGTCGCGAAATTTTGTCGTGACCAAAATTTTGAACATTTCAAAATTCTCGTCCCGACATGGCACGTAGTCACGACGGCTTTACGCACACTTCACGCCAGTTTACGACTAGTTTGCGCACTGGCATGACTCGAGTCGTGCCAATGCGTGCCACAGAATCGTGCAAGTGTCAGCCTTGCATCAGTTTCCATGCGCCACATTTGAATTCCAAGCTAAACGTGACAGTCGCTTTCTTTCACGTGGACACAAACATCGAAAGTGAACACTAGAAACAAACACAAACCATGATTTACTTTTATGACATACTGGTAGGTTAACCATTAATATTTTTGGCAATTATGGTGATTATAACAAAGTACAATGTGACAACAACTTCCCAAAAGGAACTACAACCCTGTTGAACAAATACAGGCAGCTCAGGTACAGCAATGAAACTGAAACAGAACCAACAAACAGACTTAAGCATATAGCTACAGAAGTTTCTGCTACATTGAATCAACATTCGCTAAGGGAGGCAGACAGAAAGTCCGTATAAAATAAAAAAATTTCAGACAAACATTTAAAAATTAGGTCTTCAGATTAGCAAATGAGAAAAAATTGTGGTATAACCGAAATACACAACTCCATGATGGTAATCATACAAAAATTGCTCTCATAAGTGGTTACCTTGGCTAAGTGGGCACACTTAGGTGTGCAATTATTTTCTACCAGACCCAGGCCTTATGACCTAATGGTATATTGTTGTATATTGGTAAAATAAACATAAACTCTAAAACACATTAGAATTGACACATGCCTCTGTGAACCATCTACAAAAGTCAGGATTCTGGTGTTTCATATCACAACACAACTGTTGAGCATGTTCTTCTGAATGAGTCTGTTGTTGCTAATAGTGATAACAGATGTTGCAACTCAAAAGAGAAATGGATTGCAACCATCGCAAATTCATTGTTAATTTACTTTTGATAAAATTAAAAAACACTCATTTTGTCAAGATTAATCGACTTAGATAAGTAGAGGAGAGATAAGCAAAAATAAGCAAAAAATAAGTGAGGGGTATACACACTTTTGCGAGATACTGTATGTAATTTGAGTATTATTTAATTTAGCCTTTATTATATGGGGGAATCCCAATGAAATAAACAAAATGCAGATATGGCCAAACATTATCCTGTTCAAAACCTAACAACCACTCCAAGAGTAAACGCAAGCAAGCCACAATGTAATTTTAAAGCTCATGTCAAATAACATTCCCAAATGCTGTTGCTGGCCAGCTAACTCATATTCGATTGGTGGTTCTCGCCAAAAGGTCACCCAGTCAGCAAAGAGCAGAAAACACGAATATTCATATATTTACTTTATTAGTGACGTAAGGACTAAACGCTGGCTATACAACTGAGGCCAGACTGTTATCAGTCAGTGACCGCTGGGAGCGACCAGAACTTGATATGTATGGATTCCGGGCTAGTAACAGTCATCGTGCATGCACAAACCAGCTTCCATACGCAGCTTGCGTATTAAAATCTCAGTCGAGTCTACGGTTTTGACAGCCAGCCTTTGTATCTTGTGCACTTGCCGAATCGCTTTGCCTTGTCATTCGACAATTTGGATCAAGGCTTGCAATGCAGGCAGCGCTTATATCCCCCACCTTGGAATATTCTGAATGGCAGCAGGAGCGCAGAATTATCGAGGATACAAGAATCAAGCATGGCTGAACCCAGGAGTACAAGACTCAAAACTACCACAACGCTGTCTTTTTTTGACAAGATGGGTACAAGCATGTAATATCAATCCTATCTAAAAAGAGCCATCATATCATGTAGAAAGTTTTGATCACCAACAGTCTGTTTCCTAAGGGGGGGTACTTTTTTGCTGGCATTCTATTTAAATTTCCCTTAAACTGGAAATATAAATAATTGTGTTACGTTTTCAGTCGCATTAAAGGAAAGTCTAATTTCTTACCTTTCTAAATCAGATATCGTTTTAATCATTTAACGAAGGTTTGTCTTTACAATAGTAGGCAAAATCATGCCTGTGTCGGTGATTTAGCTGTGCTTTATAAGTTTCCTGCATGGCACACATATACTGTAGCTTCTCGCTGTAAAATCGTAAGCGCTGATGGTTTTGCAAAGGTTGTCCTTAAAAGAGACCTATTTTTCTATATTTCCAAATTTATATTTTGATCTTGGACTCCAAGTTGATCAGTACTACCACCATGTGTACACATTTTGGTAATAAAAATGGAAAACAATGGTCAGGTTGCAGTCACTTAGCTTCAGGCAAATTAAAAAGTATGATCCACTGGCCATGCAGTATGATATCCACAAGATGCCATTCTGCAGAGGGCCATTTGGGATGCATGTGTAGACACTGGTAAAATTAAAACCTCTTTTATGGATCTAATTGTGATGACTGATAATCAGAGGTAAGAACACATAAGAAACAAAAAATTATATAAGCATAGATGCAGTAACTCTACATTAGCAAATTATGGCAATTATGCAAAAAATATTCAAGTTAAAAGTAAAAAAGTAAAACTTACATCAATAATAGAAAAGGAAACTAATCTAAGCCACCAGAATGCACCAGAGAGCTTCAAATTTAAAAAATTTTCTCGGTGAATCTTCCCCAAACCCCCTTGGAGGACATCATTAGCACTGGCATGCTCATCACCAGCCATAGCCGCCTATTCTATTCTGCCAGCCGCCTATTCTGAAAACTTTTGAAAGCCCTGCCCTATGGTAAAATAGCTTCTTTGTTTCAGTGCTTCAGAGATCTCACCCGCCCAGATCCTTCTGCAGGTCCATCATGTACTGGTGGCATTGACTGTAGTAGATGGCCTGAGCCTCCACAAACTCATGCAGGCAGCGCAGGTGGTTTACCTGGAAGGTCAACAATGAGCAGAGTATGTACATCCAAAGCCACGTCCTCAATGACAACAGCCATATTCCGGGTTCATGCATATTTTCCCAAGTCAAATTAAAGGACTTTTCAAGCGGTTTCCAAACATTTTATAAGTGCATTTCCAAGTTTTTTCCTGACAGCTGCAATAGATTACGTATTAATTGAATAGATTACGTAATAATTGAAACTCATTGAGACGGAATTTCTTCATTAAACTAAGCCAATTATCTTTACTGTTTCAAGCAATTTCATGCATTCCATTCAAAATACAAGCACTTTTCAAACCTTGAAAACACCACATTAAAATTCAGGAATTTTCAAAAATTTCCTGCACCCATAGGAAACCAGCCTATTATAGAGCCAAGCTGCTCCTCCCAGCTCCTTGAGAGCTAACCTCCAGTAGGTTTCCATTCCAAACTAATTACGAAGCCCAAGTCATTCAGCAGCTAATGATCTACATCACCATCTAATCAGTAGAATCAGGGGCACCAAACTAAGGTTACAACGGCATCTATCAAGACAATATCTGATTCTCAGCTCTCAAACTATAGCAAATTATAATCTGAATAATCCACACTGCCAAGTACAGGTGCCTAAGACTTTTGCACAGTACTATATATATATATATATATATATATATATATATATATATATATATATATATATATATGTATGTGTGTGTGTGTGTGTGTGTGTGTGTGTGTGTGTGTGTGTATATATATATATATATATATATATATATATATATATATATATACACACACACGCACACACACTGCCCTCAATAATTGTTGGCACCCCTAATTAAAATGTGTTCTTTCGCTTGTAAAAAAATTCAGTTTTTTTCTATATAACATAACAAAGAAAAAAAGAGGAAAATCCAACCTTTAATTCAAGTGCATTTATTTAGTGGGAAAAAAAACCCACATGAAGAAATAATTCTTTTACATCAAATCATGTGTGCCACAATTATTAGCATGCCTGATGGTAATACTTTGTCAGAACCCCTTTTGACAAACAAAACAGCACCTAATCTTCTCCTATAATGTTTCACAAGATGGGAGAATACGGAAAGAGGGATCTTCGACCATTCCTCTTTGCTCAATCTCTCTAAATCATCTAGCCACCTGGGTCCTCTCCTCTGCACTCTCTTCAGCTCACTTCACAGGTTTTCAACAGGGTTGAGGTCTGGGGACTGAGATGGCCATGGGAGGAGCTTGATTCTGTGTCTGGTGAACCATTTCTGTGTAGATTTGGCCACATGTTTAGGGTCATTATCATGCTGAAAGACCCAGTGACGACCCATCTTCAGCTTTCGGGCAGAGGCCACCAGATTTTGATTTAAAATGTCCTGGTATTTCGAAGTGTTCATGCACCCAAACAAGGTTACCAGGGCCTCTGGAAGCGAAACAGGCCCACAGCATCACCGATCCTCCCCCAAACTTCACAGTGGGCATGAGGTGCTTTTCTGCATACTCATCTTTTGTGTTCCACCAGACCCACTTAGAGTGTTTGTTGCCAAAAAGCAGTTGAAGTCCCAGTACCACTTAGTGAACTCCAGACATTTACATTTATGATTGTGAGTGAGAAGAGGTTTTTTTCCGTGCATGCCTCCCAAACAGCTTGTTGGCATATAGATGGCGCCTGATGGTTATTTTGCAGACTTTGTGACCCCAAGATGCTACCATTTGTTGCAATTCTTTAACGGTGAGCTTTGGAGAACTTTTAATTTCTCTTTTTCTCTTACCATCCTCGTCACTGTGTGTGGTAGAAAAATAACCTTGCGTCCTCGTCCAGGCTCATTTACCACTGTTCCAGTCGTTTTAAACTTCTTAATGATTCCTCTGACAGTTGATATGGGCAGGTGCAGGCGAGTGGCTATTTTCTTGTAGCCATTGCCTGACTTGTGAAGCTCGACACACATCTGCCTTACTTGAATGGTGTGTTCCTTTGTCTTTCCCATGTTGAAGAGAGGATAAGAGAAATGGCCTCTGTGTCACATCATATTTATACCCCAGGGAGACAGGAAGTGATGAATTACTAATTAAATGTTCCTAGATACTCTGATCAACTTTGTAAACTACTTTAGAAATGACAGAAATACTTCAATTACATTTATTTCCGAGTAATTGTTAGGGGTGTCAGTAATTGTGGAACAGGTGATTTTCTGAAAAATAATTATTTCTTAGTGAGAGATTTTTTTTCCCCCCTTAAAATTCACTTGAGTTGAAGGTTACATTTTCTAACAATTTTCAGTGTGAGAGTATGCTTCTGCAATAAAAATTGAATTTATTTTAAGAATTTTAACACATCTTAACCAGGGGTGCCAATAGTTATAGAGGGTGCTGTGTATATATATATATATATATATATATAAAAATAAATAAAAGACAGCACTCAGTGCTCCAGCACAGAACCATCAATGAAAATGAAATGAATGCTGAGGAGTAAGATGACATAAAAGTGGTCATAGGATGGTGTAACCGATAAGGTTATGCCAGATATCACAAATCTCATCACATTTACACAAAAATACTGCAATGTTTGCCAAAAGAATCACCAAAAAACTATCAGTTTTGTGTCCTTTGACAAAAAAGCAGCTATATCTGTCAAGCCACCGTGTCACACCTGTTCTGTCACATATATGTCACACAAATGTTGAGTAAAATGTTAGAGCGTTGTATCCACTGTGGTGAGCAGTCTACCTTATTGAAGGACGCGTATGTAGAGTATGTACTTTGGGTGTATTTCAGTCACTCACATGGGTACTACTAATGCCCTCCAGCAGGAGCCGTGTCACCTCTGCTTGCCGGTCAAACTCCGTCTGAGCCACACGCAGCTCATGCTCCGCCTGTCGGAAATATGAGAGACAGTCTTATCCGCAAGCTGGAGACATTTTTTTCATTTTTCTTAAAAAAAAATTAAAAAGACCAAATTAAACTCAATGCACAGCTGACTCAAGATGACATGCATGATAAATACATGCTATGTTGCAATTGTGACAATACCTCAAGTAATGGTTATTGTTATTCTCCGATTACTCCCGCATGCTTCTTCTAAAGTATGTAAAAATCATATACTTCATATTTTAATGCATTAACATTTGCGAAGGAAATCATAGGCGACAGAACCAGGACGGGTGAAAAAAGGCGACAAGAGCCATCAGAAGATGACAGGCCCCCGCACTGTCATCTCAGACATCCCAAAATATCAAAAGGCACCAGTCTAGGACCTGATTAATACACACAGCAAGTTTCGGCAAAAATATTGAAGGTCATTATGTTCTGTCCCAGAAACGAAATGTCTATAGACGAACAGGCAGACGGACAGGCAACTGCAATGACGACTATATCCCCCCACGATATTTGCCAGGGGATAATGAAAGACAAAAATCAATGAAAGGCGACCTCGATGAGGACCAATGAATTTCAAACGGCAAAGCATAAGCGTAACTGTCTGGTTTTAAAAAGGCAAGTACTATAAGTAAAATATTTCCATAATCACACTCCCAACCAAACTAAAAAAAAAAAAAAAAAATGAAGGTAAAAAATGCATTAGGACTGCACATCATTCAGTATATGTGGATTATTTTTAAAAATGAAGCCTAAGAGCATGAAAAGACTCAGAATTTATCTGGATGTCAGACCTCTTTCTAGGACCATGTTACCCAAAGGTTTTGGTTATATTGGCCTGTGGTTCCCTAATTTAGTGACAGGATAGAACTGACAGAACTGCATGTAATGCTGCACCATTACCAGGTAACACAGAAAAGGGTGAAGAAAGAAAATAAACATTTCGATGCCACATAATGATGATAAAAATCACCACAGGCAGACACCAAATATCATGCAGCACTTCCCTGAAATCTTCTGTACGTTCAAAAACTCAGTCAAAAACGGATACTGGTCCACCAAAAAAAAAAAAAAAAAAAAAAATCAAATATACGGACATAGAAAATACAGAACACTAAAAACATCAAATGAAGACTTGTGAGTGTCAGTGAAGACTGAATTTGAGGGAAACAGGACCAAATGCTCCCATAAGCTGTGTTTAATACTCAGGTCGCAAACGGCAGCAAACCCAGTAATGACTTTGAAGTCCTCTCACATTTATGTTCATTTAGTCCAAACCAAATAGTTTCCAACCTGGATATGATCAACTTCACCAAGCTTCCCCAATCCAAAAAAGAAATCATTAAACATAAACTTCATTAAACACTGCAAAAAAAAAAAAATTCTTATCAAGCATAACAGATTTTGTTATTAGAACTAGAATGCTGATTTCTATCGTCATTTTTCTCTAAAAGAAAAATTCTTCCACTGTTTTGACATAATTCTGTCTCATTTCTGGATTTTTCCCTTTGACAAGTGAAACTTTCTAACCCTGTGGACAAAAAATCTAGAGAGGAGTCAAAATGATATCATTATTTCGCATCAATGGCTGAATTTTTCTTTTAGTAAAAAAGTAATAGAAATAGAAGTGTTTTAAGTCTAAATTCAAAATGAAAATGCTTGGTAAGGTTTTTTTTATTTTTTGCACAGTCAATTCCATGTTTTACAAGGAATTTTAAGTCAGCGTTAAATCAACATTCATGCATTTTTCAGCAAGCAATGATTATGGTTGAGTCAATGATGGGATACTCACTTTGTCCACTTCCTCACTCCAGAGCTGAAAAGCCGCATGACAACAGGATAAGATGAAATATTCTGAGGTCATCTAAGCACTGATGACATCACAATGGGCACAGTCCCCTATAGTGGCACTTCCTTTTTAAGGAACCATCGAGTGGGTCAACCAAGTGCAATTTCTTTAATATTAAAGGGAGCATTTTGACATCCAACATACTAGCTCCAAATCAATCGAGCTGGTAAATACATGAAGGTCTTCAAAAGTATTTAACCCTCTGTGAATCCTCAGGAAGGAAGTCCATAGATATTTAAAGCCAGAGGAACAGCATTGAGCCGCATTGAAAACTGAATACCAGTTCCACAACTGCTCATTCACGTCTTCAACATTGCTTGTTATTGTCACCCTATCACTCATGACAAACCATTGAAGTGGTGCAAGCATACTCAGGAATGTATTTTCAATACCGGATTTTTAAGTTCACAGTAATAACTGAGGAATAAGTAGCTGACGATGAGACACACTCAAATTGGCTGAGCTAAAGAGAGAACATAATCAGAAGCTGGAGAAATGTTACTAAAACAAAGGCCCAAGAGGTCAGAGTTGAGAAAACAGGACAGGATTTATAGGGAGCAGATCTGCAGAGCTGCACAGCCCTTGCAAACCCATGCCATAGTGACATACACCCTCAGTGCTGGAGTCGAGCAAGTGTCATAGACCCTGCTGCTGGAGATGAGTCCATCTGCAGGTTCCCTTTAATCCTAACAAAGCTCCATTCAACAGCTTAGGACCTAGATGAGCTGCCGCTTAATAAAATCAGTAAGGCAAAATTAGGTTTAAGAAAAAAACCTACAGAAGGGTACATCAAGGAACAGCGCTAGGCAGCCCTGGATTACTGAGTACATCAGAATATTAAACGGAGAAAAACCTAGAATCCTCCCAAATCTTGAAGATGGACTGAAGCGAAAAGCAGTTTTCCAGGTCCCCCCCCCCCTTTTTTTTTTTAATTAACTCATTCTTACTAAACTTTGCAATGCTGCATTGTGTTCAACAGCAAATGCGAACACGTCACTGCAGCAGAAGTCGTCTCCGACCACAGGCCACACTGTGAGGCCCACAAGCTCCCACACTGTGAAGTTTCTTATGCTAGGCCAGTCAGTGATTTATTCCAAAACAAGATAGTAAGTACTGTTCATTATGAGCACCGTTTCCATGTATAAGTTAAATCACCCATTACAGGCTACTCAGGGCAATAGAATAAAAAGGCAAAAAGTGTGAAAAGTGCAGATAAACAGAGCCGCAGAACTTGTTGTAAGCATGTGGCTATGAAAGGCAGGAGCCCAGCCATGGAGTAGTTTTGTAGAAATTAAGAAAAGTCTGAATGAAATAATGATGATACCAGGAAGACGGGTGCAAGAATCTCCTCATTAACCCACTGACAGAAACTTTGCTAAGAGCTAACAGGATGTTAAGAAATATCAAAGCCAGGCTACTGAAAATATTCAAAGGAGGTGCAAGTGCTATGGGGTAAAAGCATCAGAGCTGATTAGGAGGCAAGTCACTGCTAATGCCAGCGCTTATGCCATGAAATTAACTGCTTTATGTTACCAGGCTGCAGGGCTAATCTTCATGCCACTGCAGTTCCTCATAACCTTTCTCTTGTTCTTTAGAGTTGCAGGGTCACCAAGAGGGACTTGCAGACATGCAGGCAGCACAAAATCAACTGGCAAGAGCCTGACGTGCACTCAAAAAGATTTGAATCACAACTTATTCTGGTGGATTGAAGGCCATATACGTACAGCAATGTTCCCAGCCCTACTCCTGGAGTACCCCTGCCCTGCACATTTTCTTTGACTTAACACACTTGCTTCAGCTGATTGGCCCATTAGTGAGGCGCATGATGAGCTGAACCGGATGCATAAGACTGGGGAGGCATGTATAATGTGCAGTGCAGTGCCGTGGAACTCCAGGAGCAGGGTCGGGAAACACTGCTGTACAGTATGTACTGGTTACCAGTACATGTTAAAGCAACACATTTCATTAAACCAAACAAAAGGTCCATCCTGAATCTATTTCAATGAATTGAAGATAAAAACACGTTCCTGAGAACAATAGCACTGTTATTAATTTAATATTTAAAATTTACAAAATAAAATCAAAATAAAAATACTACTACTAATAAGAGGTAGTTCGAAAAATTAGCAGAAATTATAAAAATAACAGTAAAAAAAAAAACAAAAAAAACCTGACAGGCAACAGACCAATTATCATTAATGGTGAACTGTGAGCCACTTCAAAACAGGACAAGCTTTTAAAATGAGGCTAAAACATTCTTATTGATTTACTATGATAAAACAATTAACATAGAAATGAACACACTGTACACACTCTACAGACCAGACCCGCACAGACAGAAGAAAAGAACATCCAAACAATTGCCAGGTTTATCAGCTCTAAAGGAAGCCAGGAAATATAGCAAAGCAGAGCATGGAAAAGGAAGCCTTTTGGTCCCTTTCCATGATACAGTATTAGCAGCTCTGATTTCTTCTGAAATCTCACTCCCTCACCATCTAAAACACTTGCTTTCAGAAATAACCAGAGACTATATGATGAGCTCAGAAACCAGAGTAAAGTAAATATGAGCAAATTGTCACCAAGTTCTGTCCAACGGCAAACCCACTGTATAAGACACTATCAAGGTGAAATGCTAGTGGAAATTGCTAGTCATTATGGAGAAAGAAAAAAACATACAATCACAAAGAGCTTTGTGGCAGGGATGTAGCATAGGTATCCAGCAAGTGAGGTCACTCTGCTTGTTCAATATTTCAAGAAAAAAAATTGAGGGGGGGCATCTAGTGTTCCTATGATTCAATGAGCTTGATGGCCTGGGTTAAGGAAATAATGGCATGATCATTTCTCTGGTAAGGAAGCAATATTGGAATTTTGTATGTTTAACATCTATTTGGGAACCTTCACTAAATACTGCCTTGTTCTTAAATGTGTGCGCCTGGGTTTTGCTAGGAGAAAACATAGCAGGGTGCCGCCATCAAGACATAGAGTCCTGCCTCTTCATCTCTCTCTCTCGCTTTCTCTCTCTCTCTCTCTCTCGAAACCTCCTCACGATTCTCAGAAGATGAAAGATAATGACTCAGAGGAGGCGAAGGGGGAAGTACAATGTAAGTACAGAAAAAGAATAATTAAGTTTGCAGCACGAATACTTCAAACTGGTCCAAACTGTGTATCATGTGTTTTCAGCAGAGGGAAGTGCTTTTGGGAGGGTTTGGGGAGCTCCTTACCGCGGATGCACTGGCAGACAGTACGTAATTACGTGGTCTAGTCTCCTGAAAATTGGGCACAGCCTACAGATGGAGGGGGAACAGAGATTCAAACAAATGCATGGGAAAAAATAGTATCTGCAACAAAAGGGGTCAGACACCACTCAATGATGAAAAAATGCAAAAATGAAACCAACAGAAAAACTGATGTGTAAATAGATGGGGACACTGCAAATTTCTACGACAAAGAGGCAAGGCGAGGGTGGGGGGTGGTCAGTTAACCTTTATCCTCAGTGGTCGCGCTAGCTTTTAGAATGCTGCACATTTATATTGCAGGACGCCTAATCTTGTAGTTGTGTGCGATTTCACAAGCATTCTGAAAAAATGTCCCATTTTCGCATGATATACTGACACTGAATAACACATTGAATTCATATTATACCAAAGGTTAAATTAGGATATAAAAGGATTAGCAATATAAGACACGTTCCGGTTCTTTGAACAAAACTAATTTTAGTTGGACGGGCTGATAATACACTCAAAACAAAACCTTAGAATGCCCTCAGTATGCAACTGTAAAAGCCGGAGCTTGCACCTCGTTTTCAATTTTTCACTAAAATGAAAACCTTCCCCTTTAAATCTAACAATGGCACCAAATCCAATCACTATAAAGATATTAAGATAAACTGCCAGACACAGAAACAAGACTAACTCAATGAAACATTGTAATCTTTCAAAAAGCCATCATAATATTTGCATTCATCGAGAAAATATATTTTTTCGAATGCACTTTGACTCATATTTCTGCAAAAAAGAAAGCAGAATCCTGTGTTAACGCGACCACTGAACCTGTGACCATTCAACATGTAGAAAATCGCGACGAACCAGTGCGTCACCTTTTCAGTAGATGCATAACCATGGTTGTTGAGCTCCGTGAGGCGAAGTTCCCTTTCAGTATTTAACTCGGTGAATGATTACAAGAAATCCAGTATGCATAACTGTGTACGACCGCAGATTTTCATACATTAACACACACTGGGTTACTCTGGTTGCGTTCATTTGTACTACGCGTTCTCCATATTTGAGTTACAAAGCCAAGGTTGAGCTAAGCGATTTATACTCCAGATTAGAACAGAAGAGACAGAAGGGTAAATGCAGTGGAGACTGACTGCATGATGTATGCCGTGCCAGTCCAGCAAATCTAGGGTGCGCTTCCCAAAAGCGTAGTTGCAAATTAAGGTAGCAACTCACATAGCTATCCATTCAGTCATTGGTTCCAACTATGGAAGTTACCATCGGTGATTTCAGGAAACGCGCTCCCAGTCGATCACATACAGTCGCGTTGAACAGATGGTCTAAAGCACACCATTGTACATTCAGAACGGCTGCTCTCTTTAAGTTAATGATGTTGTACTTTAGCAGAAGATTCAAAAGGAGCGCCGACCAGTTTGTCCAATTCATTCAACTCTTAAGAGGTTTCTCCACTATACGCAGCACAGTTACAACCTGATGATGGGATTTTCTCATTTCTAGATATAGGGCAGTATATGAAGCAGAAGAAAGACTGAAGTGCTCTAAACCTAATAACTCCCTTTCATCACTCAGTGAGATCTGTAGCAATCCTCATTTCATTCATAACAATGATTGCGTGTGGATGTTTATGTTTACTTTGATTCCATCCTATTAATTGAAGTTTGTTCCTATACTAATCCTAAACTAATGTATAAAGGAACAAATTATTGCGGTCATATAATTTTCTTTTTCCAAATGGAACACGCAAAACTAACGTGAAGGCCCCAAGGGACACTTCCATCAACAAGAGGCATTTACTGCACGGTCACAGGCAGGCCCCTCCCACTCACCAGCTCGAGCCTCGCTCACATTCTCCCACCGCCTGAAAGCTAACAGGAAGAAATTCTATACACTATTGAACAACAAAGCAAATATTTTTAATAAGCACAATTCATGCAGTGGGCTTTCCAAAGCAAGTTTAAGCAAAGGGTCCTACTCAGGACAAAGACAGCAGTTTAACTGTACGGTGCAGCACAAACAGTTCTGTCCCTTTTCCACCAGAGGTCAGAAGATATCGTAAGAACAGATAAGTGCTCACATTATTAGCTCTTCACTGGAGCTTTCTTTATTGAATAAACCAATCAATACAATATTGTGGTGAATCATACAAAGGCTAAATTAACCATAAATTTCGGGGATGGAGAAGGATTTTATTGCATTACTGCTTTGGGTAGCTGCTTCAAAGTGCCTATTAAAAGAATTAAAAGAATAAAATGTCAAAAAAAAAAAAAAACAGAAAACAAATTGATCATTAATGAGGGCTTTTTGATGGCAGTTGCCATGCATCTTTAAAGGTCAACTTCAGTCCACAAATACCATGCAGAAGATTTGCCAACAGCACAACTAAGTCACTTTGAATCTTTATAAGTTACTGGCTGGACCACAGGAAAAGCCAGTTAACTGCGACCTTTAAATCGTACCAAAAATAAAATAAAGAAAAAAAAGTGAAAAGATTTCACGAAGATTTAAATAAAATATGTTCATTCTCATTCTGTCACTTAGGACTACGCAAGAGAGTGGAGGATGATGGTATAATGGAGCAAATGTGTATCTGATCACAAGACTGAGAGGCCCCCTCTTTAAGAGTCACATGGGTCCTACAGTTATGGCATAGTCCAAATCAGGGAACCCAGTGACTCTTGTTTTTATCAGAGAGGACACTGATCCATAACTGTTACTCAGCCCTGCAGACAAAATTAAATTTTGTATCACAGAAACAGTCACTCCAAGATACCATGAAAAAAGGTGTTACATTTGTTGGAAACCATCAAAGAGTAGCTACCAGCATCATTCATATTATCAAGTCCTTCATTTTGAATGTTTAATTTTTCTTAAGGAATGCTGGCAAGGGGCAGCGAAAAATAGTTTCCAGACTTCAAATTTCCATTTTAAGGACACAATGTGTGCACAGAAATCAGGTAATGAATCCTCCTTTCAGTTACAAACAAACAGAATAAGAAGGAAATTGATAAAAGTATGAAGAGATTAAGGGAATGCAAGTGTCAATACTCACTTCTCCCTCACACTGTGCAAGTCACAACAGAAAAACGAGTTAGTACACAAGCAACAAAGAGGTATACTCCACTATGGAGACTGAAAATACAACATGGTTGACACCAACAACTTTAACTTCAGAGGGGTTAACAAATGCATTTAAGCAGTCATTTCTTTAAAGTAAGAGAACTAAATCAGATTCATGTCTACATGGGCATTCTCATGCCTTATCCTGCCTACACTAGTATAAAATTAACCTTCACCATTGGAATCCTCTCCAATCTCACCAAGAGTCTCTGGAAGTGCAGTTTCTGATTTTTGAAAATTCACAAATGAAGGTTATGACCTTACCAACAAAGAGTGAATAAATTGTACATCTTGAGACAAAAATTAATATCCTCAGTAGTCAGAGAATAGAAAAATAGAAATAGTGCTGGAAGACATAACAGAAGACAGACAGCCAAAGATACCAAAATAAAGTCTAACAAAATGCAACACCACAAAATTTCTTCCAGAAGAAGAGGAACTCTCAATTCTCCAGTTAATAAGTGCAAATTCAGCTTTTATTTAAAGCGTGTCTTAATTCGCACCAGTCAGAACAAAGGACCACAGCCATACAGCATGCAGTACAAGTGAAAAACCCAAACCAGGAAACAAGCACAATTCTGCCTATTTTTCTTTCCTCCCCCTCATCTGATCTCAAGCTTGTCTTGTCACAGGGTGTCACACTGGTTATCTGCCATCAGGAAGAGTATCTCATGCCTTGGTCAGCTGACGGAAATGCCTTCACTACAGTCAGCAGTGAGCAGACTGCAGAGGGAGATAAGGGAGTGGGACAGAGGAAAAGAAGACCCGAGACTCACCGCTGCTTTAGCCTCAGCCGCTTTGGCTTTCTTTAAACGAGCTTTGCAGGCATCCAGGTCCAATCGGCGATTCTCGAGGAGACGTCTTTCTTTCTGCAAGGCAGAGTAAGGTCAAATTAAGGGTCTAATCCAGGGGCCCCAAGGTAATGTTGAATCATGTTCTCCTGTTCCCACCATATAATCACGGCTGTCTCGACGCAAGGGGTGAGGGCCAATGCAATGTGAATCCCACGAATGTAAACATACAGAGGGACCCTATGGACCCTATGTATAGTTTGGTTCCAAAATTACCCGCACCCCAGACTGGCAAGGCACAAACAATATTTTTGAAAATTCTAAAAAATATATTTATAGAAAAAACTCTAAAAAACAATGTGAGAGAAACACTGTATGATATTAATGTTCTAATGAAACCAACCAAAATCATTTACTTATTTAATTAAAAACAAATTTCCTCCAAATCAAGGTTTCACAATTAATGGCACCCATAACACCTTTCTGCAGATGTGGACGCCTGCAGACATAGAGCAGCTCTTTTTATGGAAGCAGTTGCACTACTCTATCACTAGATGACACCTTCAGATCAGTTATTGAATATTCACAAGCAAGCAGAACTGGAACACAGTCTAGAATATTGACCATTTCACTCCCATCCCTGTTTTTTAGGAGTTGCATGAATTAAACTCCTCAGCTAAGCCTGGTGTGCAAACTGCTCAATATCCTTGCCTATAGCATCTATCCAGCAGTTTAAAAAAATGATCACTTGCGACAGAGAAAATCATTGTCCTCTGTAGCAACCACTTCAGTTACAGTGAGCCAACGGTATTCCAATTAGTGGATAAGAAAAATCAGTTTTCTGAAGCAAAAAATTAAACATGGTATTGATTCACTCACATTCTACTGTCAATTACAGTCATCACACACAAAAAATGCGTAGTTCCCCACCATGGATTTACGTGTCGATTCCTCCATTGCAAATTCAGAGCTTCCTTATATCCACCGAACTACTGGTGTTGCTAGCCAATCATTCAATTATATACTCAGGCTCTTCTGCGTAACTGCACAGTTCACGCCCTCGTGAAACTCCCATGGTAACAATGTATTGATTGGCTTGTTTCTTTCAATTCCCGAGTGTTTAAACTTCCCTCAGTAACTGAACCGCATTTTTTAGGACAAACATAACAGCATACCAGCCAATGCATATCAGCAAGGTATACGGAGTCAAAAAAGAAACTTCACACTCATAAATTTGTAAATATTTTCTTGAAACTTTTAACAAAAGAGCTCTTATTATCACTAGGGGTAAATGCATTGTCAAAGACATCATGACACACATCAACTCTGACATGCACAGGTACGTAGCACATGTGAGCGTACCTTAAGTTAAAACCATGTTTTCTCGTGTTCCTAGTCGAGTGACCATATGAGAGATGTGCAACTGAGCTCATGTTAGCACGTTAAAGTGACATCTCGGAAAAACAAGTTTTTACAGTTAATTATTCGTTGATTTTCAATGCCATGGCTGTCCAACATTCAGCGTGAACGTGCCAATAGCATGCTGAATACGGAAACGTCTGTCAGTGACGTTGCAAGGGTTATGGGATGCAGTCGACGGACTATCCATGATCTTCGGACACGTCCCCAGGAAACTGGCACCACAGCTGACCGACCTCGTTCTAGTAGACCACATGTGACGTCAAAAGCAGAAGACCGACAAATTGTCTTACGTCATTTGCATAATCGATTTGTAACTGCAACGTCCACTAGGAATGAATTGTTAAGAGGTCGTGTGACTGCCCAAACCATACGTAATGGCCTGCGCAGTGCTCTTATTCAAGTTGTAACTTACCATTTTTACTCTTGGACATTTCCATAGCATTTCCGATGGAACTGGTTACATTATGGACATTATTTTTATGATAAACCATCTTTAATGAGTACAGAATTAAATAAAATCAATATTTAAAACCTCATTTCTTGTATGTTCAACTTATCGACCTCCAAACGAGTGTGAAGTTTTTATTTTGGCTGAGTATAGTTTGTATCTGTTCAACGTTCAGCACGATTGCGCAGCTGAGAATGACGCAATTTATAGAAAAAAAAGAAAGACTCCCTAAACCGGCCTGAAGAGTTCCGTTACACTGACATAATTTAAATGAGGCAAGGACATGGTCAATGGGAATGATTCAAATGAAACAGGACCGGAGGGTTCCTTCTACTGGACACATCGGTCTCTGAAGGAGCGATTCATGAAAGATTAGGCTGCTACCTTTGTTTTTTGTTTCAGAATGTATACCGTATTCAACAAAATCGAATGGCAAGGTTTTTTTCCTGTTTGAAACGTGAACTGGTCATGCATTTCGGTTGACCCCCTGGTATACGTTCTTTGCACTATTCTTTTGAATCTAGGGAGGCACATATATTGTTTGATTTTCCCTGAAAGTGGAATATCTGTTCTGTTAAAAAAAGGCATATTTCATATATTACTGAGTTAGTGAGTTTTACTTGTTCCTTATAAGGTGAAAGTGTTGAAATGAGGTTGTGAGCTCGGAAGTGGGAACAGCTAGCTTGTCATTGCAAGGTGAATGTTCTGACTGTTAAAAAAGCAGTTCCTTTAATGAGTGTGTGCCCTGGCTTGGGGGACTTTGAAGATAAATGGACTAAACTCTAAACTTAATTATGGAGAAAAGGCATGTTTTGTGTTTGGAGAGGTTACTGGTGACCAGCAATGTCCAACTGCACTGATATTGATAAATTCATGCTAAACTCAACCAGTAAATCATTAGTTCATATTAAATTTCATGCCTCAAAACTTTATTTGTGTTAAATATATGATTATTTTATGATCTGACCGTGCACCATTTTGAGGGATCTCAGACTTTGGGGAGCCACCTGTATAGCTATCTAATTTGGCTCACAGCAAGTAGGTAATCTACAATGCAATGTTCAAGATGAATTGTTCTTGTGGTCAAGGAGTTTATAATCCCAGAAATGTATACATTTAAGGCCCAGCATTTTTTCAATTCACAGTATTATTTTTTTTGCCATTTCAATGTTGAATTTTCATGAAGATTTTTTGCAATTGCAGCCCTTTTTCTCTACAAAAATCATGAAAATAAACTGAAATACGATGGGAGTCTAAATGCCTCAAGTTTCAAGACTCAGTTCAGCCAATCCTTTCTGGTCTGTGAAGCTGAATTACAAAGCCTTAACCCCTTTGCGTGGAAGCCAAATCTGGCTATTTAGGTGTTACCTGATTTAAGACTTAATAATTCAAGATTGCAGCTTCACAGACAAAAAAAAACTTTGGCTCAATTGAGTCTAGACACTTGAGGCATTTAGACTCCCATTGTATTTAAGTATATTGTTATGATTTTGGTGGAGAAAAGGGGCTGCAAACACAAAAAATCTTCATGAAAATTCAACTTTGAAATTGTAAAAAGAAAAATAATAATACTGACAATTGAAAAACTGCTGGGGCCTAAAACTCAGGCATGGCAATAGCAACTTCTTGACCACAAGTATAATTCATCTTGAACATTACATTCTAGATTACCCGCTTGCTTTGAGCCAAATTAGACAGCTATCCAGGTGTCTACCCAAAGTCTGGGATTCATCAAAATGGTTCACTGTCAAATCATACATTAATCATATATTTAACACAAATTAACTTTTACGGCATGAAATTCAGCATTAACTAATGATTTTCTGGTTGAGTTTAGCATGAATTTATCAATATCAGTGCAGTTGAACATCAGTGATCACCATTAACCTCTCCAAACACAAAACATGCCTTTTCTCCATAATGAAGTTTACAATTTTGTCCAATTTTCTTCAAAGTCCCCCAAGCATTAAATAAAGTGCTGATTAAACAGCCATAACATTCACCCTGCAATGAAAAGCTAACCGCTCTCACATCAGAGCTCATAACCTTACACCTTATAAGTGTAGAAACTCACTAACTCAATAATATTTGAATTCTGAAAGATACCTTATTTTAACAGAACAGAAATTCACTTTCAGGAAAAATTAAACGACATATGCCACCATATTCAACAGAATGGTGCAATGAACGTACCAAGGGATCTACCGACGTGGTTGGGCTGCATGCATTTGGAGAAACGAAAACCTCGGCATTCGATGTCTTTAAACGCGGTATAAATTCTACAACGAAAAGCCATATTGAGCAAAATGCAAACAGAGTAGAAGTATAACCTTTTTCTTTATTGATGCCCCCCTCCAGAGACAGATGTATCGGGTAGAAGGAACCCTCTAGTACTGTTTCATTCGGAATAATTCCCATTGACCATGTCCTTGTCTTATTTAAATCCTCAAAATATAACTGAACACTTCAAGGCCAGTTTTGCAAGTCTTTTTTCTACAAATCGCGTCTATTTCAGCCGCGTAATGCGCGCAATGCAAACAGGATACAACCGAGCCTGCTGATACACATAGGCTTGTATGCTCTGTATTTGTCCAATTAATGTGTTTCGCTTACTGTAGAACGTTTAAATACTTGGGAATTGGATAAGAAACAAGCCAATCAATACATTGTTACCGCAGTAGTTTCACGAGGGCCTGAAGTATAACTGTGCAGTTAGGCAGAAGAGCCTGAATGTATGATTGAGTGATTGGCTATCAACACCAGTACTTGGGTGGATATAAGGAAGCGCTGAATATGTCAATAAAGGAATCTACACGAAAATCCACGGTAGGGAACTACGCATTTTTTGCATGTGATGACTGTAATTGATAGTAGAATGTGAGAGAATCAATACCATGTCGAATTTTTTGCATCAGAAAACAGATTTTTCTGAACCACTAATTGGAATACCGCTGGCTCACTGTAGCTAAAGAGGTTGCTACATAGGACAATGATTTTTTATGTCGCAAAAGATCATTTTTTAAAACTACTGGACTGATACTATGGGCAAGGATATTTACCAGTTTACACATCAGGCTTAGCTGAGGAGTTTAATTCATGCAACTCTCGAAAAATAGGGAGTGGAGTGAACTTCCCCATATCCAAAACCGCGTTCAAGGTCTGCTTGCTTGTAAATATTCAATAACTGATTCGGGGGTGCCATCTAGTGATCAAGTACAGCAACAGCATGCTTAAATTTGCAGTTCTATAGACGCAAGCGTCTACATCTGCACAAAGGGGTTAAATAAGGCAACCCCCCCAAATAGCCAGATTTGACCTCTGCGCAAAGGGGTCAAAGATCACTGAACCAAAATTGTACCAGGTATTAAATTCTACTTATTTAAGTTTTAACTAAGCATTAAGGAAGTATAAAGAGCAATTATAATCACTTCCTGTTTCACTAGGGTATAAAAATGTGGTAGCACACAAGCGATATCCCCTTTGTGATCCAACACCATAAAGGAAAAAAACAACTCCGTTCAAAAGAGGCAGATGGTCATAGACTTTCATAAATCTGGTCTCGAGGCACTCGTAGGGTGCAAACCTCTGCCAAGGCGGCACAATCCAAATGTGCATGAGTGGGAGCAAAGTTGAGTTATTGCATGTGGTAGGATTTCAAGATGGCCACTGTGGTGGCCATACTGTTTCACTGATTGCCGTCAAATTCAATAGGCTCCATCCTTGATGTAATAGCAATCCAACCACAAAATTTCAGAGAAATCCGTGGGTTACTTTTTGAGTTACCAGGTGTGATAAGATTTCAACATGGCCGCCGTGGTGGCCATATTGTGTCAGTGATCGCAGTCAAAATCAATAGGGTCCATCCTTGATGTAATAGCAATCCACCCACAAAATTTCAGACAAATGCGTGCATTACTTGTTGAGTTATGTAGTTCACAAAAGACAGACAAACAAACAAACAAACAAACAATCAAATGGGTGAAAACATAACCTCTAAAATTCATAACATAACCTCCAATTCCAACACCAGTAGTAAAAATTCCAAAGATACGGGACAGTTGAAAACCTCAAGGTTAGAGGATGCAACTGCATTTTTCCCCCAGGATACTGAGGAGGATGGTGAGAGAAGTAACAAAATCCCCAAGAATCACAGTGAAGGAACGGCAAGCCTTGCTGACATCTTGGGGTCACCAGGTTTCAAAAAGCGCCACAACCACAGGCTCTTGTGAAGGACTTCCTGAAGAAAGCCTTTTCTTACCAGAAGATACAGAGGTAAGTGCTTGGGGTTTGCCAAACATCATTTAAATTATGACTGGAAAAAGGTGCTTTGGTCAGATAAGGCCAAAATTGCAATTACATTTTTTTTTACAATTTTCAGTGTGAGAGCATGCTTCTGCTATAAAAATTGAATTTATTTTAAGGCTTTTAACACATCTTAACCAGGGGTGCCAAAAATTATGGAGGGCGCTGTATATAACTTGTTTGAGAAATTTCTGAGGGGTGACTCAGGAATTTTCTGATTTTCTGGATGCCTTCACTTGCACTGACCCAGGAAAAGACTCTATGATGTAATCCTTGCCAGAGGTGATTGCATTAAGTACTACATGAAAAGTGTCAATTATTATGAAACCTTGATTTTGTTGAAATTTATTTTTGCATTAAATGATCGTAATGATTAAGTTTGTTTCAATCGAAACGTTAATAAAGTATTTCACACATGTTGATATATTCCATGTCTTAATAGTTATATTGTCTATATATTGCTTGTGGATTGCATGTCAGGGGTGCCAGCAATTTTGGAGCCCACTGTAGGTCTCCCAAAACTCACAGAGATGGTCCTCCAGTCTCCCTCCAAGAAGTTGCGTAGCGGGGTGAGGAAGTTTATGGCGGAGGTCTGCATGAACTCGCGCTCAGCTCCCCCCAGTCGCCTCTGGCATTCCCCAACTTTTATCAGGGTGCTTCCTGTAAAACAACATAGAAATGCCACAGCAGGGTCAGGCCACTATCGAGGTCTCACTAGCCATACTGTAAGATGAAGGACCAGGCACACACTCAGTCCTCTAATGACATGAAATTGTGCTGAATGAGTCCGTATTCATGCCAGGACAGGACATTTCTGGTACATTCTGTCTCAATGTACTCTAGTACACACCATAGAGAGAGAATCGGCTCCTATTCAGAGCTCCACAGAACAGCTTCTCCTGTTCTGGGCTGTGAGCTCCTGTAGGGAGCTCCTTATGGACCCTTATCAATTAACTACCTACTGCAGCACTGCTGCTGAGAGGCAGACTAGTGCCATTACCATTCTACAGCTGCAGGAGGGAAAGAGAGGAACAAGGACAAAAATGAGAGGAAAAGATGGGTAAACAGAGAAAGCGGAAAAAGAAAGGGATAAAAGGCAAATTGACAGGAAACTGCAGAAAAGAGGGAGGAGAAACAGACTATTCTGCAGAGATGAGGAAGGTTTTTTTGGAGAAAAGCCAGTTTTTTGTATTGCTTTTATTTTTCTGTTTCCCTAGCACAGGCTCCTTTAACTCATTCCCTACAGCAAGCCACTGCCAATGGCATGGCAAATTCTACCATTCCCCTATGGTAAGCCGGGGTCAGCGGTGTGGATGACCATTCGCAGTCCGATGAAAACACAAAATCAGTTGACGATCGTGGTCATGGGCCACCTGTACTTCAATACTTTATATAGTGTAATTTTTGGGAAAAGTATTCTGTACAAACGCAACAAATTTATATAAAAGTATTCTGTAGGGAATGAGTTACAGGGTTCCTAAGAGGCCTCAACAGCAAGCTCCCCGTTCCCATGAGCCCCTGCTTCAGGCTGCATGCCCGCCCACAGGGGAGTCATCATACGCAACCACATGGGGCCAGCGAGATGTGCCTCGGCAGATTTCTCTGAAGAGCATAAACATCAATATCACATCTCATTAACTCAACTGCTAGTCCTATACATCTCCACCCCCACATCAAACAAATATTTCACTCCCCCAGTTAACACTGCGTCCTGCAGGAAATCAATTTATGTGATGGGCAGTACTCTGAGGCAGTGCATTTAAGCAGTCAGAGAGGTAACAGTAGTGAGCATGTTAAAACGGTGCTGTGTAGTACGCGTTTCTACCCCACAGAGCACAGCCTCATTACGGAGTAATAGAACAGGAGAAGAAGGCAAACACCTAATCTGCCAAATAGCTAGAACAGGTTGGGAGGGGAGAATTTCCCAGGGGGAAAAATCAAGAGCGGAACCCAGGTGGAATAGATGCTGCAGAGAACTACAGAGAAGTTACTGCATCCATTTCACTTTCATTCCCCATCAGAGGCGCGGACATTAAAAGCCCCGCAGTGGTCAGTAACAGGCAAGCACTCAGCAGAGAGCTATCGATCGTCTCAGCCACCGATGAAGCAGAGAGCACAATGTGATTTACTTGTGTGGCAGATCAGAGATGAACACAAATGAGGGAGAGGGGGAGGACAACAGTACAGAAGAGAGATGCTGTGTTGCAACCGCTATTGCAATAACAGTCACTATTGTAATATTATTACAATAGTGAGTGCAAATGCATGGTAAACTCAACCACCATTGTAGTAAATAGCGGGTGGGAGTACATGATAAACTCAGCCACTAATGTAATTATGTACAAGATAAGTTGTGGCAATGGCCACAATAGATCACATCCCCCGGTGTCATGTGACGGTCGATGATGTCATAATGATGCCATACGTCTATGTCATATATTTTGGTGGCAAACGCAAGAGCATCTCCGACTTTTCATTCGTCTTTTGTACTAACTCTGGCCCCATCTCGTGCACTGTTTACAACTGATAGCCCTCCAATAGTAAGACTAACAGTAGTAACAATGGCTCTATCTTGCACTGTTTACATGTTATAGCCCTTGGAATACATCAATGGCTTAATAAAGTGAAAATGCGAGCACTCTATGAAAAAGTAACAATGTCTCTTACCGGGTGCACGGTCAGGGCAGACGTATAGCAAAAAAATTTAATCCAGCGCTCACGGATCAAAGTAAAGAAATTTTATTTCGGCACGGGCAGCAATACACGAATGTTTCAGCCTACTGGCTTTCTTCAGCGTGTTACATAGCAAGGCAGGAGGCATTCTTTTGTAAACGTGTGCAGAGTATGACCCTTGAACCACCAACTTGGGTCATTTACTATTATTAAGGAGCAAATACCAATTCAGAAACCCCCCCCCCCCCCCAAAAAAAAACATATAAAACAAACAAATAATAATAATAATAAAGATAAATGATAAATAAACAAAACAAAAAAAAAAATTGTATACATATATATTCATACATATACATGTATACATACACTACCTGACAAAAGTATTAGGATGATCCTCATTCTCACTCAACCTTTGATGTACGTGCTATATTACACATGTGAGTGTTGTAGGAATTTAATGGTGTCCTATAATGTACATGTAAACATCACAGAACATTATTTGAACATTTGGGGATGCTACAGATATACAAATTGGCATATTTTTTCTCTGCATAAAAAACTCTCACTTTGGGTCAGTAATAAATAAGAGATACTATAATAAATAGTGCTTGCAAGATGGTAATCTTCAAATTTACAAGTTTGGAATTGTGTCTTTGTTATAATGGAAGACCACGGCTACTATTAGTTCAATCAATATGATCAGGTGTGGCACATGGAGTGATTTTGATTCTCTGTAAAAGGAGGGTCAAGACTTAAAATAATTCAGTTTGGTGTATCCAAAATGGGGTCTGTATTTTTATTTGAATAAACAACTATTTCCAAATATGATACATTCACTATTTTCAACTGCACTGTAAGAAAATCACACACATAAATAGTGACGTCCTAATACTTTTGTCAGGTAGTGTACATACAAACATATTATCACAAAAAGCAATTCTTCATTAAGGCCTTTAGGCCATTCAGTTTGCAGTGTGTGTATCCAGTAGGCTTCCTTTTGAAGAAGGGTTCTATCCCGGTCCCCTCCTCTCTTTAAAGGCTGTACCGTTTCTATCCCCTGAAACCTAAGGGAACACACATCGTGACCTGCCTGGTTAAAATGACCTGCTACTGGGGACCTTTCCTCTTTATTTCTGATATTACTTTTATGTTCAGAAATCCTGATTTTCAGTTCTCTTTTCGTTTTTCTCACATACCAGAAACCACAAGGACATTTTAAGGTACACTAGGTACACTACATGCGTTGTTCAGCAGGAAATTCTGCTCTTAATGCAATATTTTCTACCCGTGTGGGTATGTATAAACTCGTTTCCACTAATCATAGCATTGCGATGTACACAATTATGACAAGGAAAATTTCCTGTCGGAAGGTCTGTTAAAAAATGTTTGGGTGGCACATAGCTATCAGCCCGCACCAAATAATCCATCAGATCTCTACGCCGTTTCTGTGCGAATATAGGCGGGTGTTTAAAGGCGTGTCCCACGCTGGGATCGCTTGTCAAAATATGCCAGTGTTTTAGGACTGATTCTTTTAATACCCTTAGAAATAGGGGGAAATGTGGAAATCTCTTGCTTCTGGAGGACTGGGGACCAACAAATTTGATTGATCAACATCCCTTACCCTTTGTTGGAAATTCTGTAATATTGTTTCGTTATAACCTTTGCTCCGAAAACAATTTAATAATTCAGAAGCTTGTTATTCCAAAGCCTCGTTTGTGTTGCAAATGCAGTTTACACGTGACAATTAGCTATAGGGGAGCTCCTTCTTCAAGCCAGGTGGATGATAGCTCGAAAACTTGAGATAATTATAGCGATCTGTTTTTTTCATAAACACTTTGGTGTATATCTGGTCAGATTTATGTACCCATACATCAAGAAATGACACAGAGTCCCTACTTGAATCGATGGAAAATTTCAGGGAGGGCATTCTAGAGTATTTATAATATAATTTATAACAAGAGTTGTCAGAAAGACAACAAAGCTCGCCGGGGGGCAAGGTTTAAGTTTTTCTGCACGAGGACGGACGTGGAGGCGGACGCCGGGGTTACGACAATAGCTCTCCGGACGTTATTCGTCCCGGCGAGCTAAAAAGGTCAGGTAAAGGTCATGGTCAAGGTCACCAGGTCAAAATTTCAGCATCAGTACGTAGGTCTTGCACCAAGGAGTATACATGCAAAGTATGAAAGCCCTATCTCTCACGGTTTAAAAGTTATAGACAAGGTTAAAGTTTTTGTTATGGGCAAGGTTAAAGTTTTTTAAAGGTCGGGTCAAGGTCAAGGTCATCAGGTCAAACTTCGGCATCAGTAGGTAGGTCTTGCACCAAGGAGTACACATGCAAAGTATGAAAGCCCTGTCTCTCACGGTTCAAAAGTTATGGGCAAGGTTAAAGTTTTCTAAAGGTCGGTCAAAAGTCAAGGTCAAGGTCACGAGGTCAGAAATTTTGGCATCGGTAGGTAGGTTTGGCATCAAGGAGTACACATGCAAAGTATGAAAGCCCTATCTCTCACGGTTCAAAAGTTATGGGCAAGGTTAAAGTTTTCTAAAGGTGGGTCAAAGGTCAAGGTCAAGGTCACAAGGTCAGAAATGTTTGCATCGGTAGGTAGGTCTGGCATCAAGGAGTACACATGCAAAGTATGAAAGCCCTGTCACTCACGGTTCAAAAGTTATGGGCAAGGTTAAAGTTTTCTAAAGGTCGGTCAAAGATCAAGGTCAAGGTCACGAGGTCAGAAAGTTTGGCATCGGTAGGTAGGTCTGGCATCAAGGAGTACACATGCAAAGTATGAAAGCCTTATCTCTCACGTTTCAAAAGTTATAGGCAAGGTTAAAGTTTTATAAAGGTCGGTCAAAGGTCAAGGTCAAGGTCATGAGGTCAGAAATCTTGGGAAGGGTGAACCCAGGTGATGGAAATGATGACTGATCAAGAGATCCAAGCATAGATCCGGTATCTGCTTCCTCTCATCTACGCCAAATCAGCTGGAACAAATCAAATGATCAAGAATGGGGTTTCGGGATAATGTCGCTTTGGATCAAGAGTGGCATTTGAATCTAAGTTATATGATCACTCACTTAATTTGCAATTATAATTCTTATGATATTCATAAACTTCATGATCTTACTTTCTGAAGTTAAAACGTAGCGTACATGGACATTAACTCTGCTGTAATTTATAATCCTTATGATATTTTAATCATAACCAAACAGTTTTTTCTGGAAGCTGGGGGCGGGACTCTGATAAGCGATTTCGCTTCCCCCGCGACCCTTTCGGTCATGATACATGTTGTGTGTTGAAATTGTCATGAAATGATTTACAATCATGCCGAAATAAAATATATAATAATCTTGCAACGTTTGTAATTTAGGGCTTTTCTCATTTCTCAAACTCATCTCATTCAGGACGAAATCAGATCCAGAAAACTGCATTTTGGCTGTCTGACAAGACCTGGCAGAAACCACAGGAGTTCTTGCTGCTCAACCAGGCTACACCTTCAGGCTATTTGTACCTGCAGAAGCCCCGTCCTGAGCTTGCCGCCCGCAGCCCCAAGCCGATTGCCTCCTCCAAGCGTTCCAACAGCCGAAGAGCTGTGGTGGTGGGTTGGCGGTCATCTACCGCGCAGACCTCCCAGTCAAAGAGCTGCCAGTTCCAAACACCACCTCGTTTGAATGCATTGCGTTCACACTGGCTAGGCCTGCTCCGCTCCAGGTTTTCCTCAACTACCGCCCCCCCCAACACCTCTGCCTCCAATTTTCTGTCCGAGCTGTCTGACCTTCTCTCCTCTGCCTGCTTCACCTCACCATCAACGCTCCTGATTGGAGACTTCAACATCCATGTGGACTCCAGCAGCAACAAATTTTCCACTGATTTCCTGTCACTCCTGTCACACCAACAGCTCTTAGTACCTGTACCCGACCCTCCCCCTCCACACTTAGTTCAGCCTCAGGGTGTTACAACCTCTGCAACATGCCTGCCCCACAGCAGCTTCTCCTCCTTCCGCCTGGTGGACTCCACCCACATTGCTAAACTGGTCTCCAAGGCTAAGGCCTCCACCTGCTCTCTGGACCCCATCTCAACTGCACTGGCTAAGGTCTGCCTACCCACCCTCTGCCCCCATATGGTCGATATCATCGACACCTCCCTGCTAACCGGTACTGTTCCCTTCAGCTTCAAAACTGCCTCAGTGACCCCCATCCTCAAAAAACCTGGATTGGACCCCCGTATTCTCAACAACTACCGGCCGATCTCCAACCTTCCTTTCCTTGGTAAAATCTTGGAACGAGCAGTGACCGCCCAACTCCACCAGCACATGTCCAATCATGAGCTCTTTGAGATCCTTCAGTCTGGCTTCAGAACTCATCACAGCACAGAGACTGCCCTCATCAAAGTCATCAATGACCTCCTCATCGCGGCCGATGCCCACCAAGTCAGCCAACTCATTCTCCTCGACCTTTCAGCAGCTTTTGACACCATCTCCCACTCAATCCTCCTCAAACGCCTTTCTGACCATCTGGGCCTTACCGGTACAGTACTCTCTTGGTTTCAATCATATCTTACCAACTGGAAACAGTTTGTCACTTTCTCTGGTTCCAGCTCCCCCCTGGCCCCAGTCAACTTTGGTGTCCCCCGGGGTTCTGTGCTCGGTCCACTGCTCTTCACCATCTTTATGCTCTCTCTTGCTCAGATCATCCGTCGCCATGGACTCAACTTCCACTGTTATGCTGATGATACCCAGCTGTATCTCAGCATCTCACCATCCTCACTGCTCCCCCCACAGTCACTCACCAACTGCCTTGATGAAATGAACACTTGGATGACAGCTAACCTACTCAAACTCAACACCAAGAAAACTGAGCTCATGGTTGTGGCGACCCCAGCTCTGCTCGAGAAGGTTGGAGATCTGGTCCTTCAGGTGGATGGCTGCTCCATCTTTCCATCTCCCGAAGTCCGCAACCTGGGTGTCATTCTGGAGTCCACTCTCTCCTTTCAGTCACACATCAAATCCATCATTAAATCTGCCTTCTTCCACCTAAAGAACATTTCCAGACTCCATCCATATCTGTCTGATCACATCACTGAATCTCTCATCCATGCCTTCATCTCTTCCCGCCTTTACTATTGCAATGGAGTCCTGTCCGGGCCACCTGGCACTGTCCTGGATAGGCTCCAGTACGTGCAAAACTCCGCTGCCAGGGTTCTCACTCATACCAAGCCTTGGCAGCGCATCACCCCCATCCTGGCCCATTTGCACTGGCTCCCAGTCAAACAACCCATCACGTACAAACTCCTCCTCCTCACCTATATATCCCTTCACGGCCTGGCCCCCCGGTACCTCTCCGATCTCCTCCACCACTACATCCCATCCCGATCTCTGAGGCCCGCTAATATGGGCCTCCTCACTGAACCCAGCGCCAAACTCCGTACCTTTGGGTACACAGCTTTTAGCGTTGCAGCCCCCACCCGCTGGAATGCTCTCCCCAAGGTCATCCGCGACTCCCCAACCCTGGATATTTTCAAAACTGTGCTCAAAACCCACCTGTTCACCATTGCCTTCAATATTTAGTCTTTGGTCAGCTTGTAGGCTTGTTATCTGGTTACTTGTTGTTTTTAGTGTGACTGCTCTGTCCCTAGTACTGCCTATCTCTCTGGTTCTGTCCTGTATGTTTCACCCTCTGTAAAGTGACCCTGGGTCTTAGAAAGGTGCTATATAAAACAAAGTTATTATTATTATTATTATTATTAAAAATTCAAGGTCAGATGAAACCGCAAAAACAGGTCAAATCACTTGTCGCGAGGCAGATTCCTTTGAACCCTTCTTAAGATGCCATTACTGTGGATTACAGGAATGGCAAAATTTTACCAAAAAATTGAGGAAAGAGTAGGGGTTTAAATGTTCTCTGACCAGTAACCCAGCTCTAAGATAGGTCAAAGGTCGAAATATTTGAAAAAAAAAAATAAGATTCATTCCCAATTTCGATGGCTTCAACAGTTTCCAGAAACTGCAAAATTATGACAACAACAAGTACTACTGCTACTACTAATACTGTACTACTACTACTACTACTACTACTACTAGTTAACGGCACTGTAATTTTAGTTTTAAGGAAGGCGATTAATCCCAGGCCCTAGAACTGGCCAAATCCATCATCAGCCAAAATGTTTGGTAACATTTTCATTGTGAACTTGATGATATAAATATACAGCCAAAGCAGATGGACATGTAGCCTATGAGCAGGCTGATGGATAGATGGACAGACTGTGACCTGGTGGGGGGGGGGGGGGGGGCATAAAAATTGTAGGTGATATTCAATACCGTGACTCATTTAGTACAACTATTGGCAAAATGCATTTTTGGAATGGATTTGAAAAAAAATGAATTTATAAATATAAAAATGAAATACTAGTGTGTGTCATATTTTATTCTTTAGGATAATTTCAAGACAAAAGAATTAATTCAATAGTGGTTGAGTTTATCTTGCATTCACGCCCGCGATTGTAATAACTTATTATAACAGTGGTTGAGTTTAACATGTATTCCCATCCGCTATAGTAATAATTTATTACAATAGTAGTTGATTTTGCTGAATATTTCTGCCCGCTGTTGTAATAATTTATTACAGTAGTGACTGTTATTACAATAGCAGTTGCGACAATGCTGCCATAATTCCAGAAACATTACCCAGCATTTGTGTGCTTCAGGAATTTATACAGTTTATTCCATTAAATGACCAGGTGCTACAGACAACACTAAATGTACAGTATCATGAGGATACTACACAGAGAAGGCAGAGCTTTGAGCACTGAAAATCAGGAGCTCAGGTGGTTTCACTGACTGCAGCAAGCAGCCTGCTATAGGAACAGAGGCTTTTGCGAAAGGTCAGCGGTCACAGAGCATTTGAAAGGAGACTGTGTGGCGGACAGCAGTGAAATAACTGAAATATTGAATTATGTAATTGAAGAGAGGACATTTTCACCATAAATCTAATTATGAAACCACTCCACTCCAAAAGGGGATGTCTCACTGCATCATTTGTCTACACAGAGTCAGAGGATTTAAATTCCCAGAGGACTATGGAAATTAATTCCTATGCCATTTAAAAGCCTTAAATCCACATTTTTCAACTGATACTACAAAGCTGATATGATGCCTTCACCCGCGAAAAAAGTGTTTTCACAATGTCCAAGTACACAAATCACTAACACGGTAAATGGAGCTTTTCTTGTAGATGCATGTGTTAACTCCACTTAAATCAGACTGCAGTCAGGGCCATCTGTATACCGACTACAGAAAAAGTGAACAGTCAAGTGGGGGGGAGGGCGGCCCAGAGAGACCAAGAGCCACTCCATACAGTGCCGCAATAAAAAAAAAAATGCCAGTCATGCTTCCAGCACCACAGCATTTCAGCACATAAAGAAGGCTGCTTTAACACGAGCTCAGCACTTAGTCAAGATTAAAAAGACCAAAACACTGGATGCCTGAAGGGGTGGGTCACAGGACACAATGGGTACATTTACACTTGGTTTTAACATGCATTTTGGGTGATCGGTTCACGAGTGGTCATGCAAGACACATTGTTGTTTACACTTGATGTTAAGCTTGTGATCAGATTTCATTGCTTACTACGTAGCTTCTGCAAAGACCCAGCGCGCAGTTACGTCATGTAACAGCAATAGTAGCCGTTCCCGCCAGATGAAGCAGAGATTTTGACCCCATTTCATGTTATTTTTTGGTCAAGCTAACATGTTTCTGCTGATAGTTCACGTTTGGATTATTTAAGTTATTGAAAGTATCCAGACAGGAGCATTTACAACTTGTAAGAGCACTCAGGACCACAGAAAAGAGGAAATTTCATCGGAAAGCACTCGCTTTCACCACAGCCTACGTTGATGACATTTTTCCAGTCACGTCCTCGTCAGGGACTCATCAGGACGGATTAGTGTTTACACAACCAAACATATGTGGTCAGATGTGTCCAAGACCACCTCTGCAAGTGGTTTGAGTGGTCGGATCTCAATGCTTCTTGGAAGCAGTTTACACTTACATTTAGCGCTGACCACTTGTGATCCCATCACCCAAAAGGCTTGTTAAAACCAAGCATACACAGGGTCATCATTACTGCTGAGGAAAATACCCCTTCCACTGATGTTCACAGAGGTCAAAAAGTAAACACTGATTGTTGCCTTATTACAGAGCACAAGGGTCTAAAATCATTTTAATTCCATATTTTATTTCTTACATTTTATTAAATGGTGGGTCACAGAGAATACATTCAGAATGGATGTGTAACAGACAGAATCTTGTGTTACCCCAACAGAAAGCTTTGCTTCAAAGAGTAGATTTGTAAAGTAGATTTTTCTCACTTTGCCAGTAAATAAGATAAATAAAAGGACAGGCCAGCAGGTCTGAATATTTAAGTGGTATAAAGCAGTAATATCAGAAGCAATTTCAAAGCAGTAACAGGACACAATTTCTGCTCTTCTTAATTTCTTGCCCAACAAGTAATTTAACTTAATCACTCACCATATGGGGTTCCAGGACCAAAGTCCTTGGCTGCGTCCAGCATGTACTGCCCCAGCAGCTCCCCATTAGTGGTCCTGGAGGGGATCTTTCTGTCAAGCTTCTCGTAGAGGAACTCTTCAATCCGAGCACCTGATCGGGGGGTGAGGGTGGGGTGAGGGCAGGTGAGGGAGGAGAGAAGCATCCTATCACCGGAAGCAAGTCACACACCAACGCACACGCACACATACACACGCACACACACACACACACATCACCACACAGCGTGTGAACAGGAGATCTGTGAGAAGCCACTGCATCCTGCTGATTTCTGAAGGGTATCCGGCACCGCTAATGTACACTGTCACAACAAACTGCGCTGATTTCTGAAGGGTATCCAGCACCGCTAATGTCCACTGTTGCTCAAACTGTCTTTAACGACTTAAAGGCCACAGCCACCTATTCAAAATGTTTTCATTCTTCGGTCAAACAGAGGGATTTAATCTAGACCAATAGAGATGGGAGACAGTCTCATCATCAGTTATGTGTTGGGGTTGTCAGCAATAATGTGAACAATAACTGCAGCCATTGGAGCTGAGGGAATTATTTAGGACTTGTCCCTGATGTTTGCTGATGCACTCACTGAAAGTGATTATACCATTAGGAATCATAATAATACTGCCAACAGCTGCATCCATTCTTCTTGAAATCTTCACAGAAAAAAAGAATTCAAAGCATCTTCATGCTGGCTGCCTAGTATTATTATAATTACAAGTGCACATACTAAACTACAGACCTGAACAAATATGAGATAATTCGAGATAAAGGGCCGCATTTAGAAAAAACACTTCGAACACCCACATTGATTATGCACTGACCTGCATCACTCATTAGCTTTCACAATAACACGGCTAGGTAAGACTCTTAAAGTACAACCCGCTACACAGAATACGATCAACTTGTAAAATACAGACATACTTCACAGCTACAGGACATCTTTCTCAGTGGGAAAACAGAACCCAAGATGAATCCGGTTGAGTATAGTTTGGTTTGTGGATAACTGAGAAAGCCTGTCAATTCCGGAATGTTCCACAACAATCCGAAATGGGGCAGAGTATTGTGTGAACACCAGCATCCCATTTAATCCACAAAATAAAGGAGAGCATACAGTCTGAACTGTGCTTTGCCATTCAGCAGTAGGCAGTAACAGACACTGAAACATAAGGCACACACCAAGCACAAACAATTTTGCACACATAAAAATGTGACACAAGAACACATGTAAGCACACAACAAGCCCCGAGTGACCCAATTCTGATCAACCCCACACTGCCCTTAGCAACAGCAGCAAGCACACAGTTCTAGATGAGAACAAACATCTTTGCTCAGTATCCTGCTTAAACTCCAGGAGTAATTCAAAAAAATGAGAGCTTTGCATTCTTGAACAAAAATCACTGGTATTAACATGAGAATCTTCACATCCAACTTTCCTCCAAATGAGATCAAAACAGAATCATGGTGAGAGCAAGAAGTAAACAAACGGCATTTACTTTACTTGTGAGGACGGAAGAAATTAGTTTCTTGATATTAAACACTAAAAAAACAGTTAAAGCAGTTAAGGGACCGAAGATGCACAAAATCATGATCCAACAGACAGAAACTAAAGGACAATGCTGAAGATGGCAATACAAATAGACACAAAAGAATGCATTCTTTCTCTTCCCACACAGTGTGCACCTGCGTCAGGTGGGCCCACCCATATCATCATCACACACATTGGCACAAAACGAGCACGAGTGCACACTGTGCATTAAGAGAAACGCATCATGCCCTCCATTAAGCACTAGCTGATAATGGTTGATAAACAGTGACAATGAGTTAAATATCATGAAGAGAGACAGGAATAGGTTATCCAACGTCAGTGCCTAAATTTTTTTAGGAGCACAGGAGGTTTCCATCATGGATGCAGTACCACATAAAAAGTCACCTGCTGCTCACAGCAGGGTCATTACAACGTTTTTCTCCTGGTAACAATTGCAAGAAGCTGTCATGTTTATTAGTGGCTTTTATCAGAAAGTAATCAAGGAGCCAGATACAGAAGCTAATTGGCTAATCAAAAGCCTCGATAGCAAGCCAGTGAACACAGCTACTAAACAAATAAAATAAATCTAAATGAGATATCTACTAATTAATGATAAACTAAAAGGCACTTGACAATGGTAGACTGCTAAGTTACTGGCAAACTAAGCAGCTATCTAGCTACACAAAAAAGCCATGTCAATTTGTCTCAACTGTATTGAGAATTCAAAAATTAGAAGTCCCAAGAGTGTGTGTTCAAACACACGTAGCAAATCAGCAGGAATGGTATTTTCAATTACTTGAGCAGAGCTTCAGGCTTTCATGCAAATGTACAACTCTATTCAAGCTTAATTGTATTTTTTAATTCCTTTACTTAACAAAGGAAAGTTCATGAAGGATGTGCTTATTTTTTTCAGGGACACCCTAGAAGAAATGCCAGACCGAAGAGTTGCAATTTGGGCGTTAAGGGCCTTATTCAAGGGCCCAACGGCAGAATTCTTCCCAACTTAATCTTTCCAAATGTAATTTAGAATCTCAAACCTTAATGGGGGCACAAACCAAAAACTGTTCTGTTACCAGTCAAACAAGCTACCACAAGGCTACTCTGCCACAAAATTTTATGCGACTGACTCATCAAAACTGACACTCTCTAAATTGTAAAAGGAAGTTATCTGAGAAAAACAAATTCCAAGGACCCGATTTTTGTCTCATTAGACCCTTAGACCAGATTCTGTCATAGCACAACTACAGAAAATCACTGAAGGCAAAGGACATTCACCTCTATGATCATTCCCAAACTACCACACTTCCATTTAAAACAACGCACTCATAGATCAACAAAACTTACCAATGCAAAGTATTCAAGACCCCTTCCAAAACACCATCTCTGGCCTAAAATCTCTGCATGTTGATGCGACAAACAAATCAGCATGCGTAAAGACAGATAAAATGATAAAGGTCTGGATGATGACCTCACAGGCACAGATTAACCCAGTCCTGGCTATATGTTCCCACAAAACCATCATCAAACCGTAGAATGGGTGGGGATAAAGCCACACAATTTGATAAGCCCCCATAACAAAGGAGAGTTATCAAAATCTTCCTGATGCTAACAGAACTGATGTTAGCTGGTGCCTGTCAGTCTGTCTCCTCCAGTAGCTGCCACCACCCCCCATAAGGTTTATTTGTTTTCTTTGACAAATTTTAATGCAGCAACAACAGAATGTAGAATTCAAAGAACTAAGGCAAAAAAATAATGACTAAATTCTCAGACCAAACCAGATGTTTCCAATAATTTATTTTACACCACATTTTAAAAACAAAAAAAGAGATTAAAAACCTTTTCTCCAATCAATGTAAAAAGTGACTGGCTTCACTGAGGTCCCAGGGGTTTTTATGGTGGCAGCACTGAACAACTACCTGGAGAAAGACAGTTCCTTAAGCTGCTTCAAAAACAGCCTAGTCAATCTGACTAGAGGACCACAGGACCAGCCCAACACATGTTCTCACTACCAGTCAAAGTCATATTAAAGAGGAGAGTAAAGGCCCAAAGTACAGGGCTCTAGGGAATAAAGCAGACTTACCAGTGTGGTCAACTGTAGCATGGAAGACCAAAGAGTCACACATTAGTGTTAAACCCGTAATGCAGATGCCATATCAAGCCAATTCTTGCCTGTGTGTGCATGACTCCTATTTAAGGTTTTATAACTCAGGATTTGACCATCAAGAAACTGCAGGAATGATTTTAATGAAGTAAGACGCTAATATAATCACAAAGTCAATTATCAGACTTGTGCCACATCTGAGGCTGGTACTCAATACTATGATCATCTGTGAAGCCAAATATAAGTTGCCTCCCTCCTTGCCAAAACAGCCAAAAATGGAGAGATTTTTTGCTTTGATGTAAATAAGAACTAATCCAATGTTTCCCAAGTCCCAAGAACAAGATTCTAATTAAAGCAATACACCATTTTATTAAAAATTTAATTGGGCTGTAACAAACATTTGAAGGGACTGGAGGTGCAAAGAGAGGGAGTTTCCTGACTCAAGGCTGTTTTTTATTTTCCTTTTTCTGGAGGCCTCATGTACGATAAAAAAAAAAAAAAAAAATGACAGCTGAATTTTGAAATAGACCTCTACGCATTAGCACCGATAACACTGTGCATTCATATTAATATGAAATATAAGATATTGCTAAATGACTGGCAAAACATTAATCTATAGTGTAAATTTTTCTTATTTTGAATTTTATCAAGTATATTGTGTTTCCTAAGCAGAATTTCATGGCAGTATTCATATTTTATTTGAATATGTCTGGCTTTCTGAGGGTGCCATAAGGTTAGACAACTTTTCAAGATGTATATGATTAAATATTCCCAGGCAGCTTCAATAACCAACGACACCAAGCTAGTAGCACATCAGGTTTTGTTGGAGATATGATTCATGCAACATCTATTCCACCATTTCAGATATAAGAACTCCCATTTTTGAATGATTCTAGAGCACCAACTCCTTATGAAAATTTAATCTAATGTATTCCAGGTACAAATAAAATTAAGGCATCATTTAGATACCTGTATCTACGGTTACTACTCACTTGCAGAAATGATTTTACTCCCGACCGCAATTTCTATCACTATTTAAGTAGTTCAAAAGAGCAGCTAACAAATATTTCTGGCCCTATTTTGTCGATCTGCGCACAAGGTCTGAAGCGTGTGGCACAAGTGCATTAAGGCCATGCCCAAATCCATTTTCGTTATTTTAATGGATGGAATTTGATCGCAAAGTAAGCCACATGATTTAGAGGGGTAATACTTTATCTCTAAATTAATCATAGGTGTGTTTTGGGCATAACATGAAATAAACCAATCAGAGCGTCTCCGATTCCCTTTAAAAGCAAAGGCGCTTGCACTTTGGTGAATTACTATTATAAAGGGCGAATTTGCAAAGTCCCAGGAAAAACAAAATGCTACTCTGCAAAACAAGTATACTCATGCTCAAAGTAAAAGCATGCATGCAAACGATTGCTGAAAGTATGAGAACCTGATCATAGTGATCTCCAAAAATGTAACAGAAATACTCTTATAAGTATGACTCACTATTGTTTTAATCATACCCGGATGTTAAAAATCATAAGGCCGCATTTAACCTTTACATTACATTGCATTATGACTTGTTCATAAAACAAGCCAATAGAATGGAAAAAAATGCTTTAGTTCTGGGTTACGAGTAAGAATAAAATTACTTTGTGCTGGCGGGGAACCGCTAAGAGAAATTAAAATGAGTCAGAAAAACAGCCAGCCAGAAAGACAGGAAAATAACATTATTTCAATTACCGTACTTTAACACCTTGAATAATACAGCCTACAAAAAGAGTTCAAAGAACTCCCTTCTGCTAGGCTTATGATTAAGTCAAGTAGGATGAATGGAAGAAACTCAGATTAATTATAGATGGTGACAACAATGCCATCCGAAGTTTTGCTACTGGACAACAGTGCCTCCTTTTAAGGCCTCTTCATTTAGTAGCCAGACTGTAAATAATAACATTTCAAATGAAATTTGAAGTTTTGTATTTGAAAAGAGAAACGGGACAGATGGGTTAATGGGTCCCTTGAAATTCAAAATTAATTCTTCAGAAAATTACAGGTGACAGGTTGACTTGTAAAGGACACTGACCAGACTAGTTAAAACATCTGAAGCACATTTTCAGCAAATCTGTTCTATTACAGTTTGTGTTTTGTGTGATGGAAGGAAAACTCATGCACCGTTTTAGACACAATAAGCCATGAATTTAATATAAAGGCAATCCAATGTCCCCCCAACAGCCAGCCCCCCAAGAGAAAGCCCCTGGAAGACAGCAGAAATGACAGAGTTCAACAGTACAAAGGAGTCATGGAGTTAACCAGAATAATTAGCAAATACTTTCATGTGTAACCTGATCAGCAATTCCTATCCATGATAACAACCCACTAAACCTGCTTGCATGTACAGCAAGGCCCACCTGACCGATATCTATAGAGCTAATAACACATGATAATGCCCATTCGATGGACTGAGGACATTCGAATCGCCATTTTTAAAAGCGCCATGCTTTTAAGGCTACTATGCTTGTTGGCCAAACTGTAGCCAAATTATAATAAGCACATTTCAAACAAAGCGCGTAGATGTGCGTTTGATAATAGAAGCGGGATGGCCAGGTTGCAGGTATTGAATTAGTAGATCGGGTCAGATTCAGAACAGATATTGAGATGATGGCGAGTAACAGGTCGACCCATGCCAGACTTTGACCTGACTAATCCAAACGTCTGAGGCACTCCAGACTTTCTTTCCATCACAGCCCGTATTTTCAAATGAACAAAAATTCATGTAGTTTTAAGCATGAAGTGCCATGTATTTCATAAATACGCTAACTATTGTCCCCAAACAGTCACCCCTCTGAGGGGATCCCCTGGATGACAGCAGGAATGACAGAGTTCACCTGTACAAAGGAGTCATGGCTTTATCCAGAATAATTTGTGAATGACTAACCTCACATGTTGAATCACAAATTAACCGATGTAGTAGGTTCCCTTACGATTAGATCATTCTCTGATGAGGGGATATCGATTGCAAAAACCATTATGAGATGGCTCTCTTAAATATCTTTATAATCTTTAACATCTTAATCTCTTATTTTTAATCATTTGCATGTCAAGGCACTGCTACGCATCCCTGTTACAAGCAGAGTGCACTTGAGTACTTGCCTATAAAGGTGCTTAATACTACCTAATAATGCGCATTTCACTACAGGCCTTTCACTACAGGCCTCCATATGTCCACCTATGGTGTAACCCCATATTCTAGAAAGTTGAAACATTGTGTAAAATGTAAATAAAAACAGAATGCAATGATATTCAAATCTTTTAAACCCCATGTGTAATTGAAAATGGTACAAAAACAACTCAAGAAGTGTTGAAAATGAGAAATGTTATTGTTTATAGAAATGTATCTGCTCATTTTAAATTTAATGCTAGGCAGCAACAGGTTCTTAAAAAGTTGGGACAGAGGCAATGAAGGACTAAGAAAGTTGTACAATCCCAATCCCAAAATAGTTAGGATGAAGTGTACATTGTGAATAAAATCAAATTGCAATGACTTTCAGATCGCATGAGCCAATATGTTATTTACAACAGAGCATGCATAACATTTCAAATGCTGAAACGAAGACATTATACATTTTTATCCAAAAAATGAGCTTATTTCAAATTTTCTGGCTGCAACAGGTCTCAAAAAAGTTGGTGCACAGGCAAAAAAAGGGCTGAAAAAGCAATTAATATATAAGAAAATAATTTGAAAGTACATCTAGCAAGTAATTAAGCTAACTGGCATCAGGTGTTTAACATGATTGGCTATAAAAGGGATGTCTTAGAGAGGCAGAGTCTCTCAGAAGTAAAGATGGCCAGAGGATCTCCAACCTGTGAAGGCTTTGTAAAAAAAAATGGCGGAATACTTTAAAAACAATGTTCCTCAACGTCAAATTGCAAAGGCTTTGAAGGTCTCATCATTGACAATGCATAACATCATCAAAAGATTTAGAGAAACTGGAAAAATCTCTGCACATAAGGGACAAGGCCAAAGACTTGTACTGGATGCCCGTGATCTTCAGGCCCTCAGACGCCACTGCATCACTCACTGGCATGATTGTGTCATTGACAAAACTAAATGGGCCCAGGAATACTTCAAGAAACCACTGTCTGTAAACACAGTCCGCCATGCCATCCAAAGATGCCACCTAAAACTCTTTCATGCAAATAGAAAGCCATTGTTGAGCATTATCCAGAAACGCCGCCATGTTCTCTGGGCCAAGGCTCATTTACAATGGACTGTAGCAAAGTGGCAAATAGTGTCCTGTGGTCAGAAGAGTCAAAATTTGACATTCTTGTTGGAGATCATGGGCGTCTTGTCCTCCAGGCTGAAGAGGAGAAAGACCCTCCCTCCCGTTATCAGCGTTCAGTTCAAAAGCCAGCATCTCTGATGGTATGGGGATGCATTAGTGCGTATGGTGTGGGACACTTGCATGTTTTAAAAAGCACAATGAATGCTGAAAGGTTTATAAAGGTTTTAGAGCAACATATGCTCCACTCCAGATGACATCTATTCCAGGGAAGGCCTTGTGTATTTCAGTAGGACAATACAAAACCACATACTGTGGCTATTACAATAGCATGTCTTCGAAGTAGAAGAGTCTGTGAGCTGAACTCGCCTGCCTGCAGTCCTGATCTTTTGCCGATTGAGAACATTTGGTGCATAATTAAAGGAAAAGTCCGTCAAAGGAGACCCACAACTCTCCAGCAGTTGGAAGCCTGAATTAAACAAGAGTGGGATCAAATTCCAATGGCTAAACTCAAGAAACATGTCTCCTCAATGCACAGGCGCCTCCACTCTGTGTTAAAAAAAAGAGGGGATGCAACACCATGCTAAACAGGCTCCTGTCCCAACTTTTTTGAGACCTGTAGCAGCCATCAAATTTTAAATGAGCTTACTTTATGGATAAAACTGAAACATTTCTGTTTCAACATCTTAAATGTTATCTATGTCCTATAGTAAATAACATATTGGCTCATGTGATCTGAAAGTCATTGCATTTTGAATTTTTTCACAATTTACATTTCGTCCCAACTATTTCGGAATTGGTGTTGTAGAATGGCCACAGTCTTCAGGCGGTACTGCAGTAAGAATAGAACAACTTCTGTCGTGGAAATCACTGCATGAGATTCAGAACACTTCTGATGTCCACCCTCAGTGAACACAATCCATCGCTGCTTCCACAAATGTAAAATTAAATCAAACTATACATAAACAATATCCAGAAACTCTGCCACCATCTGTGGGGCCAACCTCATTTAAAGGAGGAGAGAGCACCTCGGCAAAGTATATTTCAGCGGAAAATAGAATTCTTTTACTGTCTAATGGCCGATACACACTGTACGATTTTAGCAATCTTATAAGACCATTGCATGACACACTACGCAAGTTGGATGTAATGAACTTCGGTACGACATCAAGTTTGATGCATGCAGACTGTAAGATGGTCGTTTACTGAATCACAGGTAACAATGTACGTCAATATGCAACGTCATCAGCGTACGACATCCATCTGCGCTACCATTTGTATTGGCTGATTAGTAGACATAGGTCGTAGCAGCTGTCAGACTGAGATAGTCATCCTAAATTTCTGACTCCGTCAGAATTTAATCTAAGGTTATCTTTGGTCGCAAGACGCTGACAACGGCCGTCCTTGAACTCGTCTCACAGTGCGACGTACAACCACCATTTTACAGCCACGACCAAAGATTTCTTCACGTTTCTCCTACGATGGTCATCTTTCGTCTGGGACGCCCAAAATCGTATAGTGTGTACCGGCCATAAAACGCATAGTTTAATCAATTTTAATTCGGTAATGATCCAGTGCGATTCATTTTTAAACCGGCAAGTCTTCAAATCGGTGTCAATACCAGGGGCAGACATTTTTACTCGAGGAATATAAGGCTGCGTTCGTAATGCACACTAGTCCACTAACTATATTGTTTTCAATGTAGAAAATTCACTATATTGTGCCCTATTTAGTGGGTGAGTGTGCAGTGAGTGTGCATTTCGAACGCATTGTCCAATCAAACGCCAGTGCCACGGTGCTTGTCACGTAAGAGAATAACTGACGCACATCAGTTGTTCTCTTTCCTTTCATCCGGGCCCTGGAGTAGTTCAAAGGGCCTTCAGTAAGCTCTCCCTTTACCGCTTGACTGCCCGAAATGAAGAAATACCAAGTTTTACCTCAATACCCCCAGCAGTTTACATTTTCTGGGGGGGTCAAAAAAGTGGGTGTGGCACCCTCAGATGATGCAAAAAGAATCATAGCCATTTTCATGGGGCCATAACTCAAAAAGCACAATTATTAACCTTCCATCCGTAAAAAATGTAAAAGTAAAAGGAACAAAATTAACCCATTCATGTCTATGCTGTCATCATTCAAAAACAGGCAGAACTCAAAATTTGCCATGTTTCAGGTGGCCCTTTCACTCGAACAGAATGAGAAATCTCAAAATTTTATGTCTCTTGGTGTAAGTGCACATACTCAGGTCTCCATTGGAACATTGAAATCTTGTAAATATTTTGCAGTTTTTCTATGGTGGGGGCAATTATGACCTCCTGTCTTGGGGGGGTAACACATTTTCGGACCGTCTTTTTCTATCAGTGGGATTATTCTCCCATTCTTATGGGACCTATATCATTAGATAGCTCTTTGTCTGTACTTTCACCACAAACAAGTTTTAAAGTGGTCTCTCAGTTGCTTCATTATTAAAACTGTATCCAAAAGATGCACTTTTTATGGTTTTCGTGCAGTGTGTTTCACATACAATTCACATACTATGTTGATACCTACCACTGTGGACTGCAGACCTGAACAACTGAGCTGATAATTAGCAAGTGGTCTTTCCTCAACTGTTTTCATTTTGATTTTCAGCAAACTTTGACTGAAAATGCTTTCTGCCTTTGATCCAATTCAAGGAATATTTGTGCAAGAAAACCTGCTTGTGATGGTGGCATACCGATGCAGTCTCTGTCTCGAGTTCACTGTGCAGAAGATGCTCAACAATATCAATGTCTTTGAACCTCGATAAAGTGACTCCAATGACTCATGTAATTAGGAGTTCTTTTGCCCAGAATCAAAGTCAGAAAGCATTTTCAGTCAAAGTTTTCTGAAAATAAAAATGAAAGCAGTTGAGGAAAGACCACATCATCAGCTCAGTTGTTCAGGTCTGCAGTCCATAGTGGTAGGTATCAATGTAGTATGTGAACTGTATAAGGCCTAAATGTGGCTATACATGTACTTTCACTTTCACTGAGTACCTCATTTGTAAGAAACTTCCCTTGCATTGTATGTCCTTCGATGACAGTCATTTGTAGACCTGCCGACTTTTCCAACAGTACAGGGGAATGGATCAAGCGGAGGATTAGAAGTTGAAGACATAATGTCTCTTGAGGCCATGTGCTTTAACTAGCGGGTGCTGCCCCCAAATTAGAGCATCGGGTCATGGTGCCATCTAACGAGTGACACAGTAAAAACCCAAAATTTTCAGTGGAGATTACAATGTCTTCTAAAATGTGCTGATTTTGTACACAAATGTGTATGAAAAAGGTACAAACAAAAAAAAAGTGCAACTTTTGGATACAATTTTAATAATGAAGCAATTGAGAGACCACTTTAAGACTTGTTTGTGGTGAAAGTACAGACAAAGAGCTATCTAATGATATAGGTCCCATAAAAATCAGAGGATACTCCCATTGAGAAAAAATGACCCAAAAATAGGTTACCCCCCAAGACAGGGGGTCATAATTGCTCCCACCACAGAACAACTGTAAAATATATACAAGATGTCAATGTTCCAATGGAGACCTGAGTATGTGCACTTACAATAAGAGACAAAACAATTTGAGATTTCTCATTCTGTTGGGGTGAAAGGGCCACCTGAAACATGCCCAATTTTGGGTTCTGCCTGTTTTTGAACTACAGCAGCATAGACATAAATGGGTTAATTGTGTTCCTTTTACTTTCAAATTGTTTACTGATGGAAGTTTAATAATTCCTGAAAAAAGAAGTCCATATCTGTACTAGTTATGGCCCCATGAAAATGGCTATAATTCATGTTGCTGCATCTGAGGGTGCCATGCCCACTTTTTTGACACAACCCCCCCCCCAAAAATGAAAACCGCTGTGGGTATTGAGCTAAAACTTGGTCATTCTTCATTTGGCCCCGTATACAACATTATATTAAAATTTAAAAGAAACCCATGACCATGACACTGGGAAGTTCCTGAAATTTGGTTGATTGCATATGGAATGACCCATGGAGGTCAAGAGGAAAACTCTCTTGTGGTCAGGCCAATCAAAATGAGAAATTCATTTTTAAATAATGCAGCCACTCCCTCCAGCCTAAATAGAAGATGGACTTTCCAGCTTGTTGTCAGTGCCCAGCTCAAAGCCATGCATCCATGATGGTATCGGAATATATTACTGCACATGGCATGGCTAACCTGCACATCTGTGAAGGCAAGAATGATGCTGCTGAACAATCTACAGGTTTTGGAGCAACATATGCTGCCATCCAGGCAATGTCTTTTTCAGGGAAGTCCTAATTATTAATATTATGTTTTTCAACAAGACAATGCCAATCACATTCAGCACAAATTAAAATAGCATGGCTCCTCAGTAAGAGTCCAGGTGCCAAACTGGACCTAGAGTCACCAACTGAAAATTTTTGGCACATGGATGAATCAAAAAATATGACAAACGAGGCCAAAAAGGACTAGAATTCAACATCAAGCAAGGATGGGAAAACATTCTGCTTTCAAAGCTACAGAAGCTGGTCTCCTCAGTTCCCAAATGCTTACAGAGCATTTGTTAAAGGAGGTGATGCAACTTAGTGGCAAAGATGCCATGTCCCAACTTTTCTGAGCAGTGTTGCTATACTATGTTCGATCAAGTATTCATTTTTAAACAATTTGCAAATCATTGAATTCTGTTTCATTTATATTTCACACACTGTCACAAGGTACGACATTTTTTTGGAAACAGGGTTGTAGCTGATAAGAAGAAGAATTTAGGCAAGGAATTCAAAAATCAAATATCAGCGAGGAACTGCAGTAGTGTATTCAACCCTGCAACAATTCATTGATGTCGATTATTTTGAGTTGCAGAACAATCAAAGCTGAGACAACACACTGTTTTTGTCATGGTTCCCAATGTTCGTGCTCGTGTTTTGGACTTTTCTTTGTGGCTCTCATCCCAGGCGATAACGAATTCCATTTTAATCGGATTCTTTACTAAGCTGGCAGATTGAAATGAGGTGGCGCTTTCCCGGACTCTATATAAGCCGGATGTTCGCCAAGCCTCTATTTGCAGCTAAGCACTATAGCCGAAGATATCTGTACTCAGGTTTTGTTGACTTTCTATCTTCTTATTATTGGAGTTTCTTCTCCCTTTTTCTATCTCGCTTTGTTATTATACGTCCTTTGGAAGCGCGAGTACTTTCCTTTGGTCTGTATTATTCTCTGTGTTTGTACTGTGTTCGTGCTACTCTCTTTCTCTCTGGTCGTTGCACCAGGCCTCCGTATACTACCGCCCATTACAGTTTCTCAGTATTATTTGGCCTAATCACATTATGCCTGAATTACAAGATGGTGGTAACCTACTTTAGCCTACGATGACATAGTTCCATTGTGTAATATGTATGAAGGAAAGTGGCTATACCCAGCCAAGGGCCCTGTTCCTCAAATCATGGTCCCCAAGGACTAAAAACTGCTGGTTTTCCACCCTCCCTTTACCTGGGAGTCAGGTGTGAAGCCAGTCTGGCCAATCAGCATTGCTTATTGTTTAGTCAACAAACTGGGAGGAAAAAAAAAAAACAACCAGGCCTGATTTTGAGGTCCAGATTTGAGGATCCTAGGCCAAGGAGGTAAGTGAGGAAGGAAAGTCAAAGTATGTCACAATCCTGCCAGCATCTCAGGACTGGAAGGGAAAACCAGACATTTTCATGAGCCCATCATAAACAGGACAGGATGTATACCCGGAAGAAAGAACATGAAACATTATGGTAAAACCATGTATATTACAGGCAACATGATGTCATATGACCAGCTGTCTTCACAAAGCAGAAAAAAAATTGTTTTGATAGTAGCACTGAGAGCAAAGTTAAAGATGTTAGATTAAGAAAACAATTCAGTAAAACAAAGCAAAGAACTGTGAAGATCACTGTTGGATATTCCAGGCCTATAAAATGGTGAAAAAAGTGGGGGATTAGGGCTACAGTATATGCATCCAACCCAAGGTTTGCAGAACGGACCATTAGTGTCAGGCTTACTTGGATTGGGTTGCAGGAGGACCTCTGTCTGCCGAAAAATCTTGTCAGTCCAGTTCTTGGTGCAGTCAGCCCGAGCAAGCAGGTTCTCAAAATGGGCATCAAGTTCCGTCTTCTCAGCCTGGCCCAGTTTCTCCTCGGTGAACTACAGAAGAGAAAAACAATCACAAACTGCAACACTAATCCAACAGAAATATGGTGAGATGAGGATCATAAGTTCATCTATGCATCATAGTGAACTTCTACAGAATTAAGCTCTTGAAAGTAAATGAAGACAAAATGAATGCCAGTAGAAATGGCATTGACCCCTTCACAGGATTAATTCACTCCTGTCAACAATGAATTTCTGTTGCACAGCACATATTCTTCGCTATTAATACAATACACTTAGATGAAAAGAACAAGTTTTAATATTTCACATGATGACATCATAGCTAACCATCCAGTGCAAAACACATGATGTTTGTGAAAAAAAAAGTGATTTCAAATGACCAATTTTCAGCTACTTTTGCGGTGGTTTCATTGCAAACATTTATAGATATTTTCTTTGATGCAAGGAGGCATATTCTTTTTGTGGACAGAAATGTGAGACTGTAATAAGACCACAAGGGTCAATTCAACCAACGGAAGCAATGCCTTTGGGCAAACCTAAAACGTCCCAATTCTTTATCTGATTATGCCTGCAGAGCTATGAAAAAGCATATGCCCCCCTCCCTATTTTTTATATTTTAGCCTATTTGTCGCACTTTATATTTCAGATCTTGAAACTAATTTCAATATCAGACAAAAATAAGACTAAGGGTCCAATAGCTTACAGGCAAGCAATCTAATAGAGATGCTACAAGTTATGAAAATTTCATGTGAAGTTTTACTTTCAAATTATTGAAGGTCAATGTCAAGGTCACCAAATAAAAGTTCACATCCATTTATAAGACCTCCTATATGTAATACAATCCTGAGCTCTGAAGCAGTTTTGGTGATACAAGTCATTGAAAATTCATTATGTCAATTGAGAACTTTAAAGCTCAGAGAAGATCAAGTTAATGTCACCAAATTGACTTTATATGACTTTCTAAATGCCTCCAATACAAACCTTGGCTCTATCTGTGACCATTTTGGTGATACAAATCACTGTAATTTCACTATGGCAAGTTTGACCTTCAAAGGTCACTGACAATCAAGTTGAATGTCACCAAATGAAAGATCATGTGTGACTTCCCAGATGTCTGTAACACAAACCTAAGTTCCATTTGTGACCATTTTAGTGATACAAGTCATTGAACTTTCACAGAGTCACATGTGACCTTTGAAGGTCAATGAAGGTCACCAAAGGAAAGTTCATATCGAGGGCTGACTGCAATAAACAGTTATGTCCAATATGTAACATCTGGACATAACTGTTTATTGCAGTCAGCCCTCGAAACATGACTTCCGATATGTCTCAAATACAAAACTACGCTCTACCTGTGATTTTGCTGTTATAAGACATTGAAATTTCCCTGTAAAGTTTGACCTTCGAAGGTCAAATCCAAGGTCACCACATGAAAGTTCATATGACTTCCTAGAAGTGTTCAATACACATATGTTCTCCATCTTCAATATTTTCAACCCTATAAGCCTTTGAAAATGGTAACATTTTGATTGACCTCAAGTTTGACCTTTCAAAGTCATCTGAGGTCAACTTCAACATCGTCAAATATAAGTCATATAGGACTTCCTCGTGTCGATAATACAAACTTAATCTCTATCTGAAACCATTTGGTTTCCCCAAGTGATTTTTCCCATTCTCCATAATACCCAATGTTAAAGTACAGCACCCCCACTAGTCCCCTCTTCCGTCGATTCAATCCAAATGGTACTTGCACTGTATATTGACGGTACTAGAGTAAGTTGATTGCCTGATTTTGAAAAAAAAATTATCACACAGTTTTTGAGAGATAATTTTGTTTATTTCTCAGTCCTATTTTCAACATTGGGGCCAAAATAAAACGGGCAAAAATGGTCCAATAAAAAATGCGAACAATGGGGCTGCCGGATAGCTCACTCAGTAAAGCATGGCGTTGCAAAGCAGAAGTGATTATCACGTCGCGGGTTCAATCCCCGCTTTGTACCAGCCGGCAGTAGTCGGCATCTTTTTCAGAGTAGCGCACAATTGGCTATTGCGCTACAGGGTTGCAAACTGGGAAGGGACTGCCAGGAAGGGAAAATAATAGTTGTCTTGTTCGTTGCATAAGCGCCTCCTGTTGGCCAGACGGGCGCTCATCAGGAAGATTCTAAGTCTGTTCATGTCCGGGTATCCTCCGCCCTCTTTCTGAACTTGAGAAGATTCAACCAATGAGTGTATAAGCAGCGGTGGCTGACAGGCGTGGGCCTTGGAGAGCCGCGAACTGTCTGCACTCTCCTAAATTGGCAGCAAGGGGTCGCATACAAGCAAGCCTTGTACATATACTCAGCAACAAAAGTTTCTGTGACACCAATATTGTTAATTATTTTTCATAACGCAATTATGAAATTGTCATACATGGTGATATCAGACTGAAACAGTACACGTAAACACAGCATTGAAATGGAAATCATGAAAATGCGAGAAAATGACTTTGCACGTGAAAATGTGCGTAAATCATGCTTGTGGATGGGAATAAAAGAGGAGAATTTTTGGAATGTTCACATTGTGCCTGATGAACGACGGAAGCATCACTTATCGAAAACACAGCTATTTCGGATCAGGAACTCTACCCTCTAAATGCCAAGACTGTCTGAAAATGAACGGTGGAGGGCCATTGGGATGATTGAATCCGGAACCTCGCAGAGGGAAGTTGCTCATCGCCTGAATGTCCACCGAAACACCATTTGGAACTTATGGCAGCGTCATCAGCAGACAAGACATGTCAGAGACCGTCCTCGCAGCGGCCGTCCACGAGTAACCACTCCCAGACAGGACAACTGGATTCGAACAACCCATCTCCGAAATCGATTCCAACCTGCAACCATAACTGTAAGAACGATACCTGGTTTGAGGCGACTGTCTGCACAGACAATCCGTCGCCGTCTCCGTCATTTTGGCATTGTCCCACGTCGGCCAGCAAGACGTCCAATACTCACAGTACAACACCGACGACTGCGTCTACAGTGGGCACAACAACATCGACGGTGGATCCAACGTCAGTGGGATCTTGTACTCTTCACTGATGAATCAAGATTCATGCTTAACCGATGTGATGGTCGTTTACGTGTATACCGTCGACGTGGAGAACGTTATGCCAACAACTGTGTTCAGGAATTTGATCGTTTTGGAGGTGGTAGTGTCATGATTTGGGGAGGGATCACGGCTAGAAACAGAACAGATTTGCTTGTTATTGATGGAAATCTGACAGGTCAAAGATATCGCGATGAAGTGCTACGGCCATTGGTGGTACCGTTTTTGATGCAACATGGTCCCAGAATAACGCTGCAACATGATAACGCCAGACCACACGTTGCAAGGATTGTACAGCAGTATCTGATGCAACAACATGTCAATGTCCTGCCATGGCCAGCCAGATCCCCAGACATGTCCCCAATCGAGCATCTTTGGGACGAGATGGATCGACGTTTGCGGCGGTTGGATAACCCGCCAGCTACACTCCAGGTATTGCGACAACGTCTACGTCAGATTTGGAATGACATCCCACAGCAATTTCTGGCACATCTGATTCGGTCCATGCGCCGGAGATGCGTTGCTTGCATCATGGCACAAGGAAGTCACACCCGGTATTGAAGTGTGAAGGTCACAATTGGTTAGACGTCAGAAAAGTGCTTAATGACGCATGAAAATGACATTTTTCGTTTTGAGTGACGTTGGCACTGAAAAGTCAGTGTTTCTCCTGTTAAATAAACATATTGATTGCATTGAGATCTTTGCGTGTCATTTATAACATACACATAAATGGTGTCACAGAAACTTTTGTTGCTGAGTATAGTTCACCAATTGGGCATTCCAGATTCGGGTGGGGTTGGAGATGCCAAATTTTTTAATTAAAAAAAAAAAAAAATCTCGAGATATGGACTAGTAGTACGTTATGGCAAATTTACAAAAAAATTCATCATGCCAAGAAAACAATAAAAAATAATCTGGACAACAAACAACAGACGACAGACACATCACAACAATAGCTTATTGTCCCATAGGGCCGGGGAGTTAAAAATCAAGTTTGTTAAAAAAAAACCCACTCAAATCAAATCATAGAGGGCTGGTGTGTCCACTGGTATTTGGTTTGTTCCAGCATATAAGTGCCTAATTTTAGTCATTGACTGGCGAAAGCAGTATTTCTCCAATCCCCTCTGGGAAAGCTACTTGTCAAGCATGTTTTAAATGTCTCCCTGCTGCAGCACAGGGTATTCAAATGATCAGGTCACTATGAACCTCTGAAGCTGCTTGATAATAGGCAAATATTTGAATTATATGCACTAGGGCAGGGAAAGATCTAAAACATGCAGGACAAAAAGGTATTCCAGGACAGGTATGGGAAACACTGGACTAAATTGTCCACACATTTTATTCATGAGGCCTTAGTTGAATTGTAATCCCAAGAACCTATAAAGGTTGCGGCCATCGACAACTAGAGAACCTCAAGACATTTACTGGTCAAATCAGGTGGGCAGCTGTTTGTGGGTGTCACAAATGGCTGCAACTGCAATGGAACTCTCTGGACAAGGCAGAGCATCCCTGTTCAAAAGAATTAAGTTTCTGTAAGAAAAGTCTTTGACTAATTACAGCCGCATGTGCCAGAACTACGGCGCAGCAATACAATTCCTTCTCCAACGGGCCGCGATAGTGCGTCAAACTTCACTACCCTCCTCTCACAAAAGCTGCAGCATTGCGGTCTACTTTTTAGTCCTCCATAGGTCGAGCGACACATATGTGCGTTTGTAAAAAGAAACGCAATTGATGTTCCCCCTGTATATACTGGTTTTCGTTCCAACCATAACTGCAATTGTAGGATTTTTGCTGCCTGTTTGTCCTAAATAAGGCCATTTCATGTTTGCAGTAATTATTTACCGTCTTCAGCCACATTTTACGTCAAATATCCACATCTGCCACCAGAATAAAAGACGCTTCAACATATCATGTTTATTTTGCTACACTGCAAGCTATTTCAGCTAACAAACAAATCTGAATAGACATAGAGAAAATCAGTAAGCTCCAAATTAGGTTGCAGATGTATAGAGTTCTTTAAAAAAATTTTTGCTTAACCCAGAACAGGTTCTACTCCATCATTAACTTGCCTAATAAAATGTTTTATGGTCTAACCATAGAGCAACCTATTGATTGTTTACTTTGACTGGTTAATTAGCCTTAAACTAGTGACACATGGTCGTTTAAACTAAAAACTTAGCAATCAAATTATAGAGTCAAGCCTGTTCTGGGTCGTATTTGTTATAAAGGCCATATCTGTTGTCAAGTTCAAGAAAATTATTTTAAAGAGCTCTAAACACCTGTGCTCAGCAACCTAATTTGCAGCTTACTGATTTTCTCAGTGTCTAATTTGATCTATTTATAAGTGTTCCCTGAAATTGCTTGCAATTTAGAAATATAAACATTATATGTTGAAGGGTCTTTTATTCTCATCACACATATGTATATTTCTGAAATCACATGGCTTAAGATGGCAAATAATGACTTTCAACATGAAATGCACCTAAGCAGGACAAATTAACAGCTTATTAATATCCCAGGACAGAGTTTAAGAACTGCTGCATCATAAGAACTTTTAAATATTAAAATGTGTTTTTCTTCATTTATGAACATGAAAACTTGACACGAACTGAAATTTATTTGTGTGTACCTAGCAGTAGTTTCCATTAGAGAGAATGGACATTGAAGGACACTTACAAACTCATAAAAACATATGATGTGTATATACCTACTTTTTCCTTAAAAGTCACCTTGATTTTTTTTTGTTTTCCATTGCGTTTGTCACTCAGACATGGATTTATTGATCAGATGCAATGAAACACAAGTGTGGAAGGTGAGAGTTTTCTTTGAACAGCCCAGTTTTTCTTGTTTATTTTTGTATATAATGAAGCTGTAATAGGTCTTCTGATTTGATGAGAAAAAAGTAGTATAAAATTCATAAATATAAACTTTACAGCACTTTTACCAAACCCCTGTCGTTTGTTGTTAGCTGTGCAGCCTCTGCCTCCGTGGCTCCTGAGAGGGGGGTCTGCTGGGTGCCAATTAGTGTTAGGGCTGCCTCTCAGGCTTTGTACAAAATTGAGGCACCAGAGCTCAATGAGAAAAAGAACAAAACCATAAACCAGTGAAGTTGGCACGTTATGTAAATCGTAGATAAAAACAGAATACAATGATTTGCAAATACTTTTCAACTTATATTGAATTGAATACACTGCAAAGACAAGATGTTTAATGTTCAAACTGAGAAACTTTTTTTTTTTTTTTGCAAATAATCATTAACTTAGAATTTAAAGGCAGCAACACATTGCAAAAAAGTTGGCACAGGGGCCTTTTTATCACTGTGTTACATCGCCTTTCCTTTTAATGACACTCAGTAAACGTTTGGGAACTGAGGACACCAATTTTTGAAGCTTTTCAGGTAGAACTCTTTCCCATTCTTGCTTGATGTACAGCTTAAGTTGTTGAACAGTCCGGAGTCTCCCTTGTCGTATTTTACGCTTCATAATGCGCCACACATTTTCAATAGGAGACAGGTCTGGACTACAGGCAGGCCAGTCTAGTACCCGCACTCTTTTACAACGGAGTCATGCTGTTGTAACACGTGCAGAATGTGGCTTGGCATTGTCTTGCTGAAACAAGCAGGGGCATCCATGGAAAAGACGTTGCTTGGATGACAACATATGTTGCTCCAAATCCTGTATGTACCTTTCAGCATTAATGGTGCCTTCACATATGTGTAAGTTGCCCATGCCTTGGGCACTAATACACCCCCATACCATCACAGATGCTGGCTTTTGAACTTTGCGCCTATAACAGTCCGGATGGTTCTTTTCCTCTTTGGTCCGGAGGACCCGACGTCCACAGTTTCCAAAAACAATTTGAAATGTGGACTCGTCAGACCACAGAACACTTTTCCACTTTGCATCAGTCCATCTTAGATGAGCTTGGGCCCAGCGAAGCCGGCAGCGTTTCTGGGTGCTGTTGATAAATGGCTTTCGCTTTGCATTGTAGAGTTTTAACTTGCACTTGCAGATGTAGTGACGAACTGTAGTTACTGACAGTGGTTTTCTGAAGTGTTCCTGAGCGCATGTGGTGATGCCCTTTACACACTGATGCAGTACCGCCTGAGGGATCGAAGGTCATGAGCCTTCAATGTTGGTTTTCGGCCTTGTCGCTTACGTGCAGTGATTTCTCAAGATTCTCAGAACATTTTGACGATGTTACGGACCGTAGATGATGAAATCCCTAAATTTCTTGGAATAGCTCATTGAGGAATGTTGTTTTTAAACTGTTCGACAATCAGCTCGCGCATTTGTTCACTAAGTGGTGACCCTCGCCCCATCCTTGTTTGTAAATGATTTAGCATTTCAGGGAAGCTGCTTTTATACCCAATCATGGCACCCACCTGTTCCCAATTAGCCCGTTCACCTGTGGGATGTTCCAAATAAGTGTTTGATGAGCATTCCTCAACTCTCTCAGTCTTTTTTGCCACTTGTGCCAGCTTTTTTGAAACATGTTGCAGGCATCAAATTCAAGTTTACCTGTTCGAACATTAAGTAACTTGTCTTTGCAGTGTATTCAATTGAATATAGGTTGAAAAGGATTTGGAAATAATTGTATTCTGTTTTTATTTACGATTTACACAACGTGCCAACTTCACTGGTTTTGAGTTTTGTAAATGAGGGCAAAATGCCCACCAGTGGATACTAAATCATCCCACAAATACAATGCACTTCAGTCACAAGAACAAATTTATAATAAAGAGAAATAAAATGGCGCGCTGTCGCGAGCGGGACCCCTCAGCCTTGCGCTTGCCCTGCCATGGCGGCCATACTGATTATCATAGCGGGACTGAAATCAATGGGGAGCTTCCTCTAAACATCCCCAACATACCACCAAAAAAATGAGAGCATTTGGCAAAGGCGTTTTTCAGCCATCATCCGGAAAGGAGAAGTTAATGAACAGACGGACGGATGCCGCTCGCCACAACAATACCCCTCCACGATTTTTGTCAGCTGAGGGGTAAAAAGTGAGGAGCCAACCACACATTTCTATAATGCTGCATAGCAGGCAAATGACTCAGGCAAATTGAAACCCTGATACAATTTAAAATCCATTTTTGCTGCTGGCCTCGTCCTCAGGTTTACAATAGCGACTTTAATGAAACTCGTAGCCATCCTAATAATTTTTTCAGGCAAGTTCTTTTGCAGTGACTCAGTCTAGACTACAGTTGTGCAGTGATGCTTATACACCACGACTTTTGTCTAAAAGGGGTCCTAATATATTACTCTTCAGCAATTTTTTGGTGAAAATGAATTGAAAAATACTATTGTAGGCAATGAGAACAAAAAATCATTCCCCAAGTATACTGAGGCAAAAATCTGGGTAATAAACAAAAACTATATATATATATATATATATATATATATATATATATATATATATATATATATAAAAGAAAGGTGTCCCAAATTTGACTTTTTTTTTTAGTCCTGCGTAACCTAAATGCATGTTTGACAGCTCATTCCATGATTATTGTTGCAAACATTTATTTAAAGTTGTTTGAGGCAACACTATTCTGCAAAATTACCTCTGATGGTCAGTCATTCTAGTATACAAGGTGATGTGAACTTCGAGCAGCGTCACAGTGTTAAACATGATCACATTATTAGTCACATTATGGCCTTACATAATGCTCAAGATGTTAAATGCTGTTATGGCACTGTAAGAAACACCATCAAGCATTTGAAAAAGACTGGGTCTCTGAAAACTAGTGGCAACAGAGGTGCCAAACGGATTTAAGTGCCTCTGATGTTCGTTATCTGTGTATGACAAGTAAATAAAATTTGCGGTTGAAACCATGACAACTCCGTGATGATATTAATAGTCTCACGATCTACCATTTCCAGTCGCCTGTGTGAAAATGGTCTGATTGTTTGAGTTGCTGCCAAGAGCTGGCAGCATCAAAAAAAGAAGATTTCAGTTTGCAAAGAAATTCAAGGATTAGATGCTAGTGGACTGGGAACAAGTTCTTTCGAGCAATGAATCAAAATGCAAAACTTTCTCACCCAAATCCACAACTCATGTGCACCATAGAGTTGGAGAACATTTCAAAAATAATTGTGTAACCCCTTAAGTAAAACATGGAGGTGGTAATATTATGGCTCGGGGTTCAGTCTGCTCGAAAGGAGCCAGTGATCTCATAAATGATGGATCAAAAAATATATATATTACAGCATCCTTGTGAGGCATGCATTGCCATCTAGAATCTGATTGGTCAGAAATTTTATTTTCAACAAGATAATGACCCTAAACACACTTCTAAGTTGTGCAAGAATTATCTCAGTTGAAAAGAAAAGAAACATCTGGTGACATAAAAGTTATGACTCGGCCTGCTCAAACCTTAATTCAATTGAGCCAATCTGTTGTAACATAGAAACATTAGAATGAACTTCAAACCATATGGAATGGTTTAGCAAGCGAGGAAATAAAATATGTGAAAACTACGCCTGAAAGATTAAATTCTGTAATCAAAGCAAAGGGTAGCCACACTAGATATTGACCTTTTCTGTCAAAAAGGCATTACTGTTTTTGATTTCAGTATGTATTATCGGTTAACCTATTTTCATCTATATCATCCAATGTTACATAAAATAAATAATTGAATAGTGCTTAGTCTCTGATTTATCTTGTTTAGTGTTAAGTGTATAATCATCACTGCACATCACTGTGCTTCAGGATTCTCCATATCGCCGGTCAGGAGATGGAGTCGAAGGCCTTTTCAAGGTCGTAGAAGATCAGGGATGGTGGTTTCTATTGTTCTCAAGGTTTTTCTAGTAGTTGACGCGCAGAAAAGAACTTATCAACGGTACCTCTTCAGGCTCAATAACTGATTGTAATTGGGGAGCAAGTCTTTGCCTGATTTTTGAGGTCAGTGAAGAAGGATTTTCGCAAAGATTTTTCCCATGATTGAAAGCAGGGGTATTTCACGGTAGTTTCTACAGATCCTGCGGTCACCTTTCTTGAAGATCATGACAATGGTGGCATCTTTGAGCTCAGGTGGTACTTAGCCCATGGTCCACATGATCTGCACGAAGGAGAAGAGATGATGTTTCAAGATCATATTGCCATGCTTCGACAGTTTGAATAATATGCCGTCTGGACCAGGAGCTTTTCTCGATGAAATGCTCATAGTTATGAGAGACTTATGAAAGTTTAGTCGGTCGGCAATCTTCGTTCAATTAGGATGTTGCGGCACATTTCGCAAGAGGTCTTCCAAAACCATGAGTGCGCGATTCAACAAAGTGTGACTTTGAGAGTGTAAGTCTCAAATTGCTCTGCCCAACGTTTGAGGATCAGTGCTGGGTCCGACAGTAAAATGTTCTTGTCGATAGAAAGAAGAGATTTGCTTGATGTTTGTAGTGGACAGTAAAGTTCTTTCACTTCTGCATAAAAGTTCCTCAAGTCCCTTCGGTCAGCAAAAGCTTACAGTTCTATCACCTTCTGAAGCCGCCAGTCGTTTTGGATTTATGGGAGTCCAGATCGACAATCTTGCTTCAGGAATTTGAACCGTTGTTGCTTCACCAGGGAAGCTTGAGGAATGCTTTCCATTTGTCATGGAGAAATCGTGTAATCTCTGCATTATTTTGATTAAACTATTCTTGATGTTACCTCTTGACAAAGCCAATGGATTCATTTGCAGTCTTGATGATGGTGTTTTGAAGCACAGCCCATTAACCATCTGCTGAGAGGATCACTGGCAAACCCAAGAGTATTTTTGCGAGCTTAGTGGCATATTCTTCAGCGACTTCAGGATTCTTCAGTTTCTCAATATCATATGTCTGCCGAGAGGGCTCATTTCGGATGTTAAATGGCTTTTGACACAGTGAGCCCGAGCTTGCTGATGAGGAGACGATGGTCAGTCCAGCGATCATCAACGTTTATTGCGACAATGCTGATTTTGACATCCCCAAAATCCTTGGATTGAGTGATGCAGTAATCCAGGAGATGCCAATGCTTGGAACATGGATGCATCCAGTTGATTTTGTGATGGTCTGGTTGCCTGAAGACTGTGTTGGTAATGTAAGTCCAAGCTCCACACACATGGTCAGGAGTCTGAGTCTATTTTCATTGCACTTTTCAGGCCTTCTTTAATGAGAAGCGTCAACCAGAGGTGGTAATCCTGTCCAACTTGGGGATGTATGTTTGGGTGCTGGGTGATGTATGTTTGCAGCACTTCAAAGCTACTCCACACTTACGAGAAAAATATTAAAACCCAGGATGCCATGTTTTTCTAACCACAGCATTACACCAAATGGAAAATATCCTGATCTTTCAAATCATTTATTTCCCTGTGAGTCAGCTGGAAATATTTAAAAATCATTGAAAACCCTAGGATCTCCACTATAACTTAAAACAGGAGGCCAGTGGTTTAAATAAAGTGCATTTGACAGTCCCAAACATGGGTCCATAGGATTTATGGGGTTCAATAAATTACCCCTGAGCACAATACGAAGATAATTCCATATATTACTTGCCCTATCCAACATTTAACCTCTGTAACTGGCAATTAACTTAAAATTATAGTTTCTGAATTACAACCAACTATGACATCATGTCTGTGTCAATAACTACAGACTACTGCCAGCAAAGGAAAACACCAGGATAATTGGAAGGGTGCGTTTGAAAGGTTTGGAAGCAGACACCACAAACCTAGGCCTGCAGATGGATGTGAATAATTAAACAATGTGCAAGTCATACCTGTCGAAGAAACAGCGAATAGCTGAGCTCTGTCTAGTTTCTGTTTGGGTGGGCAGATGGGTGAGGGTGATTTTTTTTTTTTTATGTATTTTTGCACAAACAGCCAATAGTCAGCCAAGAACACAGATCACAAAGATCACTAGGAGGAAAACAGACCCAGGAGAAAGCTACACTCACAGTGCACCCATAAAACGAGGCGAATCCAGCCTCGTGAAGCAGATGATCATAACACATTTCTACGACAGCAGTACAATTAAAAAAAAGACGTCCTCTGATCTATACATCATCTTCATTGTTGCAATGCATTACTTTTCCAAATTTTTGGACTGGGTCCTTACTGAGCTGCCTTGCAGCTTGCACTAGTCATTGAAGAGTTTTTAAAACTAGGCTTATGCCGTCGGAGGCGACGGCTGGAGGTATATTACGGAACGCCCCCAATCCTCCAATTCCTCAATCCTTGAATTGACCTTGAATAGACTTTCATTTGAACTTAATTTCATGTCAATCAGTCAAATGGTTCTGAAGATATGGCCAAAATGGTAATTTTCCATCACAAAGCGCCACCTGGTGGCAAAATATTGAACCATATACGTTGTGAGGTCATGACCTTGCAGTTGCACATAGTTTCATGTCATTTGGAGAAATAGCTCCAAAGATATAGCAAAAATGGTGAATTTCATGTGACAAAGCTCCACCTTGAGACAAAATTTTGAACCAAACAGGTATGTCATCGTGGGACACATCCTCAGGTCATGACCTTTCATTTGCATTTGATTTCAGGTCAATCGGACAAATATTTCCAATGATATGAGAAAAACAGTGAATTTTTCCGTTTTTGTTCCCTGGTGGCCAATCTAGAAATTGTAAATTGTCCAAAATCGAATCAGTTCTTCCTCTTTATACTAACTTATATGCAAAACTTGGAATTTCTATTTGAAATATTATTGCAGTTATCGCATTAACGCTGAAATCGGTTTTTGGCCCCTGGTGGCAAATCTAGACATCAGTTCTTCCTCTTTATGATACTTACTTATGTGCAAAATTTGGAATTTGTAATTGAAATATTACTGAAGTTATCGCGTTAACACGTAGTGCGGCTGCGGTCGGACCAAAAACATAATATCCCCCAAACGCCGAATATAATGATAAAATAAACCTGAGCAGCCCGCCATAACTAAAGACAAGCACTGGCACAAAAGCATCAAGATCTACATGCAATGGATCCATTTCAGGCCAAATGACCAATGGAATGATCAATCAATCAATCAAATTTTATTTGTATAGACCTTTACAATAGCCGAAAGGTACCCAAAGTGCGTCACAACAAAGTCATAAAACAATACATAAAAACACAGATTTTTGACTGTGGAAGGTGCCAGAAATAATAATAGCCCACATGACAGATCCATCCATATTTGAATTGGAAAAACAAGAAGACCCAATTCCAGTCAACTAAAAAGGAATCGAAGGCAAACAAGCCCAGACAGACCGTCTTTTCTCATAGGCTATGTTCACATGCTTGTACTGTATACAGTACTCTGCATAAGCTTTACGGCACATTTAAAATAAATCAGCAAGATTGACGATTCTTCCAAGAATAATTAAACATTTCTAAATATTGGGCAACACACTAAAAAGAGCAATTAACTGTTAAAAATCAAAGCAAATTAATAGTTTCCTAAAATTAATGTACAAACGCCAAATCCTATGAAGTTGGGATGTTGTGTAAAACGTGAATAAAACAGAATACAACGAACGCGCAAATCTCATAAACCCATATTTTATTCACAATGGAGCATAGACAACAAATCTGATGTTGAAAGTGACACATTTTACCATTTCATGAAAAATATTAGCTCATTTTGAATTTGATGGCAGCAACACATCTCAAAGAAGTTGGGGCAGGGCAGTATTTACCATTATGTAATATCCCCTCTTTTAACAACAGTCTGTAAAGGTCTGGGAAATGAGGTGACTAGTTGCAGTTGCTGGAGTTTTTGTAGAGGAATGTTGTCCCACTCTGGTCAGATGTAGGATTCTAGCTTTTCAACAGTCCTGGGTCTTCTTTGCCGGATTTTCAGTTTTATGATGTGCCAAATGTTTGCTATTAGTGAAAAGACAGGACTACAGGCAGGCCATTTCGGCACCCATACTCTTCTACTGTGAAGCCATGCTGTTGTGACAGATGCAGTAAGTGGTTTAGCATTGGCTTGCTGAAATATGAAAGACCTTCCCTAAAAGAGACGGTGCCTGGATGGGACAATATGTTGTTGTAAAACCTCTATATACTATTCAGCATTGATAGTGCCTTTCTAGATCTGTAAGCTGCTCGCACCATTGGCACTAATGCAACCCGATACCATCAGAAATGAAGGCTTTTGAACTGTGCGCTGATAACAAGATGAATGGTCCTTCTCCACTTTAGATTGGAAACCATAGAGGCCATGTTGTGCAAAAAGAATTTAAATTTTTATTCATCTAACCACAGAACAGTTTGCCATTCTGCCTCAATTCATTTTCAATTAACTTTGGCCCAGAGAATATGGCGGCGTTTGTGGATCGTGTTCACATATGGCCTCTTCTTTGCACGATACAGTTTTAGCTAGCATTTGTAGAGAACTAGGCAAACTATCTTCACAGACAATGATTTCTGGAAGTGTTCCTGAGCCCATGCAGTGTATTCCAGTGCAGAATCATGCTTGTTTTTACTGCAGTGCCGCCTGAGGGCCCAAAGATCACAAGCATCCAATATTGACCTTAGGCTTTGTCCCTAGTGCACAGAGATTTCTCCAGATTTTCAGAATATTTTGATGACATGATGTATTGTAGATGGTGGGACATTCAATGTCAGCGCAATTTTACATCCAGGAACATTTTTGTGAAATTGTTCCACAATTTTTAGATGCAGTTTCTCACAGATTGGTGGACGTCTGCCCATCTTTACTTCTGAGAGACTCTGCCTCGCTAAAATGTTCTTTTTATACCCAGTCATGTTACTGACCTGTTGCCAATTAACCTAATTAGTAGCAAAATGCTTCTTCAGCGGTTTTTTATTAGTACCACTTACTTTTCCAGCCTTTTGTTGCCCTTGTCCCAACTATTTTGAGACTTGTTGCTGCCATCAAATTCAAAATGAGCTAATATTTCACATGAAATGATAATATGTCTCACTTTTAACATCTGAGATGCTCGATTGTGAATAAAACGTGGGTTTCCAAATCATTTCCTCCACCAAAAGATGTTGGCAGGAGGTTATGTGTATGGTACCCTTTGTTTGTTTGTGAACAACTTAACTCAAAAAGTAATGAACGGATATCTCTGATATTTTGTGGGTGGGTCACTATTACATCAGGGATGGACCCTATTGATTTTGACTGCGATCAGTCAAACAATACGTCTGCCACGGCAGCCATCTTGAAATCGTATGACACACGATAACTGAACTTTGCTCACACTCACAAAGATTTGGTCCATGCTGCCTTGGCAGAAGTTTGCACTCTAAGAGTGCCTCTAGGTCTATTCTGTTTTCATTCACATTTTACACAACATCCCAACTTCATTAGAATTGGGGTTTGTAGTAACACTAACCAGCAGTTTTATAGTTTTATGAGATAGTTGGCAGTTTGGTTGCACCAAGCATAGGCTACCAAAACCTTGCCATAGTTCTGCTGACTAACTTCCTCTCTCCTTTTTGTATCTCTAGGTAATCCCAGACTGCCTTGATCATGTTGAGATTTTATTTGATTGATTGTGTTTCCAATTATCATTTGGCTCCAAATGTGATTTATCCTCTGTAACAACAGTACAAAATGAGGAGAACATAAAATAAACATTGAGGATCAAATTAATTTCATATAGAGAGCAACTTTTGCCCAGTACACACAGATGCTCTTCTCCCTGGTTATAAGCATGTACTAAATAAGCAGGAAAATACCATGAAAAAAAGAGACAAAGACCTTCAAAAATTTTCTCACAAATTTCAATAAAAATCTGTATTTTTATAGCGTGGAACATCACATACTATATGATTTTTAGGTGCCCTCTTGAGAAGTGTGTTGATCTTTTTTTTTTTTTTCGAAACCTTGGTCAAGTGTATTTTGATAGCTAAAATTCCCCATCCGTTCCAGATTTTTCAGGATTCTACGTTAAAATTAGGTGGTGTAACGCAAGTCACAAAAACATATTTTTTCTTCCGTCACAATAACCCCTGGCTATGACTCCCACTATGGGCTCCAGAGAACACTGGGTGATTCCATAAATAATGCAAAAAAATTATTTTTGACATTATACAACCTTGGCCCTCAGCCCGCTGGCTCATAGGGGTCGTTTTCTTCTCTTTACCCACGCCCGACGAGGGTATACAGTTTAGCACCGTCTGTCTGTCTGTGCGTGCGTGTGTCCGTCCGTGTGACAGCTCGGCCACCACTGAAGCTAGGGTGACCAAACTTTGTGAGGTAGATCTTCCTAGGGTACCCTGTCCAAATTTACATTTGGAGGTTGAAAGGTCAAAGGTCAAGGTCAACAGGAGGCATGGGTAAGCATCTCTGTAGAGTGCGCATCATCTAGTTATTTATTTATTTGTGTGTGTGTGTGTGTGTGTGGGCGGGTTGAAACATCAAAATTGTTTCCCACAAACAGCTCGTGTTCAGCTTCAAAACAACCCCTCTCCCCAGAACGCGTCAAAACACATCCTATGCAAAGCAGATTAGTTTAGCTTTTCAAAGGCTGCGTTACGGACTCTATTATTTATCTTTAATCAAATGTGCGGGGCCTTTACGCCGTTTACTGGAAGTGCGCGGAAATCTCAATTTATAGTACACTTGGTGGAAACAAACAAAAATGGAGCACTCAGAGTTCTTAAAGCCCCTTTCCTTACATCGTGCTCCCATACATAAAATCACTAGCTGCCTACATGACGTTAAGGTAATTATAAAGACAGATTGAGAGCTGACAACAGCGGTGACGGTGACGGTAACTCTAAGCACGCATACCTGAACTATGAGCTCTGATGATGCAGGCAACGTAACAAGCCAATTTAAAACATTTCCAATAGAAGGCTCAGCGTGTGAAGTACAGATGTGGAAGTAGTCGGGAAGTTGTATTAATGTCATTTTTAAATCAAATTGGAGCATCCAAAGCGCAGGTTTCCGTTAGATGGCGCAACTAGTTGGCTACATGGTAAGTCGCCACAATTCAGCTGACCCAAGGTATGACTACAGCTGCAGTTGCCCATTGAATACTAAGGGAGCATAAAACTAAAGAGTAGCTAAGGTTAGCACATTACATTTGAAATAGTTGCAAGAAATGCTGCCCAGAAGTAGCATAACTGTTCCATGGGATCCTAGCTAAGCATCTTATGTTAGCTCGCTAGCAAGACACTGGCTACCGTCCATCGTCGCTATCTTATTATAAGACTTTTACGTCCAGCTCGCTGCAACTAATATACGTTAATTTGGCCGTGCCATACCAGCATTCAATGGTTTTAGAATCTTTGCGAGTGAACAAAAGTGTGCAAATAAGCTGAAAGGAGCAGAACAGGAAAGACATCAGATCTTCGATTTCGCTTTATCGTCCTCTCTTTCAACATAGTGACAATGACAAAATGTAAACGTCCACCTGCACTTCAGCTTCATCAGCAGGGTTTGCTCGCTCATTTAATAGTCCTGCCTAGTAAACGATTTCTGTCAGCCTTGCTTGCTCTTATCTGCTTTTAATAAGCTAATAATCATTTAAGGACCGCCAGTTGGCAACGTTAGCCAGGGATACATAAACTAGAAAAACGGCATATAGGCTTAGTGCCTGACAGCTAGCAAGATCACATCCTACATTCAAGTACGCCTTGATAAAAAGCACTGCCCCACCACACGACAAAAAAGCTCAAAAGCACGAGTGCGTTTTCATTTCATTAAAACAATACGTGGTAATTTAGTTTAACGCACGATCAAAATGGTATCCTTAGCTACTAGCTAAAGCTTGGTCGCCGCTCTCTTAATAAACGTATATCAGCTAAAACGGGATACATCACGAGTTCACCTACAAACTAATAAAGATCGATACACGGGGAGGCGTCTTGCTGCATGGAGGCATACCTGCACAGCGCGTGTAAAAAATATTCCTGCGTCAGATGCGAGTTTTTTCACATTGAAATCCATGGCATCAACGTGCATATATACGCAACTCCAACGACATCAGCTAGCTGCTACCCAGGCTCGACGAATTCGGATTGTGTGCCGTCCGTTTGCAGCACTTAAGCAGCAGAGCAAAACCACCCACTAGTGTTTGAGCCACCGTGGTGTCGGAAGTAAGCCGACCAGCCTTCATTCAAATTGGAAGGGTATTCCCCTTAAACTAAGATGTTTAAGGACTTAGTAGACAGACTTTTAATCATAAAAATGAATTCGTGGGTGTATAGACATAATGTCGAGCTAATACAGCAAGGGAAAGTTTCACAGCGATGGATTAAGCTTAGTCCCGGACTAAATTGAGTTTCATATGGAGAATCTCCATTAAAATTTGAATTTAGTACAGGATTACGCTTAATGTGTGTCTGTGAAATTGACAGAAAATGTTGCTAATCGGAGGAAGTGGACCGTGAGCGCACACAGGTTCACGTAAACCGGTAGCCTTCTCCCACTTCATGCGGTCCATTGAACTGACATTCCAGGACCTCAGCGTTTCTTAAATGCATCCTGTAATTGATGCAACCAACAGTGTTTTTTTTTTTTTCAAATCTTGTCAAATTACTAAATGAAACCATCGCTAAATTCGTTCGGCCATCTGGTCAAGTACATTGTGAACGCATGCGTAATCGAAAGTTCAGCATTCAATTATCTGCTTTTTATGTAGGCTACTTTAAAGACCATATGCTTGTTCCAACTTGGCTTCTGGGGCAGAGCAGTTTTTTTTTTTTTTTTAAAGTGAACAGTGTATCCCATCTATGCGGATGTAAATCTTATCAATGTTTTTTACTTTATTTGTCTGTTTGCATCGTTTCTAACTAAGCCTCGTGTTCGTCGGGCTCTGTAGTGCATGTGAAATAGCATTAAGTCATAGGTGTAGTCCATGCACACTCGTCTTTTCAGAAAGAGGTTTTTCCTCCTTTGTTTAAAAAAATCTCCGTCCACACGAAGACACAAAAGCAAAAACGCGCTGACAAGAACATGTCCGACCAACTGGTTGTGGTGATTCACCTTCTGGCCAAAACACCTCCTGGATTGAACTAAGCAAAAGGATGAGAGCATCCATAGGATAATTATTGCAGTAATTAATATGCATCAGCTGGCAAACAGTTACAGAACCCTCACTGATGCAGTGGATACCTTTTCATTTCTTAAAGGTCATATGCACAGGTTTTAACTACAACCAAATTTTGATGCAGGCGGTGCAAACTGAATATTAAGCATGACATTTCATGACATTTCACTTTAATATATTCAGGTAAAGAAGTAATTTGGCATTGCGTATTTTTCACATCTCGAAAAGTTCAACCTTTTTCCTGGTCCCACTCAGAAACTACCGCTGCCTGACGTCACCCACGTCAAACAGAGACTTGACCACAGACTGAACAGAACTTTTTACTCTGTCTTGTGTTACACTTTGATATCACCAATTGTTTTTATTGCATCATCTGTGAGGGAGAGGCAGGTTCCCTGGTTAACTATGTGCTGGATGTAACTGTGAAGAACCCGCTGCAGGTGATCGATCAGAATCACACTGATGTCTTGGTTGAAAGATTTATTTGCACCACCACATCCGCACACTTCCACAGTCTGACGCTCAAGTGGTTTAGCGTTAAGACGCACTTTACACCAGATGACTGTGTAGGTCAGGGATACTCACTCTTTTCCAGAATGAGCCGCAGTGGGTGCAGGCTTTCATTATAACCATGCAGTTACACGCCTGATTCTACTTATCAAGGGTCTATGGCAAAAGCTTTAAGGGTTCATTAGTAGAATCAGGTGTGGGACAGGTTAGATCGAGCGAAAGCCAGCACCCACTGTGGCTCATTCTGGAAAAGAATGAGTATCCCTGGTGTAGGTGGATGTCAGGAAAGAGTCCGATGGTCTTTTACTGCGAGGGCAGCTCTCAGGTGCAAACTCTGTATGCTGGTAGAGTTAACCGGATCTCAGTTTGAGTCAGTGAGCTAGTGGATCCGGTGAGGGGAGCAGGTGAGGGGGAATGTCACCGCCAGAGGGGGCCTTTTTCACATCATCAATACAAAAACTCCATCCCCCGTCTTCACTTTTTTTTTTTTCTTTCTCTAATTTCTATTGAATGCAATACAGGCTATAGGCTGCCTCTTTTTGGACAGCTTAGCCTTTAAACACAAATCAGTGGTGTTTCATTAGAATTTCATGGATGCAGTTATGAAAACTTCACATTGTCCAGTCGTCTTTCCACTAACTCATTTGGTTAACGTTGAGTGTATAGACTTTCAGTTGCGCAGCCAGAACTGAAAATTGGAGGTACCCAGAACATCCCTTTACAACTATGATTAGTCTTGGTTTGTTCACAATAATTTTCCTTTATTAACACGTTCTCCAATTATAATAATAATCCATTGGCAATCAAAGTCATGGCTTCTCTCTCCATGCGATCTATCAGCGACAAAATAATTGGCGAAATTCAGAACAAAAAAATAATTTAGTCAAAAATAAGCCAATGCTTTACAAAAGACAAACTGCAATGGAACATCCACGCTACGTTTTCAACACATCAGACTATGTAACTTGCTCTTCATGATCAATTAAATTGTTTAAATGAAATAAAAGACCATTTGAAACGTTTTAAGTAATTTCATAGCTTCCAACCCCTGTTAAAAGAAAAGCACAAGAAGTCCAGAATCATAATCGCTCAGCGGCGGCTCGTCGGCCGTAACAAAGGGAAGCCAGAACCTTGCCCTTCAAAGCTTAATGACTTCAGCCTTTAGTAGTTCACTTTTCTTTATCAGCAGTTGCTCATACGAATTGGTTGAAGGACAATCAAATTTATTTTCGATAGCAAATGACTACGCAAATTATCAACACGTCTTTATAAATTAGTTTGCGAGGCTTCTTGCACAAGAATCCACGACAGTCCATTTTCTACAATCTTAATATAGAAGAAAAGAATGCGATGTTGCACAATTTATTGCTTAATGAGCCTCACTAATCAATTTGCGCATCTATGCCGTTTCGTGAACTTCTTGAGCGCGGAATTTATAGCGTAGGCCTATGGTAATTTATGTCGTAATTTATGTGCGAAAGAAAACTCCTCAATTTCGTGGTGCAATGTATAACAATGCTATCGAAAATAAATTTGACTCAACTGACTGTTCTTCTAACAATTTGTATGAGCAACTTCTGATCAAGAAAAGTAAACAGCGAAAGGTTTAAGTCACTAAGCTTTGAAGGGCGAGGTTTTGGCTTAACTTTGTTGCGGCCGACGACCCTCCACTGTTAAATGAATGATTGAAAACAGGTGATGAACAATCATTAACATTAAGGGATTGTTTGGGCTTCCCCTGTTGCCAATTCACGAGCCGCCACTGTTCCTTATCACTAATGGTGAACGCACGTGAAACTGAAACACTTCCATGCATAAGGATTTCAATTCTGCATGAGAATCTCTGAAATCGGCGTTGATTGAATAATGACTGATCCACGTTCCAGTGAAATATTGCCTTTCACTCTCGGTACATTGTGGGTTGATTAAAAAGTGGTACTTGGCAATTAAATAGTGTAATTTTTTTGTCGAATTAAATTTTCATTCTTCTCTTTTCTTTTTAAGTTTAAGATTGCTGAATACCGTGTGAGAACATAATATGCCAATAAAAAGCATGAGACTCCAATGCCATTTGCGTGAGAGTTGACAGATTTGTAATTTTGAATAACGCTGATTTAAATGCACCAAATTTCACTTCCAAATGGATGATTGTCAGCTTACGTAAACGAGAAGAACTAGCAACATCTGAGTGTTCTCAGAGTGAATCTATTGTTAATTAACCTATAATGATTGAGAACTAATAATTGTTTCAAAGGGATACTCTGTGCCCCACCAAATTTTCAGTTCTCGCTATGTCATTGATTGGTTAGATGACCTGAGATTGAAAGTATTTATCTTAACTGAAATTAAATTACTCAGATGAGCAGGCGAAAGGTTATGAAGGGCTTTTAAATTAAACAGGCCATTCTTAAAACCTACACAATACTTGACAAGCAGCCAATGCAATATAATAAGTTTGGGTGTAATATGAGAAATATGGCAGGAGGATTTACCTCATAACTTGTCCAGAGTGGGTCCCTGCCTTTGCCCGTAGCCAGCTGGGATAGGCTCCAGCTCGCCCCGTGACCCTAGTGAGGAATAAGCAGGTAAAGGAGATGAATGAATGAATGATTTACCTCATGTGGGTTTCTGTTAGCTACGGATCCACCCAACTGCAAGATAGAGATGACTGGGGGATTGCATTCTCGTGGCATCGGGAAGATGGCTTTTCAGAGGACCTGGCTTGGCAAATATTTGGCCCGAATGATGTCAAGAGTATTTCCACCTGGCGTTCGAATGCAGCAAAACCCAAAATTAGGCTGAGATCAGAAAAGCATGCAAATTGGTTATTTTTTTCATTTGTTTTCTTTGATCCAAACAATGGTCAGTGAAGTAACTTGTTTGGCAGCTTGATAGAAGTGCATGCTTTCACCTGAAAGCATAATCTTTCCAAAGTGGGGAACCTGTACATTTGAATAACCACGTCAGAAGACCAGAGACGTGCGGTCAGGGGAGGCAGTGACTTTACCTTTTACCACTGGAGTTTGGCAACCTGTTTTCACATACTATGCCTGATTAACAATCAATCAATTTTTTTTTTTTAACCAGACAATTAACCCCTTTCTGCAGATGTAGACGCCGGCGTCCGTAAATTCCAAAATTTAATTCCTAAACAATTCTGTAATTGAATTTCCAAATGTCTAGCTTCACTTGAATAATTTTCAAAAATCTCTGTGTCACAAATCCTGAGTTCTAAAGCTTAAATAGGGTCATGCACAACAGGAAAAATTGGCAAAATTTTGTATTCCGCGCAAAGGGGTTAAGACCCAGCCTACTATAATATGTTTGTGTAGCTGGCCGACTGGCGTACCAAGTGAATTTTCAATAAGTTTGCTGAATTGATTGTCTTTCTGCATATGCACAATGACCAGGAAATGAAGTCATTTCATCATTGTTGCTAAGCTTCTGATGTCGGAAGTAAAATCCCTATTTGGAAATTCATAAAGTGGTTCGGACACTTCTCAGCATAACTCAAATTAGAAATAATGTTATGAATTGGCAAGGTCCGAGATTAATCTTTATTGTATACGTTGTTTGTTGTCAAAAATGTAATGCTATTACCATATTGATGCGCATAAAAGCGCATGAGCCTGTTAGTGAAATAATGCATATTTTCGTATCATTGGAAAAATGAGTTTGGCTGTGTCCGAAATCATTCACTACTCACTACATAGAGCACTATATAGTGGGTTCGCCATTTTGTTGGGCTGTCCGAATTGTTTGTAAGAATTTTTATCCCCTACATAGTGAACTCATTACATCCCACAATCCACCGCAAAATGTAGTGAACATCCGATGGTCAATAACCCAGCTATATGTCCCATCATGCACTGCACACAAACCAAAAAGCTCCGGAAAGGCTGCGTTCAGTCAATGGAATCTATGTGTCAATGCATGGATAGACCATGCAAAATCTGTAAAAAGTGATAACCTGCGAGTCAATGAATTTTCTTCAAATTCCTACCATAGACTGGTCCTGGGCTAGAATGAGGGCAGGTAAAACCTTTCAGTGAATAATCGCTCTGTTTAGGGGTAAGGGGCAATTAACCCTTCCAATGCATTTCCAATGCAAAATTTTTATGAAATTGAAAAACTTTGCTAATTTTTGGCACAATACTTGACAATCAAGACAGACTTTGCTTATAAGTAAACTGCAGCAGACATCCTATGCTTTCCATAAAGAAATATAAAATATTGCATACTGCAAGGCATTATGGGTATATTAATCCCTTAAAAAAGGTCATAAAATAATCCCATAGTTACATGCCAATATCCCAACATCCACAGGGAGTTGGGCGACGGTTTTCACAGAGGAGTCCAAGTGTCATTTGATCATTCAAAAAAAATTTCTGGGTGCTCATATAGATTTTGATATGGAGCACTTTGATTGACCACAAGCTATAATACCATGTCTTATGGCTGGATATGACTGTAAATGACTTAAAAATGCCTGCTAGCCTATGAGGAAGCAAGTTGAGGTCATCCGCATCTAAACAGCCCCACCACCACCTCACACCTGCTTCTCAACTGGCTCCGCGGCAACAGCAGTATTGGACTGCCCCTCCCATTGGGTTACAGGACTCCCAGATTTTTCCGTCCCCTAATGATAAAAAAAGTGCCACCATTGCTGACAGACCAATGGACAAACGGACGAGGGACAGGGTTAGGATTAGAGATTGGGATAGAGATAGTGCTATAATGCAGGAAGAGGGCAAAGCATTATTGGGGATGAACCATCCAGGGATGAAGAGTCCAGGGACAAAAAGTTTATGGGGCTGAAAAGTCCGAGGGAACGAAGAGTCCGGGGACAAAAATTCTTAGGGGATGCAAAGTCCGGGGACAAAAATTCTGGGTACGAAAAATTCTGGGTCGAAAACTCCAGGGACAAAAAGTCCAGGGAAGAAGAATCCTAGAGCCCTGTTATTGACACTTGACAAACATTCCGAACAGATACTTTCAAAATGGCAGCCATGGCTGCTGGGAGTGATGAATCCCAGGTCACTATGCGATAAAATGCGGGTTTTTCAATGTTTCTCCTGCCATTGCATGCGGTGTCATGAAGAAATATCCAATTGTTTTGCTTTGAGAAAGTGTGACAAGTCCATTCAAAGCCATCGTTCGGGGCTAAAAGTTTCTCTTAGAGGAGAACATGGAGAGAAGGGCTCACGACTGCCACTGGAGAAGGAGTGTGACAACACTGCACTGTGTGCTGGGCTATTCCATGCTGTTGACAAGGACATCACTATCTGTCCAGCACATAGATACAAGCTTGGCCTCGACTGGAAGCCGCTGTGGAAGCGCCAGCACACCTTCCACCATTCAAGTAGTCATTGACGCAACCACATTGTTATCCCACAGGCAAAAAGTAGCCTGATCAACCAAAAGGTCTATGAGAAGAGTAGAGACTGGAAGGGAGGAAAACCCTGGGGCGGTGGCTGAGAAAATCAAAGGCCGATTTGTGAAAGAGGACTGGCTAACTGCCACGCAGGTTTCAAGCTACTTCTCCCATCTCTGTCCAACAGAAGTGTGGCCACTTGACCAAGGATAATACTGATACTCCTTTAGATGACCAGTCCCTGTTAGCCTCCTCCATGACAACAAGATTGCTACTGCAGGCAAAGGTCATCGTACAGGTGGATCTGTGATTTCTTTGTAATTCAGAAAGGGTTCACATGGATTCTGTATCATGTATCATATTGGCTGACAACGTTGATACTTCAGTTGTCTCATAAAGTTTTGTTCATTCTTGATGTGATTGTCTATGGTACCATTATCATGATCATTGGCTGAACCTGGGCATACTAGCATCATCTTTTTTTGTGGAGTTACAGGACCTGCTGGGCCCAACACTGCTTTATATATTTGATCCTTAATATTTTGAAATACAGATAAATTTCAACAGATTGTTTTGTCTTTTTGTTCTTCAGTCCTAATGCTGGCTTCCCTGGCAGTCTGGTAGTTGCTGTCATTCACGGCCAGTCATTCTTGAACCTCTGGGTAATAGATAGTGGCACCACTCCTGCTAAAATGGTTAAGTCCAAGACTGCCTCATTACTGGACTCCCTAGACTTTATTTTGATAAGACCTAAAGTTTGAAAAAAGCAGAAACAAAGTGTTTAGGTCTATATTGAGTTGTTGTCAATCTGTTCATAGAGAAAGTAATTAGTCAAAGACTGTCTGGGCCATATGAAAGATTTAGGGAATATTGGGTTGTGCATGGAAAAATGCCTGACACGCCCCTTTCCCAGGGAAAAGGCCATATTTATGGTAGGATACCCTTAGTTTTCACGTGTTGCCATTGTAATTGAATGAATAAGGCCAGGGCAAAATAACGTTAGTAGTGTTACTTGTTTAGTGTACAGGTTTGTAGTTCCAGATACAGCATATGGGTGGCAGCACTGCAAAACGATGAAATATTCTCCTAATTTCTGGTGGTACTACGAAGTACTGAGTTGAGCGGCCAGTTTTTTAAATTTCTGATTATGAAAAAGCAAGTAATTAGCCATCATTTCCACCATGATTCGTAGTTTCTACACCTGCGGCAGATGACTTATAAGCTGTCAAATAGGCCTACACACAATTCCAAATTTTGGGGTGGGGGAAATATACTGAGCAAAATAAGTTAAGCACCATTTAATTTTTGTGGGATAGTGACAAAATTTTTAGAGACTTGAACTTTTAAATTATGGCCCCAATATCCTACCATAGATATCTTACTCCGCATTGCGGGCATAGTCCATGCTGCTCGTGTAACTTGTTAAAGGTACGTTATAAAGCAAAAGCACAGATTTTTTCCTAAGACTGACGTCACATGTTTGAGTTTCTTTTCGTACACACATTGCACTGAAAGGCCTTTCTCTACTCATCTTTGTTTTTAAACAATTAACCAAATCCAAAATGCCCAATAGAAGACATTTAACAACAGAAGTGGCAGCCCAAGCCATTGGTCTTCTGGATGCTGGTCTTTCTTTTAGGGAATTTGGCAGAAGGCTTAACATTAGTCATAGTGTCGTTAGCAGACTTTGTGAACAACATCAGCAGACCGGGTTTGTGAAGGAGAGACTAAGGAGTGGACGTCCCAGAAAAACAACTTCACGTCAGGACCGACAAATAGTAGTCTTTGCCAAAAGGGACAGACTGAAATCAGCAAAAGCCATAAATTCTGAGTTCAGGAATGTGACTGAAATACGGATCTCCGATCAGACAGTTTGGAATCATCTTCACACTCACAATTTGCGTGCCTACAGATCAGCTGTAAAAACGATCCAGGAAGTGTCCGAAAGCGCGTTTCCCTTCCCTTTTCCAATGAGCTCACTATATAGTCACCTACATAGTGAGTCCCTTTATAGTGAGTAGGGAATAGTGAATGAGTGAGTGATTTCAAACACAGCCTTTTTTTCACATATAGGCGCATGTGCCTGTGTTCGAGTGTAGGCACTTCTCGAAATATACGTTTACCTTAATGAACAGCGCAGAGATACCAAGTGCACAAGTAATAGAAATGTACACCGATTCTAACCACGTAGTGTTTATTACAAACCCCAATTCCAATGAAGTTGGGACGTTGCGTAAAATGTGAATAAAAACAGAATACAGTGCATTGCAAATCCTTTTAAACTTATATTCAATTGAATGCACTACAAAAACAAGGTATTTCATGTTCAAACTGTTAAACTTTATTGTTTTTTTTTTTTTGTGGAAAAATTCACTCATTTTGAATTTGATACCTGCAATAAGTTCCAAAAAAGCTGGGAAACAAAAGACAGGGAAAGATGAGGAATGCTCAAAAAACAGCTGTTTGGAACATTCCACTGGTTAACACATTAATTGGAAACGGGTGAGTGTTATACCTGATTAGGTATAAAAGGAGCACCCTGAAAGGCTCCGTCGTTCACAAGCAAGGATGGGGTGAGATTCACCACTTTGTGAACAACTGCGTGAACAAATAGTCCTACAGTTTAAGAACGAGGCGTCTCAACGTGCAATTGCAAGGATTTAGAGATTTCATCATCTACAGTCACTAATATCATCAAAAGCTTCAGAGAGTCCAGAGCAATCTCTACACGTAAGCGGCAAGGCCAAAAATCCAACATTGAATGCCCATGACTGTCAGTCCCTGTCAGTTTACAGATTGTCGCTACATCTACAAGTGCAAGTTAAAACTCTACCATGCAAAGCAAAAGCCATATATCAACAACACCCAAAAACGTCGCCGGCTTCTCTGGGCCTGAGCTCATCTGAGATCTCAAGACTGATGTGAAGTGTAGAAGTGTGCTGTGGTCTGATGAGTCCACATTTCAAATTATTTTTGGATACCATGGACTTTGTGTCCCCCAGGCTAAAGAGGAAAATGTGTTTGAATTTCTAAAGATTGAAAATGTGTGGCGCATGATGAAGCGCAAAATATGACAATGGAGACCTTGGACTGTTGAGCAACTGAAGTGGAAGATGGGAAAGAATTCCACTTACAAAGCTTCTACATTTAGTGTCCTCAGTTCCTAAATGCTTATTGAGTGTCGTTAAAAGGAATGGTGATGTAACACAGTGGTAAACATGCCCCCGCCCCAGCTTTTTTGGAACATGTTGTAGGTGCAAATTCAAAATGAGTGAATATTTCCCAAAAAAAGTAAAGTTTATTGGTTTGTACATTAAATATCTTGTCTTTGTAGTGTACTCAATTGAATATAGGTCGAAAAGGATTTGCAAATCATTGTATTCTGTTTATATTCACGTTTCATACAACGTCCCAGTGCAGATTTTTACAGCAATGTAACCAAAAATGGCTGAAATGGCAAAATCGTGAAATTAATTTTAAAATGAATTGAATGAATGCACACAAATAAATAAGTAAAGACAGGATAGGCCTACTGTTAACCACAGGCCCACTGAAACAGCACGTCTTGCCCAGAAATAAAATTTTTGGGGTGGGTGGTCGAATATCAAAGCAGCACCATTAATTTCACCACAGGAGTAAAGCACTTGAATTGTTTGGCAAAGCTGACCAGATTTTTTAAATTAAGCAAGTAATTATTTTAATGAAAATCCTCAGTATTTACCTCAGTCATCTCCTAACATTTTGAATGACTCAGCAATCCTCAGCCTCAGCAGTAAAGCTGAAATTTGAAACCCAACATTTTCTGAGAAACCAGGTCAAGTCTTGACTGCATTGCATAAATTTTGAACATAGTTTTATGATAGCGCACAAAATACACAGATGATAAATGATACTTCTTAGAGGGATTATTAGGCTAGGCCCCCCTCCAGTGTTGTTATTATGGTACAACCCAGCAGGCTATAGACTATGCACTGTACTGACGTTGGAGAGTTGCAATACAGCTTCATGTGATACCCACTCGTAGTGTCTTTTGTGTAATCTTTAAAACGCGCACAAATATGATGTCAGATGTGGGATTCAATGGTATTCATATTTAAGGTACTCGGGTAATGTTCTTATTTTGGGGTACTTAGGCAATCTTTTATATAAAGGGTTTGGTTAACTATAAAAGGGAGATGTTAGAGGATTATTAGGCTAGGCCCCCCTCTAGTGTTGTTAATATGGTACAACCCAGCAGGCGTTTGAGAGTTGCAATACAGCTTCATGTGATACCCACTGGCTGTGTCTTTTGTGTAATCTTTAAAATATACTCAAACAATACTCACCACAACCATGTTCTGCATATTTTAAAGCAAATAATCAGCCTAGACTAAAATATTATCTTCTTACAACGTTACTGTGAAATAAATTTAGATGAATTTTAGTTATATTCATGATTCCCCTCACCTCTAAAAAATGTAAGAGGCCCGAGAATGTTTAACTGTTAGTGGTCAAACAGGTTTATAGTGCGTTTTAAATACAGTATTTAAGTCAAATTGCTCCCTCCACAGGTTGAAGAATCAATTGAAGTTCAAGTCCATCTTGAGTGTTATGGAAAAATCGAGAAAGTCTAATTTTGGTCGAAACTAAGTTAGGACAATTTTTGTACTTATTAGGCTTTGCGTCATCATATACAGTAAGATACATGAAAAATATTCATTGATTTCCTATGGTTTCCCTTGGAAAAACCAAGCGAGTCATCGGTATTTAACCAGTTGTGAAGTAAAAAAAAAAAATCGACCAAGCTGATCTTCCTGGGTTCTTCCTCATAAAATTTTCTATTTTTAATTATAAAGCCTGGTCAGTGAATTTGCCAGTTATGAAGCAGCATACCTATATTATCTGATCGGTGAGGTAAGTTCCCATGCAGAGCATTGGATGGCCAGGTCATTCATGGTCGGACTTTGTAATTCGAGCAATTCACGAGCTAATAACGACTGAAAAATGGATTAGAATTTCCAAGTTTTTCAGTGTTAACACTGAAAAACTGTCAAATGCCACTGCAGCCGCATAATTGTTAAGTTTTTGTCCATCATTTTGAGATCTGACATTTTATATTTTCAGGTGGAAAAACTTCCTAAGTCATATTGCCTGGGATACCAATAAAAAAAGAAAAAAAATCCTCCATAAATATCTCTTATTATGTAATGAACAAATGACTACTATGTCAGTTTCATTGTCGAGCAAGAGCTTAACCCCCGAAGGATACAGTTTTCTGTCTTTTTCTCAGGATCGGCTTTTTGTTACTGACTAGGTTTGTCCATAACACTCAAGATTTGCTGAAGGTTCTTTTATTCACTACGGACAAATAAGAAGACACAAAGAAACTTTTTCATGGGATATTTATTACTATAATGACATGATTGCTATAATTTTTTTGGATGGCTAAATATTCATTTTTATACGTTATCAACATAATCATCCAAATAACAAAAGGCATAGGCCATTTGTCAATCCTCCTAAAAGTTATAGGCTTTTGGAAGGGTAATGCAGGACTATGGGCGGCAAATAACTTGTTTTCAGTCTTATCTTCATTCCACAGTAACTCAATTCGCAGAAGAGAATTACAGCAGATTCATAGCCAAGATAAAATTTGTCATAATTCAGTGTTTAGTCTTGTACCACAATAAGTTAGAATGGTCATTAACTTGTACTTACAATGGGAAAATACTCAGTACATAATTTCCCAGAAAGATTACATGGGCTGTTAGTGTAAATGATTATATCAAATAATGTTTAATCGCCGATTTTTTAAACATTCAGGCAGGTTATGAAAGGGTGATATATGACCCTTCAGATTTGCCTGAATTCAGTACATTTTATTTTTTTGGTGGAGGGAATATGGGTAGACAGAAAAATCTTAAATTTCTAGTTCCCAAACCCAAATATTCTGTTCCCCTAAGGCACCATAGAAGTATGGATTTCTTAATGACAAAATTTCTTAAAAATAGCTTTTGAAATTGAGATACCTTGATGCTCCAATGATTGGTCAGCATGATTTTGACTGATCTCAATTAGCGATGGAGTGTTCCAGAAAAGTCTAAATTTCTGCAGCAGTTGTGGGTACCTATTACATGGACCTCAGCAGCCTGCACACAGCTGGGATAACAGAGATAATTGGGGATTTTTATATATATATATATATGATGTATTATATTATTTATCTTTTATTATTTACATAATAATGAAATAAACAATGGTTGATGTGCCAGTGGACAGTGATATATATTGTTGAATTACAAAACTATACAGATGACAGTGAATGGCATAACTTAATCTTTTAACAGAGCAGAACCCCACTACAATCTTTGCTTGCCCGCTGATATACATACCGGACTGCCCGATTTTTCTATCCATCGGAAGTCCTTCCACGAAAAAAAAAAAAAAAAAAAACAATTCAGGCAAATCTGAGATGGTCGTATACATCCACTGGCTTAAACTTACAAAAATAGCCACTGAAATGAAACATCAGTTATTCACCAAGGGACCACCACTATATTATGTGAAAGAAATTCAGTTATTCCACCTCACACAGTTCTCAAGACATGTAAATTAATTACAAGTAAAGAGCTATTGGCTTCAAACTGTTTAATGTGCATCAGCCATAGAGAACTGCAAAATCATTCAGAGCCGAAAGTTGAACATGCCAATCAAAGAAAATGTAGATGTTTACAATGTCAACAGACAACATGACTACAAAGCTCTAACTGAATCAAGAATGTTTTTTTTTTTTTACTCTGAATTAAAGTTCATTAGGTAGTATACTTTCAAAAACTACAAGTTTGAATAAAATCTATAAAAAAGATGACTGAAATAAGTTCATTTCAGGCTCATGAAAAAATGCATATTCTCAGAAATTAACTTTAAGATTTGGTCTCACTCCTAAGGGAATATTTCATTATTTTCCATTAGATTTCATTCAATTCAAACCGAAATCAATTTTCTGAACTAGGCACTAGGACCTGGGTACCAGTCATTGCTTTTTCCGGGCTTTCTTCATTTCAGTCTGTGGATCTTAATTTAATGACCAAAATGCAGTTGGCAAATGTTTGTGCAAATTGTATTGCAGATGAAAACTGGATATGTCCTAACTCAATTCCAGTAATTTTGTGACATGAGAGCTGATGGTGGTGCTCTTGTCAAAAGGATTGGTCCAAAAGAAATTAATTGCTAGTGGGTATTGTTGGGTATTTGGTTCCATTAAGGCCAATCAGATCAGCCTTCCTCATTGCCATTAAAACCAGTGTGTTGAGGCCATAGTGAATTTCATGCGGTGGAGAACGAGTGTGCCAGCAGAAGACATCCCCCGCCTCTACAAAGCAGAGTATGGAGGAGTCTGACAGGATAGATGCTGATCTCTTTTTATGCTGCTGACTGGTTGACATAGTTGGAACATCCAAAACCCATAAACAACATTGTAAAACCATAGAACACAGTTATACACACTTGCTGTAAGCAATTTTTTAAACATCACCGTGTTAAGTATACTCAGCATCAAAAATTTAGCAATGCCTAAATTTCAAGCATTGTTGGAAAAAAAGAAAATATAATGATATGGGGAACTATGTGGTGTACCTAAACAGAACATATCGCACCAACACACCAAGTTGTGCGAAATCCTGGTCACATGTTCATTTGTACGTGCTTTGCACACGATTTTGCACGATTCATGGCCCACCTGAATGCTGTCACTCGAATCCCTTTAAAACCTGGTTGACACGTTACGGACGCTCTTTGTTGAATGAAAAACACTGAAAAGCTCAAAATCAAAATCATGGGGTCATAATGGAATGTCTGAAAATGCCAGACATGACGCCATTTGGCATGTTAAGAGCGAGAATGAGCTTGTGACAAGTTGGGCAACACTTTAATGTCTACCATATAACCATTTCACGTTTTCAGACACATAAGGCACAGACTAGGATCATCAGAGACTAACCTCGCAGCATGCGAAATGACCGCACGTGAAGATCACTTCATTGAGTTGTCATCATGATGTAACCCGAATGACATGCGGTTCAACAGGCCGGTGGGCATCACACTCGCTAGTGAGGGAAAGGAACAGTCTAGTGGGAAACTGGTCAACCCACCCCCATACACTCTGTATCACCGATTTAAGTCACAACTGTGTTTGGCTTGTATGGATGTCTAATTGTTCCCAGAAGTGGTCAAGACCATTAAATAACACATTTCACTGTTGTTAACTCGTTTATTGTTTATTTATATCAGGTGTTGCTAAACTTTCGTTATGGAGTATATTTTTTTTTCAACGATGGTTCAAATTTTTTTGTTGCAAAATTTTCGTTCTTCAGTATATTTGCATTAAAGCTGCTTCATGTTACAAGGATGTGTTTAAAATGTAAACATCAGTAAGTAATCTAAACACCAAGTGGTGTTTCAACAAAGCCCTACACGATGTCTTAACCTCCACAGTCATTTCAAATAATAGGAAATGAACAGCCACCAATCAAATAATAATGACAATAATAAAAAAGACTATTCAGACTCAGATAATGATCCACACCAGGGCAAAAGATAATCGTAGCGATTGAAATCATTCAGTAAAACTGATCAGATGAGCATGAATAATCACAGGCCAAGTGCACACTTTGTCATGAAAGTGTAAGACAGTGCAAGTTAATCAATAAAATTGATCAATCACGCAAAGAACACATAAGAGCTCATGAAGTTAAATACAGTCAATTTACCATCGACACATGGGCCCACAGAGCAACAAAATATTCAAAGTAAGATTTTTCACTCAACAGTCTAGACTTTATTCCTATCTGAGGATGGTGTTTCACCTTACAGCCAGGCACATGATGAAATCATCTGCATTAGCAACCAGATTCTCATTCCTTGAAGCATACTTGTGATACAGTTCAATCTAACAGCAGTTCAGCGTTCCTTGCCCTTTTGTGGACCGCAGATATATTTTTATTGTACATTGTCAGGCGTTGATTTTTGATTGACAAATTTGTCCAGTTTCACACTTTGTGGTGTCAAAAGCAAAACTGAGCCACTTTAGTGGCTTCCAGGTGGCACCACCAGCAGACAAAGTGAGATACGGACCTAAAAGTTTCGCTTTTTCCGTGAGACTACCCATGTGAAAGGTTTCATTCAATTCCAGGGGGGTAAACTCATCAACTTCTTCAAAAAGTGCTATTTTCTCATGGAATGGCTCTTGATAGGATCTAGTCAGAGGTATTGCCCAATTTTTGGGCAAATTTGGTATGAATTGAGCCAGAGCTTTTCGTGTTAACCATGCTGACGTACAAATAAAAAAATTTAAAAAATAAGTAAATAAACAAGCGTTGCCAGGCATGGCCAACCCTGCCCCCTGCACATACTTTTGCTGTTAAGTGTGGCAATCCAGTTTTCAGGTGCATGGACAATTTGGTTTGACCTTTCAAGGTCACTCAATGGCAAAAATGAAATCATGATGTCATTTTACTTGCCATATGTGAATTCCTGTTTGTGATAACTGATAATATCAGTAGTTTTGAGATATAATGTAAATTAGGCAATTCAGATCAATGACCTTGACCTCCTATTCAAAATGATGCACGTTTCACTATAGCAATGGATAGGATTTTATTTTACATACTCCAGGTCACTCAAATTGAAAAAGGAGACTTTTAGCATTTATTTGATGTAAATCGAACCATTTTTGAGAGAGTTATGGCCAAAAAACTATTTTGATCTTTTCAGTAACCTTGACCCAATTTGACCTTGAACCAATTCATTCTAAAATGTAATGGGATGTATGAAATTAAAGCACAAACCAAGTTGATTACAATACCCAATACCCTGACACATCTCCAAAGCACATTTAAATCAACTGTGTCACAAACACATTTATCACAGAGCAAAAAACTGCCAAAGGCTTTAAACATTCAGTATCTGACGTACCTAACTGATAGTAACGTTACTGCCACATGCGTTTCGTTTGTGCAGCGCCCCATGTGTTTACTATTTGGCTGAACAAAGCTGTGTTGTAGAGTGGCTTTCTAGCCAATGTTATGCTGTACACATATTGGACCTAGAAAAATAGCTTGTGTATCATCATGCATGGTGTCCATGCATTATGAACATTCTAGCCTCATTGTTGATCTATTTTCCCTGAGGAATAAATACATTTTAGAAAATGGCCTTGTTTTCAAACAAGACTACCAAGCATCAAACATATAGGAAGTATCAGCAAAGCAAGAGGAAGAGCCTTGCATCCTGTGCTCAAAGATAATGGAGAGATGGGGAAAGATGGATGCAAATCCCAACAGGAACGTTGAATAAAAATTCAAAAAACGTCACTCAGTTATCAGAATATATTAAATTAAAAACCATACCAGTTCTTCTCAAAATGTACTTCATGCATTATTTATTTTGAACAATGAATGGCAAAAGCAGGTAATGGCTGGTCTAAAAACCAAATACTAAAAACTAATATTTTAGCCCCTTCTTATGCTTCAGCAATACAGATCCAACTTCACTTTGAATGCAGGCTATTGATTGTGTTTATTATTAAAATCCTCAGAAGCCACACAGGCTAATGTGTCTGCCATCACACGCCTACATAGCTTTGACAGCAATTCATCTGAAGCACCTCTATTTGATTGTTTTGTGGTTCTATTTAATTCTAATATGGTGAAATTATACACAGAGCTTCACCAACAGGGGTTGAACAGCCCTGAAACCGAATGAAAGGTTTATGTGAAACTAAAGAATCCATTTTTAACTAATACAGGGTGTGAGATTGTGGACAAAGGCATCGGAACAGCCAGAGGGCGAGAGTGGTCCAATCAGCCAGGCACGTGAGCACCAATCCAAGAAATTGGGTAGCTGTGTCCAATCTTTAATTTATAACCAAACATTAGTTTAGTGTCCATGGACAGTCCTCAAGTGTTTTTGGCCTACTTGGTATGGTCCTGCACCCACTGGCAGAGTCTTCTGGCGTAGACTGGGGGACTAACAGTGGAGAAGGCCTGACCAGGGTATCGCAAACTCTTCCACAAGTGCTCCAGTTTCTTTTTGAAGCCGTTGACAGTGAAAATATCTATTATACCTACAAAGTAACGCAAGTCAGGCCCATCGATGACATGCAGGGGGTTCTTGAAGTTGGGCAGTAGCCGTCGGTTTTGGGCCTAGAACTCCTGAAGTTCGGAGTCCATACTGGTGTTAGCTGCCTCAGCCTGGAGCTCCTGCAGAGGGATCAGTCCCTCATCAGAGTGCATCTCAGTGTCCCGAAAGCTGTCTGATCCATTGTCCAACTTTGGTTCCAGTAGGGCAGAATTCTCCTCCAGCACTGTCCCTGGAACAGAGGGAACCCCTGCATCGGTAGGGCTGGACCCTGGATCCACAGATCTGCAGACAAGCAACCACAAGAACAAGGCTAGCTCTGGACTATAAATGAACTGAGGTGTGATATAGAGGCTGAATGCTGTGTTTAAAGGATGACCGCTTACTTTTTAACAACAATCAATCAAAAGGCACAGCCAGAACTCACTTAAGTGTACCTGCATGTTATTAGAAATTCATATCTGGTGCTTGCTGAGGTATTCACAACATAAATTTTGTAATGTATTTCTAGGGCTGCCCCCTGAAAGTTGATGATGCGAATAATTTGTCGGTGATCGCTTGGTCAACTTAAAATTCTTCAAGTCCAGCCATTGTTTTTTTTTTGTGACATGCACTGTTGGTTAATTGAAGAGAGCTATGAGGAATAAAGTGTTGCGGGACCAACTCCAAGCTCTCCTCTGGCTGATAGTAATATAGTAATATTAGCTGGCCTGCTGTCTTGCCCTGTAGGACTTGCTTGATGTTTGGTTATGTTGGCAAAGTTGTCCCATCGCTTTTTTGTTTTTAAATCATAATGGAGTCATCTCATTTCGACAGCTGGCTGAACCTTTGCCTGTCATCGATACTGATAAAATTTGCTTTCGTGTCGGTTCCTGCCTAGCTAGCGAGCTTGTCACTTGAGTTTATTACACTATGAGCCATGTAAGTTTTCTAAGTTTAATTTCTGTGTCAATTAGCATGAACTAGCATTCCAATATGGTTTATCTTGGTGTAAACAGCATCACTGGCCTCACAACTGACTGAAAAACAAAAACAACCCAAGCGCAGTGTTGCGAAAGGTTGCAACGTTTGCTGTCACTTCATTGGTGTCATTCGCCCCTCACAGAGTTTTGTTCGGATGCCAAAGGTTGTCCTTCTCAGTTCCTTCTCAGGCTTGCATGTAAATAAATAAATTTTTTAATTTTTAAATTACACTGTCCAATGAGCAATGTAGCCTATATTTTTTCACTAACATTGTTTTATTCAATTACACACATTCCATTTAATTAATTAATTTCGCAGTCACTGCATGTAAGTGTTAATCTCCGATGTCACCATAAATAAAACTACGCAAAGTCATATTTGCGTAAAATCCTGAAATATAAAACATTTTTTCAGTCGACATTGTTATTTGGTCTCTAACATGAGCCTTTCCTGATTCCAAATCCAGTTTATCAACAAATGCACGTGTACCGCTTACCAGAAGGGGACGGAGGTGGGGACTTGTATTTATGACAGTGGTGTTGCTCTTAGAAGCTGTGGGGAGCGCTGTTTTGCAAAAATACCGAGTCCTGAATAATTGGCTTTAATGTAGTTGAAATATCCACTTAAACTCGTGCCAATGGAGGTTCTGATTGCCAGATAGTTAATTACTATTAGGGCTGTCGCATTAATTAATCGCGATTAATTTATGCGCAATGGAAGTAACTGCCACTATGAGGCAGGCAGACGTGCTTGCTTATTACCTTATATAGGCTACGACACATGCCTAATGCGGTCATCTGAAATGCTTCCGGGAAGAAAACTGATTTGAAGTCCGCTAATTACCAGTGAGGTTGGACAGCTTCCATCGCCTTGGCATAATTAGCTCACCTTAAATCAATTCCCGTGTACTTTGCTTTACTTGCAATCAAGCCATTTATTCAGCCACCTGACAAATCAAAACCAAAATATGGCCTATAATGATTAAGAAGAGATAATAAGAAGCAAACAGACATAACCAGACTGCCGTGTTTGATTGAAAGAATTTCAAATGCATTAACAATTTGCATTTCACGTTCTATACGCTTGAACTAAATGTTTTCCTACCTCACTGTTGGGTATTTAGACGCTCAAAAGGAAATAAAATCAAGTGCTACAAGTTACATTATTTTAAATGACTCTTGTTCAATAATCTAATAAACAATGCCTCAAATTTGCAGCAAAGATTCGCCTGAACGTGCATTGCCAAATCTTCGGTGCATTGACTAATGCCTGCAATGCAAACATATTCTCTCTCACATTCTCGTTCGATATGCTTCACAAAATGTTTTCCACTTCACGTAGCCGATATTTTAAGCTCTTAAAACCAGGGCCATCTTTGAATAATTTAATTTTTTAAAGAAATATCTTAATGCATATCAATAATGCATACAAAATTCCTCAATGAGAGGTGGAATTCAGAGGTCTGCTATTTATTCAGATGATTGAAATTCTTTCAATCTAACACGGCAGGCTTAGGTCTGTCTGCTTCTCATTATCTCTTCTTAATCATTGTAGGCCACATTTTGTTTTGATTAGTCAGTTGGCTGAATAAATGGCTTGATTGCAATTTGGGCAAAGTACACGGGAAGTGATTTAAGGTGAGTTAATTATGCCAAGGCGATGGCAGCCTGGTGCCCGTGCCTCGTTGCGCTTGCGCTCAAAGTGAGGCCCTGGTAACAATGACTCAGTGGCTGCCTCCATTAAAGGAAATTGAAGATTGCGGACCAGGTAGGTTTATCATTGAAATGTCTTCGTTTTGATACTTCTAGGAGGTGTCATGAAGCGTCATTGTGGTCATCAATACATTTCGATATACCATGTTGATTACCGATCTCTATAAATTTTTAGAACAAAGGGATAATTTTATTTTGGCACGCGCACTTGCCGACAGTGGCGTAGCCAGCGGGGGTGCTGAGAATTCAGTCCAGTTGCGGAACACGAACAGAAAATTGGTTTGCACAAAACTTCCGTTTAAAACAAGTATTAGTCCTTACCTGTTCTCAGTCATTTTCATAATTAACAGAAGGTTCACTCCGAGAGCACTCCACAGTTAAAAGGTGCAGCTTGTTCTCCCCGATTAGGAACAGGTCAGGACTAATAATTGTTCTAAACGGAAGTTTTGTGACACCCAATTCTCTGTTCGTGTTCCGCAACTGGACTGAATTTAACCCATGATTTAATCGCTGTTAGATCGCATACGGAGAGAACCCGTGTCTTCGGTTGCCAATTACGATAATTGGAAAACACGTCAATAAATGGAAATGATTGAGAACTACTAATTGCAGTCAAAAAGGGACGTGTCTCAGCACCCCCGCTGGCTACGCTACTGTCGGCAAGTACACGTGCCAAAATAAAATTATCCCTTTTGTTCTAATTTATAGAGATCAGTAATCAACATGGTATATCGAAATGTACTTATGACCACAATGACGTTTCGTGACACCTCCTACAAATATCAACAGCAAGACATTTCAATGATAAACCTACCTGGTCCGCCATCTTCGTTTTCCTTCGCTGAGGCCGCCATTGAGTCATTGTTACCAGGGCCTCACTTTAAGCACAAGCGCAACGAGGCACGGGCACCAGGCTGAGGCGATGGAGGCTGTCCAACCTCGCTGGTAATTAAGTGAATTGAAATCCGCTTTCTTCCCAGAAGCATTTCAAATGACCGCATTAGGTAAGTGTCATAGAAAACGTAATAAGCCAGCACTCTGTCTGCCTCATAGTGGCAGTTACTTTTATTGCGCTTAAATTAATCGCAATTAATTAACGCGACAGCCCTTTTATTTATATATATATATATATATATATATATATATGTATATGTGTATGTGTATGTGTATGTGTATATGTATATGTATATGTATATATATATATATATATATATATGTATGTATGTATGTATGTATATGTGTGTGTGTATATATGTATATATATATATATATATATATAATTATTTATTTATTTATTTTTTTTTAAATTAACGAATAGTCGAATCTTCATATTGAAGAGCCAAATCTGATTTGATTCAAAGAAATCTGATTTGATTCAAAGAAATCTGACTCGGGTACAGCCCAACGTGTTTTTGCAGCATGTAAAGCCTTGCTTAAAAGTTGTCTGAAAGTACAACTGCTGTTATTCAGCATTTAGCTCTAAGGACACCTACCTCTTAGTGCGCATGATGAGTGTGGCCAAGGAGTGGCTCTCGTCTCGCTCATCACTTTGCAGGGGTTGATGAGCCACCAGAAAGCTGTAGTCCAGCACATTAAGCCTCTGCAGGAAGGCAGTGTCAATTTCCATTTGGCGAACTAGCCAGCTTGTCTGCTCCTCTGTTGCACACAATACAACAAATTCTAAATCAATTGATGACGCCTCACAAAGCTGCTGAACTACTGTGGCTGAGCTGTAATAGATATGTATTTTCATATGAATTCCAGAGTTATTTCTCAATGTAAAAACCTTAATGCCGCAAAATCAGTGATTATTACTGCAGGAAAAAGTATGAAATACTCAGATCTACTGCCACAGGACAGCAAATATCTAGCCAGGAATCAAAACACTGAGACTGACAGATGTAAGGAGGACAGACAGAGGTATCGAAAGGCACATCTACACAAAACGATGTATCCATGTTTTTTATTCCATTGCAAAATATCAAACAGTTTGAGTTATGGCCCAGAAAAGAAGGGGAAAGGCTGATATATAACCTGGAAACAAAATGCAGCAGAGGGATAGAGTGATGAACAAGAAGATGGACAGAAGTAAGAAAAGGCAGATCAACACAATAAGATGTATCCATTCAATTAATGTTGTTGAGAAATATTGAATAGTTTAGGAGTTCTGGGGTGGAAAAGAAGTGAGACAGATGGACATGTGGACAGACGGACGCACAAAAGAACAACATTCATTCCTACATCCCCTTCCACAACGTGGCGGGCGATGATAATCCAAATGGGGTTCACAAAATCTAATTCTCTCACCCAGGCCAATGCATTTTCCCTCGAAGTTCATATCTTTGAGGATCACAATGACTTGATTCCCCTTAGGGGTTGGGTTGGTCCATCGGCTCACCTGGCAACCCTTTATATCAAATCTGCAAGAGAAGCAGAAAGGCTGATGTAATGGCAGCCATTATCAGCATAACAATGGAAGAGGAAATGGTGCACGCAGTTGCTGAAAAGATAACGTACCGGGCAGTGATTCTCTCGTCGGGATAAAACACACTTTGCATCACAATGAAGAACTTCTGAAAAAGCCAAATGAAGTGTGGGGAGAAACATCAGAGTGAATGTGAGGCATAAATGTAAAGCGCTTTGGGGTCATGTCATATGACTAGAAGCACTATATAAATGCAGTCCATTTAACATTTACCGTCAGCTCCAACATTGTAAAAGGGACATAAGGTTTGGTTTTCTGTCTGTGAAGAAATACTTAATGATCGTTACCTTCCCCTGATGAGGAATTTTGATCCTGTGGACACCTTTATTGAAAGAGCAAAACCAATGACAAAAGATGAGGCATCTAAGATGTGAGGAGGATTCTAATACATTAGAAAATTACACTCATTAAATGAGCAATGTTAATGATTTAAACAAACAATTTACCATAATCTTGATTTGAGATCCTAACCTTTCCTGACCTGTTTTACTTAGACTGAATGCTGAAAACACTGTTTGGAAATGAATTAGATGTTATCCATTCCTCATGATTTAGCATTGATGGTCTTTTTAACTAGGGCACCAATGTCAGTCCAGAAAGGGAGCAAGAGGGGCGACACGCTACAAGCCACTCACCCAGAAACTTGACGAGCAGAGAGTGAGGATATTTCTCCAGATGAGCCAGATAGATCTTCAGGTTTGACAGGAGAAATTTTGCCTCCCTCTTGCTCTGCGTCTTGAGGAAGAATCTCTTGTCGTGCCTGGGAACATAACCACATTCATTATTGCATAGGAAAAACTTATAAATTAAAAGTGTGTGAGTGAAAGCACGCAACAGTGACCCCTGCACGCACGTGAGGAAGAAGTCAGCCTTGCTCTTGGAGTTGCTTATGAACTGTAGGTAGCACCCCTCAGAGGAGAGAGAGTGTTGGTAGTCTTGCTCCGTCATCCCCAAGGAATGGCGCAGGCTGGCAAACACAGGACCAGCAAATGTCTCCAGCTGAAAGCCCTTCAGAAATAAAGAGGAGAATTTAAAACAGTCCGGTCGCCCGCAGCCGCATGATTGTAGGCCCGAAAGCCCGCTTCTCCAGCCTGTACTGTGTCCACACGGAAATCTATATGTTTCAGCATAAATTTGCGCATTATTCGGCCAATACTGTTGCCATGGAAATCAAAATTGATAAGTGTCATAAGTAAAGTATAATACATGTCCATATCAAATATGAAAGTAATCAGTCAAAAATTACAGCCTGTACAGTGTCCACAAGGAAGTGTGTATGTTTCAGCACAAATGTGCGTATTATTCGGACAAAACTGTAACCAAGGCAACCAAAATCGATAGGTGTCATAACTTAAGTATAACACATGTCCATACCAAATATGACAGTAATTGGTCAAAAATTACAGCCAGTACAGTGTCCACAAGAAAGTGTCTACGGATGCGGACGTGGCTGAGACAGCTGAGACAATAAGAATGAATCCATAGTAGCCGCCCGACTTCACCCTGGGGCTGCAATAACGGAGCCAGACAGATGGCGGCAAGATGTGCGGAATGCGGACAGGAACTGCAGTTTGCCTCCAGGGTTAAATTTGCCACATACGCTTTCTGTAACATTCTGGCACTTTCAAGCTATTTCTCTCTCAAACAAAAACATGCAGCTCATGGCCCCTGCACAGCAATTCATTATTATTACTGAGCACAAACTTTTTATAGAAATTCAGTACTTGAGGCTTTGGGATCATTTGACATGATTGAAAATTCGGTGTCATGCTAAGATCAGGTATGTAATGATTAATCTGTTTTATTCTTATTATTGTCATGAGGATCCGCTGGGTATGACAGCTTTCATTCCGACCACTGAATTGAATATGCTGTTAATTAGGTTATGTTTATGAATAGGTGATTTTCATGCCAAGAGGATTATTACTGTCTTAAGCCAAATAATGTCAAAAATGGCCATTCAACCCATTAAGAATTTAAGTCTCATTTTCACATCATGCATATTGCGATATAAAAAAGGTTTAAACAAGGAGAAGTGGTCATTGAACCCAATTATTTTACTGGTGTAAATGAAGACATAAATGAAGTATTGAAAGTTAAACTTGCATTGTTTTAACAAGCACTAAAGAACTACAAGGACAAACTTATTCCCCTAAGTCGTTAATTTGAGTAAATATTGAAAAAAAAAGTTGTTTAGCACAGTACCTGATGTACTTGAGTGACTTCCATTTTGAAATCATCTTCAGTCAGTTCCTCCTGAGAAAAAAAGAGGAAGCAAGAGGAAGAAAGATTTTTTGAAGCTTTATGAAGGACCACAAATAGCAAGGGCAGCCAACCTTGTACCAGGAGCTTTGGTTTTGACCACCAAGTTTAAGAAACCAGATGAGGTAATTTACGCATGATCAACTGCTTTAATTAAGTGCTGGGTAACACCAAAAACCGACGTACACTGCGGCTGTGCAGGATTAGGGTTGGCCACCCCTGGCATAGAGCAACATCACTGTGAGCCTCAGGCCCCAGCTTACTCAGCCTCCTTCATCCTGAACTTATAACTGCAAATAAATGTGATGGTAATGCATTTCCAATGATAGCCGAAATGTGTGTGCAAGTAACTGCGTGTTTGTGTGTCAGTGCAAATGTTGTGCATCTGATGTGCTTGCCATGGAGGTGGATGGGTGAGTCAAGCTAGGAACTGAGGAATGTGTGTGCATAAGCCAGGAACAACAGATGGGACTCTCATTGAGGAATATACTGAGTCAGCTGGAAGGGTCACAATAGGAGACGAGGCCGTCACGTGTGGGCGGCACTTTCATAACATCATTGCAGGGCGGCAACACCGAGAACAGAGCTGACACCAAGACCTGAATGCCCACAAAGGCCTTCCCCAAATGAATCAGTGAGTAGGGAGAGTCAATGTCAAGGATTCTTTCAGATCGTCTAATCCTTCCATATTCCCATTTTACCCTTCATTTTCCCAATATATGGTATACCTGTCTGATGAAGCCACACCAGCATGTGAAATGAAAACAATGCAGTATTTTGATACACTTTAATCACTTTTAACAGTAGAGAGTTATTGTTCTTTGGGAACGAACTGTATGCACACATCCAAGCGCTGGGATTAGCTGTGGGCCCCAGGGAATCCCCATTTGAACTCATGTTTTGGCAACTTTTACAATACCTAGGTTTGGTCTCATATTTATAAAAAACATAGTGTTCGGGTCATGTCTAGATAATACATTGTGTAAATGCTGTTTAGTCACTCTAGGCTACATTCCATGATGGCAACAGCCGGCAGATGTTTTTCACCCATGTCATTTCAGATCTAGTATGCTCATCAGGTACTAAGCTGAGATCTGATCACTGTTACTGTTGTATTTTGTGATCTCTGGCACACCCAATAAGCTGCCATGATTTTAGAACACATATCATTGCGCTCAAATTCATGTCTCATGAAATTTGCTGTTTTTAAGCTTAAAAACCATAAAATACTTGTATTTCCTTTGGTTAAATGGCAAACCTCAAACATCACCTGGTAAAAACATGGATTCTAGATGTCGGCAACCAGTTTTTGGCAGTTTGTGGACACTGGTCATGCACGAATAGTATTTTTGGCCAAGTCCAGCCTGACATCTGTGGATGTCCGCGGCTGAGTGAGTTAGTGAGTTACACCATTGGTCAGCCGGCCATGCGTAATTTGCCTTAACCATACCACATTTCCCGCAATGTTGGACATAAAAGGTCCAGCCATATAGTAGGTTTTTACCCAGTCTTGTTGTAACTGTAATAAACATTCGTTCATTGAAAATAATACCTTCATGTAATTTTCAGACAAATATCTGCAGACAATGGATACACAGGTCATAATTAAAAAACAATATTCAATTTATGCATCTTGCTTTTACCAACAACATTTGGCCAAAAAATATGTCAATTCTGCATCATTTAAGAAACATTAATACTGAGTAGCTTCATTTGACATGAAAGTACACTGCCCTCAATAATTATTGGCACCCCTGGTTAAAATGTGTTCTTTAATTTCTAATAAATTCAGTTTTTAAATTCAGGCCACAATGAGAAAAAAAGAGGAAAATCCAACCTTTAATTTCAGTGTCTTTATTCAGTGGGAAAAAAAATCCCACATTAAGAAATAATTCTTTTACATCAAATCATGAGTGCCACAATTATTAGCACCCCTGATGTTAATACTTTGTGCAATCCCCTTTTGCCAACAAAACAGCACCTAATCTTTTCCTATAATGTTTCACAAGGTGGGAGAATACAGAAAGAGGGATCTTCGACCATTCCTCTTCGCACAATCTCTCTAAATCATCCAGCGACCTGGGTCCTCTCCTCTGCACTCTCCCCTTCAGCTCACTCCACAGGTTTTCAATGGGGTTGAGGTCTGCGGACTGAGATGGTCATGGGAGGAGCTTGATTTTGTGTCTGGTTAACCATTTCTGTGTAGATTTGGCCACATGTTTAGGGTCATTATCTTGCTGAAAGACCCAGTGACGGCCCGAATTCAGCTTTCGGGTAGAGGCCACCAGATTTTGATTTAAAATGTCCTGGTATTTCAAAGTGTTCAAGATGCCATGCACCCTAACAATGTTCCCAGGACCTCTGGAAGAGAAACAAGCCCACAGCATCACCGATCCTCCCCCATACTTCACAGTGGGCATGAGGTGCTTTTCTGCATCCTCATCTTTTGTGTTCTGCCAGACCCACTTAAGAGTGTTTGTTGCCAAAAAGCTCTATCTTGGTCTCATCTGACCAAAGAACACGGTCCCAGTTGAAATCCCAGAACCGCTTAGCGAACTCCTGAGGTTCGTTTTTATGATTGTGAGTGAGAAAAGGTTTTTTCCGTGCATGCCCCCCAAACAGCTTGTTGGCATGTAGATAGCGCCTGATGGTGGTCTTGGAGACTTTGTGACCCCAAGATGCTACCATTTGTTGCAATTTTTTAACAGTGATCTTTGGAGAACTTTTTATTTCTCTAACCATTCTCCTCACTGTGCATGGTGGCAAAATAACCCTGCGTCCTCGTCCAGGCTTGTTTACCACTGTTCCAGTTGTTTTAAACTTCTTAATTTAATGATTCCTCTGACAGTAGATATGGGCAGGTGCAGGCGAGTGGCTATTTTCTTGTAGCCATTGCCTGACTTGTGTGTCGACCCTCACATCTGCCTTACTTGAATGGTGTGTTCCTTTGTCTTTCCCATGTGTCACGTCATATTTATACCCCAGGGAGACAGGAAGTGATGAATTACTAATTAAATGTTCCTAGATACTCTGATCAACTTTATAAACTACTGTAGAAATGACAGAAATACTTCAATCACATTTATTTCCTAGGAATTGTTCGGGGTGCCAATAATTGTTGAACAAGTGATTTTATGAAAAAAAATTATTTCTTAGTCAGGGATTTTTTTCCTCTTAAAATTCACTTGAGTTGAAGGTTACATTTTTCTACAGTTTTTAGTGTGAGAGTATGCTTCTGCAATAAAAATTGAATTTATTTTAAGGCTTTTAACACATCTTAACCAGGGGTGCCAATAATTATGGAGAGCGCTGAATATTTAAAGAACACTGCAGAAAACGTGATGAGGAGGCAGAGGTCCTTTCCTTCCTATTTTGATTTCATTATTCTATCCACTGTGGTTAGTTTTTCCCGTCCTGCTCATCCAGAGAAATCCACAACAATATTGGGTTCCGTGGGGTAGCAGTGAAGACTACATGACTCTGCACCACCCCCAGAGATACGGGAGCGAGTCACTTGTCACCATAATGGAAGCTTCGGCCCCAGCAACAGAAAGCACACCGTTCACTCCCAACTGTTAATAAAAGCTTCTCTCCGGAGTGTGCATGAGTTGTGATGAGGGTTCAGCCTTTTGCTAATGAACAAAAGAAAAGAAAACTAGAGGCTACAAGCTCATTGCAATTAACAATGGTTGCAGCTGAGGTAACCTTGTGCTTGTGTGTGTGTGTGTGTGTGTGTGTGTGTCTGTGGGTTTGTAAATGTGTGTACACAAAACCGCATGCGTGCCAGTGTATTTACACATGATTAAAGTGTATCATTGTATGCCTTAGGGCATGTGCATTAATCAAAAGGACACTTTTCTCCAGCCTTTTTGAGCAGTAGAGAACGCACTACCTTTGACCTTGGTGTGAATAAGCATTGCTGAGGCATAACTTGTTAGATCAAACTTTGTGAAGTAGAACCTCTCAGGAGCTTTGTCCAGCTAAAGCACTGGCTCAGCCTAGCAGCACACTAAGGCCTCTGCTTTGGCCAGCTGCAGACAGTAGTGCCATACACATTGCCAAAATGTTGCTGAGCGATGGAGGGAATTCCCTGCTTCAGTGTGGTGCTGTCTGTCCCAGAAGAAGCTGCACAGTGCAGCTTAAGCACACACCGAGCATTTTAAGTGTTAGAGAATATGTTTCCAGCTCATAAATATAATAGGGTATCAATAATATGGAATACACTGACAAAAATGGGTAAAATATTTAGCTTAATTGTCTGTAAGGTGATCTTGGTTACTTTTTATTCTTTCTACAGTGATCTTTTGTATCTTGAATAGTCATGGGGTAATTACCTCGCCTGCAGCAGAGTCAGCAGGGCAAGGTATTGAAATCAGTGAGGTTTATTTGTTTGTCTGTGTGTTAACAATTTAGCATCTACAAGGTTCAGCAGCAGTCACATCTTGCCGGACAGCGTTAACGGACGTCCGACAGAGAGAAAAATTTCAATCCGTTCCTCTCCGTTTGCATACGTTTCACTCGGTGAATGAGTATCGTTTCAGGCGAGACCTGTTCAATCTGCCAGAAGGTTTTGTGCATTTTGAGCCTCAAGCAGCAACAGAGATGACTTTCACCACCGGATAATTTTCTTTCTACCCGTTGGATGTCCATTAACGCAACCTGGCAAGTTGTGACAGTTGCTATACACCGAATGACTTGAAACATTCACAGTGGGCTGGCACTGGTCCGTAGATGACCTGATTAAATTTTGGGGGTGATCAGATCAAGGCCAAGGTCGTCTGATATGTCAAAAAAAAAATTTTTTTCTTCCACTTCATCACATCGACTTCAAACCAAAACCAAAATGTGCACGTTTCAATTCTGCATCCAACCACAGAGTCCGTAGCACTTGGGGGTTACATGCAGCGGCGGCTCCTGAACTGGCAATACGGGAGGCTCAAACAATCCCTTAAAATTAATGACTGGTGATGACCTGTTTTCAATCATTCATTTAAATTACCATAACAGAAACTCTGAAAACTATCTAAATCATCAGATGTGGCCAGTTTTCATTTATAACGCATACTGATTACGACTCCAGACTTCTCACGCTTCTATTTACTCAGGTTGGGGTTGGAAGCAATGCATTTGTTTCATGATTGTTTAAATGAAATAAGATAATTTGAAACGTCTTTATGCAATTCCATTGCTTCAAACTCCACCATGCAAAAGTACTTAAATTCCATGAGAAAATCTCTTACATACGCGTAGATAGAATAATTGCTGTCTACAGCAGAGGAACGTAAAAATGCCACTTAAACTCATGCCGAATGCATGAGAGTTGACAGGTATGCGTTATTAATGAAAACTGGCCGCATCAAATCTAAATGAATGATTGAAAACAGGTCATGAACAATCATTAACTTTAAGGGATTGTTTGGGCTTCCCCTGTTGCCAATTCACGAGCCGCCACTGGTTACATGTCAAGGGGGTCAAGGTCATTGGTGAAAATAATATATTTTCCATCATAACTCAAAAACAGTTGCAGATAGATGTTTACAATAATGACCATATAGGAACTCCTAGATGGGCTTTTATTTGACACCCACCTTTGACCTTAAAATGAATTTGAAAAGTCAAACTGAAGGTCACAGATTTTCAAAGGACTTTAAGTTGAAAACGGTTCAGATCCAACTTATGATATTGAGTCAATATGAAAAGCACTGAAAATGCTGGCAGGCGAGGTTTATTTTGTCAGGAAAAAGTTGTATATATTGTAAAAGAGACATTGTTGTAAATACCATTTCGCGAAGCTGAAGACCTATTGTTATTGCTTTTTTGTGGAAACGGGCTCAGTTATGGACTCACTTGAATCTGAGAGATTTGTAGAGCTGTTGTTCTTTGGTTATTAGTTACTAACCTACTAAGTGCCTGCCGGTCCCTCTCTGAGGGCTTTGACTTGCAGCCACAGTTCCTTTCTGGTGACACTGTTTTTTTGGAGTTTTGCATTTCCTGAGCGGTTTTTATGCTCAACGCACCTGTAATTCAGTCATTAAGTATCTGGCCCCTTTGAAACACTTACTATCCTCATCATGCTTTGAAGACGTTCCTGGCAATGTGCAGGTAATTAGACCTCTTCTATGCAGATGCAGCTATGTAATATTTAAATGAATAGGAAATACCCGTGTGGATGCTTATGTAATGGTGGTTTAGAAACCTCAAAGTTAAAGCAATGTTTCATGGATTCTTCCAAAGTGTTGCCCACCCCACATACACCTCACAGAGAAACGGAGGAGGGTTCAGAGCTCAACTGATATTTAAATGGGAACAAGGGAGGATCTTGAAGATGGTGAAAGGAAAGATAGAAACCTGATTTGTTTCAAGAGAACCCAGTAAAGGGGACATACTCACTGGTGGTGCGTTGTCGATAGTGTTCTGTACGGCTGCTGACAGGCCCTCCTTCATCATCTGGGTCAGATCAAAAAACTCATGCTTCTGGTCAATCTCAAACAGCCCGAGGAGTTTCCACCGCTGTCCCAGCCTCCTCCACAACCGCCTTCTCCTTGTGCGTGAACGACGATTTCCTGGCATCTCAATCTAATATACATGTAGACAAACTTCAGACAGCGCTGAAAAGTCCGAGGCAAATAGAAACATACAACTGCATTTTTGTTTGCCACATGTTGGCTATGTACCATGGTTATGCCTTCAAGGAGGATGTTTCGTTTTTCAGCCAGTAAACCTTTAGGCTGCTAAATGACTGACAGACAGGCCAACAACTGACAGTTATGCTAAAACTTGGATGTCCACTACATGTCCTTGTACCAATGTGAAGAAACAGCAACAGCCTGGAACACTGACACACAAACATAAACCCTGTTATTTCCTAGTCCACAGCCAGTCATAAGCCTACAGCAAATTGCCTCATTTTAGTTTTCTGATTGATTTGAAAACCTGCATGGAGTCACTTAAAGAGGCCACATAATACTTTTGGATGTTTTTTTTTTACTTAGTTACATAGCTTTCTGGTGCAGGTAAACCATGGAGACCATAAGACATTCCTGTCTTCTTTTCTGGAGACAGTCTCCATTTTTCTAAGCCTGTCCCTGGCTAGCACTGTCCACGGAAATGTCATAGTTTTTACAATACGTTCAGGACAACTGCAAATTGTTAAATAATAGCCTGGCTATGCAATGTCACAATAGTGACAGCACAGAACCACAATTTGCAATGTCAATCTTGTGTTTTTTGTTTTGACCAAGAGGGAGCAGCTGCTGGCTATAGCCGCCTGTTAGCTTGTCTTTCTCTACTGACTCCGTGCCAAGTTTAAGAGAACAATAACTTTGGTAACGCTAGATCACGTTATCACAAAGACTTGTCTCTTGTTGACGACTTGGTATCACCGACTTATTTCACAATAAGGTAATCAAATTCGAGGTAAGGCAGCTATTTACGTAATACTGATATAAGTAGCATTTGTAATTTTGTTCAAAGGGGCTGAAGGTAACGTAACCAATAGTTTAACTCCACTGCATACTACTTGCGCCAAATCCTAGATTTACTGCAATAGCCCATTTGCAAAGTGTAGCAAGCTGACAAAATGACTTACCAGCTAAGGTAGGTGAGCAGGCTTTGCAGGACTCTTTTTTTCAGAGATACCTCACTAATGTATTTGAGTCCAATACGTAGACATACCATGTCTTCTCCCATGACAGTACTGTAAAACCTGATTTTTTTTGCACTTTTAATAAATTAATAGTGACGGTAAGTGTCCAATATATTCAATCTGTCACATTATAGTTTGTCACAGCTCTATATTTTCCAGGGTCAAACTACACGGCAAATTTAATTGTCCCATTCTTATAACCCACAGAAAATAATATTGGTCATATTGACTGCTGATTCAGAATTGTGCCTGGTTTTCATTTTCAAAATCAGGTCACCATAATGTAAAACATCTGTAAAGTTACAAAGCCCTGAGTGCACACCAGAGGGAGTTATTCTCTTTGACAAAAATCACAGCTGCGAACTGCCTGAAATTCCTCTTAGAGGACACATTTCCCCAGGTGGGTTGCTCTGACCTATATAGCAGCCTAGGTTGTGTGTAAAATAAAAATGGTTGGTGTCCAAAAAAAAAAAAAAACCTCCTCAAAATAAAACAAATCAGTCCCACCTTCCAATATGTCCTTTCTCTTTCTTTACTCGAGATTGTTTTCTGCCATTAGCTATATTTTAAAATTACGTTTCCCAGCGATAGAAGGTCAAAAAATATGTTTATGTTGACCGTTTGAAGTTAGCTCTTTTACTAATTTTCCAATGGCTGATAATCGCAACTGGGCATGTGCACAAAATAAACTTCATCACCCTTATTATGTCTCAGAATCTTTGGTTCTGTCTTCAAAGGAAGGATTTTTCAAAATGGCTCAGTGCAATATTTTCTTGCATGCTGGCAGAAAGGGTCCATAAATCAGGTATGTAACCAGCTAATCAGCTTTATTTGTGAGCTAAATGCTAGAACAACACTAACTCCAACATGGGATAATGATTTATTGCTAACCACTGAATGTAGACGGAGCAATGACTCTCTGACGGAATCTTCATGAAAATTTACACACATGGACTGTGAGCTCTCCACATACATATAAACAGTTCTGTGAGCAAGGTCATATGCAAAGGTTTAAGATACTGCAACTAATTTTCCTGGTGAAAGTGTTTCATTCTGTATGTTTACATCACTACCAACAAAACTTTTGGGGAAAAGGACCCGATTTTCAAAATGCAGGCCTTTAGAAAGTGAAATGTTGAGGTTGATCTCAACTGAAACTGAGTTTGTTACCGCAACGTATTACTGTTGGTGTCAACTATCGAAAACACAATTAGTGTTGCAGCTAACAATGGCAGCATCTATAGAATCCATGGGAGCTCTTGGTGAACATGGTCAAAATAACAAGATATTTACGATCGTATTGACTCAACCAGACAGAACAACAGTGATGGCAGCGAGACTTGTCTATAACAAATAATGGAAGGGCATTAAGACAAGACAAGATAGAGTCGTCCGCGATCAGCCAAATCCATTGCACTTCTATTCAGACAGTGAGTAGAACGAGAGCTTTCAATTTGGTTAGCAAGCCCAGTTTGAACAAATGGATGTGCTTTCCACTCAGCTTTTGCATGTCCTGGACACAAACTAATGGTGATCAATTTTAAAGTGCACATATTAAGTGAATTTTCATTGGTCATTATGGCATTCTTGAAGTCTACTAAAAAAGGCTTAAATGCGTCATTGTTAAAAAACAATTCAGTTTTCTCATGCAGCGGTATCTGTCCGTGAAATGCTCTGTTGAGGTCCTGCCCACGCCCTCCCGAAAACCAAATTGTGCAGCGATTGGTCAACTTGATCACTCATTTGTGATTGGTCCACCATTCATGCATGTGTCAAAAATGTCACACCACTTACCATAAATGGATTTCCGCTACAGAGAGTAAATGCACTTTAGAAACAAATACCGAAGTAGCCTTGAGGGCGCAACCCCCAGAATTGAACGACGTACCAAACTATCTTCTTGGCATGAAAATTCAATTGGTGACATCACCAACTGATTTAAAACATGGCCAGAAGCTATTAGGGCATTTCGGTCAGCTCTGGAGCAGGGTTATTATAGTTAACGAAAACTAAGACTAAAACTAAAACTAGCTGTGAAAAAATAATTTAGTTAACTGAAATAAAAATAAAAATTTCAATTAAAAAAGATGGAAACTAAATAAAAACTACAATGAACAATACAAAACTAACAAAAAATAAACTGAATTGCAGATAAAATCAGCTTCGTTTTCGTTGATCATTTTGTTTTCTCCCGCGAATACTGTCCTGTTCAGTCAGAGATAACCAGTTGCTTCCAGAGGGGGGAAGCATAGCGGATATCAGCTGCTGTAGTTGCTGCATGCGTCAGCCGAAGATGATGCTTCATGCGCATAATTCAGCGCCGTCGTATAGGGGGGAAAGGTGATGACAATTCTAAGGGCTCACAGTCCATTGGGGCCCACAAAACCCACAGTAGCTGCCTTGACAAAATTATTTTGCATAGATTTACCTAATATTAATACTAATGCATCAGTGTTTAAACAAAGCCATTAAGGCAAGCAATATTGATGAAATACAGAAAAAAAAAAAGAGTTCAACTTTTGTCTCGTCAGTCCACAGAATATTTTCCCAAAAGTCTTGGGGATCATCAAGATGTTTTTTTGGCAAATGTGAGACAAGCCTTTGTGTTCTTTTTGGTCAGCAATGGTTTGCATCTCTCCAGTCTCTTTCCTATTGTTGAATCATGAACACCGACTTTAACTGAGGCAAGTGAGACCTGCAGTTCTTTAGATTTCGTTCTGGGTTCTTTTGTGACCTCCTGGATGAGTTATTGATACGCTCTTGGAGTAATTCGCCACCGTTTCTGCAGCTACAGCGGGTTTTGTGACTATTCGGAAAGCCTTTCAAGAAGTAATCCAGTTGTAATTCAAAAGCCATTATTCTATGGTTAATGGGCATGATATTTCTGACACATGCTCTTAGCAATTGGCCAATCGCAGCAGACTGCATTTTAAGGGAGGAGACCTTAAAGATGTAGGAAGCAAAAAAGCTGGTTTCATACTAAGTGAGCCTGGGGTGCTGTACATTTAGCCAAAACAGCTGTGATCAGGTTCTTTTTGACCATAAAGTGCAAATTTTTAGAAATTAACTGCAAAAATGAAAATATTAGACTGGAAATTGGGCATGATATGGCCTCTTTTTCAGTTCAACATATTTTGTTCGGCAGAAAACTGTCCCAAAGCCACTTTACATTGGAATGGAATGACTAGAGAGCAGAAACAAAGCCAAAACCTACAAAAAGCAAGGACTTAAAGGTAAATAAATGGGGGGAAAATGCTATAAGGATAACTTGGTTTCTACCACACTCGCTCACAGAAATAGGGGGGGGGGGGGGGGGGGGGGGGAGAGAGAGAGAGAGAGAATTCTTGCCTTAGCTATATGAGAATTATGATACACAATACCTGGCTATTGCAGTGTCCTTACCTGGAAAAGATAAGAGCCCGAAACAATGCCACTGCAGCATAAATTGACGACAAATACAAAACGCATCATCGATCACCACTGGCATTGTGGCCTGTGTCCCCAGATTAAAATAACACTGGCATGACCATAATACTGTGAAACTAATAGTGAATAAATACAGAAAATTAATCACTATACGAATTTTAACTTATCCTGGAAGAACCTGGCCGGCATATATTTTTGTACAATGACCGTGAAATTACATGAATGAGCACGAAATCCGTTCTTGATATGCGGTGTGTTTGAGATTGAGATGGCACCACAGCTTCCTGAGACTGCTGGGGTTAAACTGGAAAACGTGATGAGCCTACGTTTACATGTTGAGAACCCACGAACAGTCCACATTTAAAATGAGTGGTTGTACCGCTGCAAGTGTCTGACTTTCCTAATATAGTTAGAAAATGTAACACATCTCACCTACCTCAGGCTGACTCATTGCAGCTTTTCATCGGATTTCTTTCCAGAAAAAAAAAAACTGCGGTCAGATTTTTCAAAATATGCTTCTCATTGTATTTGGAAAAACACAGACTTCACAGAGTTCTCTCGTCAAGCATCAACAGCATCCGCTCAGCTCAAACCAGTAAAGCAGTATGTCCACGCAAGGGAACCGCCACTTCTCATCTGGCAAGTCGTCATGACGGGGAACAGAAACGGTGTATTGATGAATGTTCAGACATACTCAGCACGTTTTATTATGGGCTGTACCAAATGTAAACTACACGGCGCAGGGGTGTACAGGCGAATGAATACGTTCGTGGTCATTGTTCGATAGTGAAACAAGACCAAAAACGCATAGCTCATTGGCAAAACATCAAGTTCACGGAAAAACTGTATTGCGCGCATATCGTAATTTCCCCAATTCACAGAACGTACACGAGGAACGATTTTTCCGTCGGTATGTTTTCCCATGCTATGCAGTATCGTCAGCACTGACGGTAAATCCAAAAAGTTATTACAGCCAAATTTGCCCTCGCCTCATCTGCAGAAGTCATTAACTGCTACAGAATTTTCATTCTTTCGCTCGTTCGTTTATTCACTGCCAACAATGTATATCCAGAACATAACAGACTACAAGACCTTCAAGTTTCATATTACATTCAGTGTGAATGTAAATTACAGATGCACATCCACCGTCCCAACCTCGGAGCAACAAAAACACCTATTTCAGAATCATGTTAACGTGCGAAGCGATCAAACAGCCCTTGGCAAAAACAACATATAACACACCAGACTTCAACTCAGTTTTCACATCATCAGCTTATGATGAGAATTCCTCAGCAGGTTTACACGGAAGTCGACTTTAGGAAAATTAATTTTTTTTAAAAAACATTAAAAGGACATGATTTTACTGCTCATACCGTTTATATTTTCTTCAGAGTGTACCGCAACAAGACAATTCACAAGTGCCCCATTCCAGAGTGTTCAGGTTTTACAGGAATTTCTAGGTGGGTCATTTAGCAGCAGATCTGCAAACAAATTGTTACACCAAATGCTACACAGGCCACATTTGCAATTCTGCTTTTATAATAATGAACCATTCTCATTTAATATATTACCAAATTTACGCAAACACCTGTAATTTCATCAAGTTTTAAGTATGAAATACATTTTTAATTTTATAAAATCGTTGAACAGACAGGGTAGTAAAAGAGTATATTATGACAAGCGCAAGTTGCGCCTTGAAGCTCATTATACAGCTTCACTCCTGATGTTTGAAAACTAAGGGATACCATGGTCCTGTCCTTTAATGGGTTGAAATGAACATGTATATTGTCACTCATTCAATTGTTTCAACAACAATGTAGATTCTCTCTGGAGAAATAAAACATCAGGTTGATTGTATAGGGTTAGTGAGGTCTTGCTGTAATATCTCTCGAAGTGGGCTCTAAATATTTAAGCCAATTTAAGATGACGTGAAGTAAACCTCGAAAGGGTGCCAGTCTCCATGTGAATCAGAATATTTCAGTTCACTAATAATGAAGCATGCGCCATGATCCAGGATTGATGCATATGGGCGGATATCCAGCTGAGTCATACTGGGAGTGGCAGTGGGATGGGAGCTAAAGTAAACAAGATTAGAAAGAAAATACTGCAGACCAACAGGGTGCAGGGAGGTTCACATTTGCAATTCCAATAGTCCAACACAAGTGAACTCGGACATACCAACATCATCAGTGATTGCACCCTCTGCCTCTCTGTTCAGCATTCAAGAAATAAAGAAAAAGATGGGAGATGACTTACTCTCTGGTTAAAGTTTTGCTTTCTGTAGGAAGGCAAATACCTTAGGAAATCAAAGCAACAGCACTTCAGGGAGGAAGGGGCAATATATGGTTCTGTATTTGCCAATGCACATGGTACTCTAAGGTAAACAGTGCAAGTTTATAAGCTGATTTTTTAATGTCTCCATTTCATCATATAGCTTCTTTAAAAATATGATCACTTTTCCTTGAACAATTCTGGTTTGCATTTTAATCATGCAGGTTGCAGTTAGCATTTTAACTGATAGGACATATGACTGCCTTTCATAAAAGGTTAGGTGGGAGGAGCAATCATACACCAATCAGCTGTAACATTAAAAGCTACCTGCCCAATAGTACATGTCCCTCGTGTCCTCAAAACAGCTCCGTAAAATTAACGTCCACTTGAATTCTGGGACCCAAGGTTTCCCAACGGTATCATACTCCTTTCACCAACTTGCTTCTTCCTACAGAGCACCCTGCTGTCATATCTTCCCCAGTTAAATGATGCACGCATAACTCGTTGATGCACATGACATACAACCCCAATTCCAAAATAGTTAGGACAAAGTGTAAATTCTGAATAAAATCAAAATGCAATGACTTTCAAATGACACCAGCCAGTATTTTATTCACAAGAGAACAGAGATAACATAGCAAATGTTGAAACTGAAAAATCTTACAATTTGATCCACAAAATGAGTTAGTTTCAAATTTGATGGCTGCTACACATCTCAAAAAAGTTGGGACAGGGGCCTGTTTATCATGGTGCAGCATTCCCTCTTCTTTTTAACACAGAGTGGAGGCGTCTGGGCATTGAGGAGACAAGTTTCTTGTGTTTAGCCATTGGAATTTGATCCCACTCTTGTTTAATACAGGCTTCGAGCTGCTGGAGAGTTTTGGGTCTCCTTTGATAGACTTTTTGTGTCATTATGTGCCAAGTGTTCTCAGTGAAAGATCAGGACTGCAGACAGGCAAGTTCAGCACACAAACTCTTCTAGTACAAAGCCATGCTGTTGTAATAGCTGCAGTATGTGGTTTTGAATTGTCCTGCTGAAATACACAAGGCCTTCCCTGGTATAGATGTCATCTGAAGGGGAGCAAATATTGCTCTAAAACCTTTATATACCTTTCAGCATTCATGGTGCTTTTTAAAACATGCATGTGTCCCGCACCATACAGTGCTGGCAAAAAGTATTGGCAATTCTGTCAGATAATGCTCAATTTCTTCCAGAAAATGATTGCAATTACAAATGCTTTGGTATTAATATCTTCATTTATATTGCTTGCAATGAAAAAAAACAAAAGAGAATGAAAAAAGTCAAATCAATTATCATTTTACACAAAACTCCAAAAATGGGTCGCACAAAAGTATTGGCACCCTCAGCCTAATACTTGGTAGCACAGCCTTTAGACAAAATAACTGCGAACAACCGCTTCCCGTAACCATCAATGAGTTTCTTACAATGCTCTGCTGGAATTTTAGACCATTCTTCTTTGGCAAACTGCTCCAGGTCCCTGAGATTTGAAGGGTGCCTTCTCCAAGCTGCCATTTTGAGATCTCTCCCAGGTGTTCTATGGGATTCAAGTCTGGACTCATTGCTGGCCACTTTATAAGTCTCCAGTGCTTTCTCCCAAACCATTTTCTAGTGCTTTTTGAAGTGTGTTTTGAGTCATTGTCCTGCTGGAAGACCCATGACCTCTGAGGGAGACCCAGCTTTCTCACACTGGGCCCTACACTACGCTGCAAAGTTTGTTGGTAGTCTTCAGACTTCATAATGCCATGCACACGGTCAAGCAGTCCAGTGCCAGAGGCAGCAAAACAACCCCAAAACAACAGGGAACCTCCGCCATGTTTGACTGTAGGGACCGTGTTCTTTTCTTTGAAGGCCTCATTTTCTGTCCTGTAAACTCTATGTTGATGCCTTTTCCCAAAAAGCTCTACATTTGTCTCCTCTGACCAGAGAACATTCTTCCAAAACGTTTTTGGCTTTCTCAGGTAAGTTTTGGCAAACTCTAGCCTGGCTTTTTTATGTCTCTGGGTCAGAAGTGGGGTCTTCCTGGGTATCCTACCATAAAGTCCCTTTTCATTCAGACGTTGACGGATAGTATGGGTTGACACTGTTGTACCTTCGGACTGCAGGACAGCTTGAACTTGTTTGGATGTTAGTCAAGGTTCTTTATCCACCATCCGCACAATCTTTCGTTGAAATCTCTCGTCAAATTTCCTCTTCCATCCACATCTAGGGAGGTTAGCCACAGTGCCATGGGCTTTAAACTTCTTGATGACACTGCGCACGGTTGACACAGGAACATTCAGGTCTTTGGAGATTTTTTTTTTCTTTATTTGTTATAGAGGGACAGTGTACATTAATTAACATTTTACAAAGAAAATGTAAATGCACCCAATTTTAGCCAAAAGGCTAGTTTCCATTGGTAGTCCCCCTGCCAGAAGGAGCATGGCAAAGTTACCTATTAATTAAAAAAAATAGATTACAAGCAAAAGAGCAAACAAAAAAATAGAACAATTACAATTTTGTATAAAACAGATGCGTTACAATTTTATCTGTTACAATTTCTTTCATTTCTACAAGATGGACTTGTAGCCTTGAGATTGCCCGTGCTTCCTCACAATTTTGATTCTCAAGTCCTCAGACAGTTCTTTGGTCTTCTTTCTTTTCTCCATGCTCAGTGCGGTACACACAAGGACACAGGACAGAGGTTGAGTCAACTTTAATCCATTTTCACTGGCTGCAAGTGTGATTTAGTTATTGCCACCACCTGTTATGTGCCACAGGTAAGTAACAGGTGCGGTTAATTACACAAATTAGAGAAGCATCACATGATTTTTCAAAGGGTGCTAATACTTTTGTAAACCCCCTTTTTATGTTTGGTGTGGAATTATATACATTTTGCTTTTTGACAATTCTTTTTGTCGTTTTCCATTGAAGATAAAAGAAATGAACATTTTAATATCAAAGCATTTGTAATTGCAATAATTTTCTGGGAAAAATTGAGCATTATCTGACAGAATACTTTTTGGCCAGCACTGTATGCACTAATGCATCCTCTTACCATCAGAGATGCGGACGTTTGAACTGAACACTGATAACAGGAGGGGTGGTCTTTCTCCTCTTTAGCCCGGAGGACACGACGCCCATGATTTCCACCAAGAATGTCAAATTTGAACTCGTCTGACCACAGGACACTTTGCCACTTTGCTACAGTCCATTTTATAGGAGCCTTGGCCCACAGAACACGGCGACACTTCTGGATCATGCTCAACAGTGGCTTCCTCCTTGCATGACAGAGTTTTTGGTGGCATCTGTAGATGGCACAGCAGACTGTGTATACAGACAGTGGTTTCTTGAAGTATTCCTGGGCCCATTTAGTAATGTCAATAACAGAATCATGCTGGTGAGTGATGCAGTGGCGTCTGAGGGCCTGAAGAACACGGGCATCCCTGACGCATAATGATTTTTCCAGTTTCTCTGAATCTTTTGATGATGTTATGCACTGTCGTTGATGAGACCTTCAAAGCCTTCACAATTTGACGTTGAGGAACATTGTTTTTAAAAGTATTCCATGATTTTTTTATGCAAGCCTTCACAAGTTGGAGAGCCTCTGGCCATCTTTACTTCTGAAAGACTCAGCCTCTCTAAGACATCCCTTTTATAGCCAATCATGTTACACACCTGGTGCCATTAAACTTAATAACTTGCTAAATGTTCTGTCAGCTGATTCTCTTTCATATTAATTGCTTTTTCACTTGTGTCCAAACTTTTGCACCAGTTGCAGCCAGAAAATTTGAAATAAGCTAATTTTGTGGATAAAAATGGAAAATGTCTCAGTTTCAATGTTTGAAATGTTATCCATGTTCTATTGTAAATAACATATTGGCTCATGTGATCTGAAAGTCATTGCATTTTTATTTCAGTCACAATTTACACTTCGTCCCAACTATTTTGAAATTGGGGATGTAAAAAAATGACAGGCTCTGGACCAGATGACTTGCTTCAATTGCTCCAAGGTCTACTTCCGATGCTCACTGACCCATTGTAGGCGCTATTAGTGGAGGAGCGGAGTTAGAACGAGCACTTCGACTGGTCTGCGGCCGCAAATTACCATCAGCAGCCGCAGATTGCAAAGCACTGTATGCTGCCACAATCCTTGCATAATTATCATTAAAGTTCTGTGCAACTTGTGCCACAGAAGCCCTTCTGTTGATTGAGACCAGACGTAACAGCCTTCATTACCCTTGTGCATTTAAAGCCTGGGCAACAAACACCTTGTTGTGTTCCTGACCAGAAATAAAGTGCAGAAGCAGAGTCCAATAGGTAGGTTTATTGACAGCAATATGGACATTTTTGGGGATGAAACCCCAGAAGAAGAAGCAGGGATGGAACAAATGTATTAGGTGAAGCTGAGCCGCCGATTTCCAGCCAATGGCTTCCAGGATAACAGTCAGGTGGAGTACACACTTCGCCAGTTCCAAACTGTCCCACGGGGAGATGGAGTTGCTTGAGGGGAACTAAGTTCTCATCCTGATGACAGTAGAAGGATCAGGAGCTTGTTCCTAACAAACTTGAATGATGAACAGCCTTGGAAGGGCTAACATGAAGGCGGTCCTAATCCTAGATATTGATTAGGCTTGGGAGCTTCTTCCCAATAAACTGGACAGAGAAACTGACTTGAGCCGGGTTAACTTGTGCAGTTCCAATCCTGGACCCTCGAGCGGGCTTGGAAGCTTGTTCAAGTTAAGTCTGTAAAGAGGAAACCTTCCATGAATTGCTGTCATTAAAAATTACTTTACACTTCATAAAGACAAACAGGTCTTACAATGAATACGGACTGATTCTAAGCAGAAATAGCACATTACAATCCAGCAAATTGCAATTCAAAGCAGGATGTTTAAATAAACATCACAGCCATTAGGAAATAACCATGAAACGAGACACAGACAAGGAGGGGAAGCAGGCAAAATTAAACCAATCAAAGGTGACATACTTCTAATGAACATGCAAGTAGCAGAACAGTAAGAGAAATGAAAGGCACTCACACGAGGGCTGTGACACTTACCACCACTTTATGGTTTGTCCCTCCTTAGACTCTGAGCACCCCACTGCTGACTCCGTGCACCCCAGTAGCCTTGCCACTTTGGAAATGCCATTACCCATTTATGCGGCTGTAAACAATCTGGCCTTCTGCAAAGTCGCTCAGATTCCAATGCCTTCAGATCCAACACATCAGATATTATATGCGCATTGACTGCTTGTTCATCGTCTAAGGTTTCTTTGCAGGTCTTGATATTCACTGTCGTTTGGAGTATATAAACATTATTTGCTTTATCTTTGAGAAGTTTTTTTGCTCATTGATGCTAATGCTAATTCAGTGTCTGTGAAAGCCAACTTCTACCAGGATAGACAAGGAACAAGATGATTTTTTCCCCCCCACAGTTCACCTCGCCTGGTGGATTTTACATTTGGACCTTTTCACAGGTTTGGTCCTTTCAAGCTAAATACAATCAGCATTCAGTACCTTGGCACTAGTAAAAATTGTTGGGAGTCCTGATGCATAATTGGCAACATATGCCGCCACCTCAGCTGACAGGATCCAACCTGGATGTAACATGCAATTTTGAGTTTTGTAATGATTAATTTTCTTGTTTAAAAAAAAAAAAACCCTCATGGATTGACGAAAAAGGGGAACTCTTTCAAAGTCAATTTTATTATTTATTTGTCTAATAGAGGGACAGCTAAAATGAGTGAGAGTGTGTTTCAGCCATGTGAGAGGGACATAATTCTGGTTGGTACTGCTTTGGAATCTAGCAGTAAGCTGTACTCGAATTTTAATGACTTTTCTCAGCGCCATGTGACTTGAGCACGGTTTCTAAATTAGAGGGGCCACGAATCCTGCATGAGCCATCACTGCTTCTGAATGCACCAAGGAATATGAGTCGCGAAAGAAAGCTTCATAATGTTTTCATTTTATTATTATACTTTGGTACCGTTTCACCCTCTCCTTCTTCACCTCCTCCTCCTGTACCTTCGTTGCCGTACATGAAGAAAGCCGGCTGTATAAAAGTAAATCATTGCAAGTGTATCATGAGTGATGGTTCCGGAGTAATTAACCTGGCTGCATTAGGGGATTCGGAAGGATATCTGGAACGCTTTAAATCAATCCAAGCTGCGAGGACTCCAGCAGGTACAGAGTTACTTCTCTCCTTCAGCCCGTGTTTGCCTTTCTCCGAGCCTGAAGATTTCGCTGGTACAGACTGCCTGAATGTTGCAGCATGCCTGATAGTCAGGTATGTGTTTCTGCCACGGTGGCTGGTGACAATGACGATGATTATGTCTGATGGGACATTTTCAAGAAATATCACCGGTGAGTACAGCTAGGTTAAAAATGATAATGTCTCCGTCAAAATAGGAGAGAGAGCAGTCTTAGTTGCCACAAAGGGAAAGGTCACTCATCCAACGCCAAGGCAAGATCTGAAATGGAGAGTTGGAAAAGCTATTTTGCGTGATGTTTATTCTGAGGACATCACACAAGACGGAGGGACAAGAAGTTAGTTTGAAATTCCAAAAGTATAATTTTGTGTCGAATAGAAGATAAAATTAAGTGTCTGAATTTTTTTCGGCAGTGCTATGCTAAGGAAATCTTAATATAAATCATTATGCAAATGTGTTATTATACTTATGCCAATAGCAGGGAACATTTCACCGGGCGTTAGATGTGTGTATTGTGTGTGTGTGCGCGTGTGTGTGTGTGCACATGGGAACTAAACCTATGCAGAAAATATGCTCTCACACTCAGATGCACAGCCACAGCATCATACGGTAGAATGAATATTGTGTGATGCGAGTTGCATGCTGGCAACAGGGACTGAGTGAAAAGCAGTCATAAGCCTAAGCCTGGAATAAATACGCACAAACATTATTTTAAACGAAGGAAGAAAGATGGTAGAACAAAGATTGAGAATGGCAGTAAACACTTGGTTATGTAAAGGGTAGAGACCAATATTCACAATGACTTAGTTGAGATGTTAGTTCTCGAAAAATCCAACTTGACAACTTATCCTGCACGCAGTCAAAATAGTGTTCCCAAAGTTTCAAGTGCACACCCACTTTAATTCCACACTGAAATAACGTATGAAGATATAAATAATAATCTATATGTGCCTGAAATTTAATTATTTCTTTTAGTGTTACATTCTGATGAGCTGCATCCATATTTTGTAAGAAAGGGTGAAAAGTGGGATAACTTGTCCTGCCCTCCCCAACACAACTTAATATGATGCATCATTGGATAGGTCTTGCAGAGTAGGTAAAAACTGGTTTTTAAAACTGTAACTTTTGCTTTAAACATGTGTAGTTATCTGCGCAATATAGAAGGATTATATCGACACATGGTATTGTGTTGCGTTAGCCATGATTCGTTTTAAAGCAGAGCACACTAAACCAGTGCTGACTGCGACTGTTGTCACACATAATTATGCAAGTCTCATAGTGATATGAAATGTTAATGTGCTTAATCATTATTTACCATTAGAATCTTTTGTTTTGTTTTCAAGGCATCGCAAAAATAACAGATATGCGAGTCGTTATATTAACTATGGGAGACATGAAGGAAATGAATTCCAATACAATGACAGCACTAAGACCCTGTCTGTCACGTACCCAGGTATGCATGCGGCTCCTTCGCCTCTTTGAAACAGTGTAAAGTGTGTAACAACTTTAGTCATTGAATTACGTAAACAGAAGTAATGCTGTATATTGGTCTTGATTTCCATTCTTTGCTACCTCTTTGACGATGCTTCAGCGAAACCGCCTGTTGAGCTTTCTTGTCTGAGAGAGAAAATGCAAATTGTATGACTTCCTTCACGTACAAAAGCCTTCCAGGTCAATGTGCAGTAAATATCTCTTTAGTTTATCCGTAAAATGTTTGGCCATATCTCAAAGTTGGATCTAAACAACATTTGTTCTAATTCCATTTTGTTATCCAAGAATTGTACTTGTGATGACAAAGCTTATATTAACTGATCCAAGTCTACTCCTTAGGTAAATCTAGAGTGCAGACCAAATGTACCCTCACCCAGTCTCCATTTCTCCTCAGTTCTGAGCAAAGGCCACCCTCAGACAGTCGTGCACTACCACTGTGGCCTTAGCCATTCTGTTGCCTTCTCTCAGCGTTTTGGTGGAGACATGCCCCTGGTGATTCAGGTGGACAGCCCATGTGCCTGCCCCAATGCCTGTGCCTTGGAGGATGTGGGCCCTGGCACAATCTTCCTCATCATCTTGAGCCTCAGTGCCACAGCCTACCTTATCTTAGGTAAGCTTTTAATCTCAGCTGTCCATCACTTTGTTTGGAGGAACTTTGTAAACTGAAGTGTGCTTACACAGGCAAACAGCCATTACTTAGGTCCTCTGGGGTAGCCAATTACTTTCAAGCGCAAGTGTTGATCCTGCACATCAGCAGCAATTGCTACACTGTCACTGGAGCTCAAATTTCACAATTTTTATTTTTAAAAAAACTTTTATTCTGAAGTGTTATCCATGGGCTGAAATATTTAATGTCAATATCTGAAAAAATTTTTGGGCACTTTCCTATTTGTTTCGCCATGATTTGTGCTGTCAACAAAAAAATTATTCGCAACCTCCACAGACATTATCGTTTTCTTTTTTTTAAGAAAATGAAACAAACTCCAACACCAAAACCAAAATGGCTGCCAATAGTTATTCAGGCCTTTGCAGTTTCTACCTTGGTGCAACAGGACTCCAAATTTCAGGCTCAGTTGAGAAATGTGCTCCTCACCTAATTGCCTTCTACCACATCACTACCTCTTCTCTGCGCCAGGTTCCTGTGCCCTGCGGCCCTTCCGGACCAGAAGTGGGGTCCAGATTGCCCCTGAAGAAAGCTTATGGTGCATGCTGTGCTACCTCTTTACAGAGAGGAAAAATAGGCCACGTCGGAGACACCTCTCTCTGAAGGAAGAGACACTGTAGACACGGGTCATACAGGCTGGGGGGAATGAAACAAAAATACAAAGCAGACATATCTGAGCTCTAAAGGTGGAGGCTGAGTTTTGGTAGCCTGGGAAATAATACCCTGTAGTTCTGTGTTGCACAAAGCTTTGCGTTCTCAGTTAAATTAATTTTGATCCTGCACTTTTAAGGCATACACGTTTCTTGCCCCTAGAGGGCCTCACAAGTCCATTTTTGAGGAATTGCAAACTTGAAACATTGATTCAGGTGTCTAGTAAAGCATAAATAAACATAATCGAATTCATAGTTTTATTGTGCATTTGGAAATATAACCTCAATGCATAATCTTCTCCAATGACAAATCAAATATGTTATGTCGTTGATGACAAATATCCCAACAGCAGTCCAGTCTGTGACGGTGGCTGTTAGAAAATTAAACATCTAAAATTTTGAATCACCCTCAGTGATTCTCAGTCCTAGTTGAAATGGCTATGCATATTCATATTAATATTTCTCTACATTGAAAATTAATTTTAAATTCATAAAAGAGAAAAAATTGAATTGATGAAATTATTGAATTAACTGGTTTCTGATTGGGAAAATCATAGGCACATGCAGTGCCCTCCACTAAAATTGGCACTGCTGGCAAACATTAGCTGAAAAGGCTGTAAAAAAATATGGTTGTTATTAATTTTCCTTAACATTTATTCAAAAATGAATCAAAAAAAGTTCTCTTCTTATTACATTAAAAGATGTGCAAAACTGTGATCTATGAAATTAAGGAATAACTTGATTTCTAAATGGTAAAAGTGTGGTCTAAAAGGTGGCGGTTTTTTAATGCTGAATTAAATAACAAATGAAATGACAACTATCCCAGCCTACATAGTGTATAACAGAAAAAACTCACAAAAAAGTAATTATGTCCCAACTGATTCACTATCACCATCATCTTTATGTTATTCAGAAAAAATGTCTGTTTTATTTATTTATTGCTATGCTTACTCTAAACCTTGTCATCACATAGTGTGCCAAACCAGTTTGGAATGCAACATATACAGGATCAGTACCAATTATTTTTAATTTTGTTTGATGTAATAGTAATCTGAATACCAATTTGTTTTAATATCTCAGGGCATTTGAGTGTTGTTGTGTTGTGCATTCCGAGATGCTTTTCTATTAAGCATCAACCAAGCAATTCTGCATTACTGCTGTTCACTGGATGTTTTTTTTTTTTTAAAAACACCATTCAGTTAAAGGGATAGTTCACCCAAAAATGGAAATTCACTCATCTACTCACCCTAACGCTAATTGAAGGGTCGGCGAATTTCTTTTGTCCTCAAAACACTCCTGGGCTTCCGAAGAAAAAAAGCATTGAAGACAAATTCTAATCAACTGAAATCAATGGTGGCCACTCTTTCAAGCATTAAAAAAAATAAAATAAAATACCTCCATACTCCTCCTGTGATGAATCCAAGAGTCCATAAGCCCCAACATTCAAATTTGACTTGAAAAAGTCATCTTTTTACCATTTTTTTGCCTAAATGTCCAATGTCCACTTAGCTAGGAGCCTTGTTCATCCTTTGGAGCTAGAATGTGACCTTCAAAAAGAGATAAAAAATTCATATTACACATACATGAGTTGCCAGCTGGGTCCCAGTAGAACAACCAACAGTGATTTTGAAAGTCCGACGAATATTATAATGTCTTTGCTCTGAATATAGCGTCATGTACTGCTAGTAGCTATGCTATTACTGAAAAGTAAAACCAGCTACAACGTAGCCAGCTAGTTTAACAAGATCCTACGACAAGCAATACAGTGTATATCAGGCCAACATCAATATTCTAGGTTAAATGAACACACTCTCTAGTCTAACATTGAAGCAGCCTGCCAGGCTACATAAAAAGCTTAGGGAAATGCTTGCAACTGAATAGGGCAGCTGTATGGGTGGGACCTCGATAATGCAGCTCAACCCTGTTCACTACTGCGCAGACTCTGACTTTACATGTGCAAGACTGCCGCGTCCATATGTAGGATATTTTGGGTCCGTTTTTGTTCAGTATTAGGACATAGGAACACGTACATCTTGATACAGAGTACTGAAGTGACCATGTCACAGCTACTTAGCCTTTGGTGTCAGAAGTAAAATCCTCATGGAAATTTATAATGGGGTTCAGACACTTTCTGGCATTCCTCAAACTTAATTTTATGCACCAGTTCGCTCCGAGATTAGCCTATGGGGCATACCGATGCAAGTGATCACATTAACTTGTCCTAAATGTTATGCTTTTCCATTTGTAGTCTAGTTAGTAATCCACTTTTGTGAACCACATGTCCATGACAAACGTGAGTAGCTCATGATTTGATCCCAGCCAATGACATACCTCTGTTTTATCAAACGTTCATAACTGAACTAGCCAATCAGTGATATAAATTGCCACTGGCCATCTCCTTGAAAGCAATAAATCAGCAACCAAGTGAAGTTTTTGCACAGCGGACTACTATTAGCTGGCTTATATGTGATGCATTAAAATCAACTGGTAATAAGTGAGTAGCAATCATCTCACCATTCCGCTTGCAAGATAGCATTTATATGCACCAAATATGACTAGCTAAGCCAGCTGGCTAGATGGCTAGTTCACTGGTCTAACCAGCTGTTTGCTCCCCAACTAAGCTAGCTATATTAGGTGGATATAAGTCAAGAGAACAATATCCATTTTTGTAAGCGTTTGTATTCCTTCATGCTTTGGTTTGTTTATTTCCCCAGCGATGAAATCAGGTACACTAATGTCTGGAAACCCAATTCCTGCCCACCTGTTAATATCCATGGAAAACTGGTTCTTTTGTTAGTTGTTAAAATCATTGTCGACTCCAACTGTTGATAATTTCAGCAGATGATCACGAGTCTTACTTTCGGTTTGGCTGTTTCCCCTCTTAGGAGCAGCCATGTTGCAGGACGTTTTGCCTTGCAGTTCAAACGAGAGGGTGCATTCCATTTGGAGAGTGAATTTTTGTACCTTCTATACCAGGGGTCTCCAACCCTGTTCCTGGAGAGCTACCTTGCTGTAGGTTTCTACTCGAACCCTAATTCAACACATCTGATTCAGCTCATTAGCAGCTCGTCAAGATCTGTGACTAGGAAAGCAGGTGTGGTTTGCTTTGGTTGGAGTGATAACCTTCAGGATGGTAGCTCTCCAGGAACAGGGTTGGAGACCCCTGCTATACAATGCAATACTGGTACCTCAACTTCACCGGCTGATTGGATGATTGCATGAAGAAGCAGGTGCGCTAGTGTTTTTATTGAAGTACTTAATCAGTACTTATTTTTAAAATTTTCCATAAATAAAAGATGAGAAAAATCTTAGATCAGTATTCATTGAGAATCAGAACAGTCCACACTTTATAAAACTTTATTTACATAATATCACAGCACAAATCTAATCAAGGTAGTGGATTAAACATTTCCATTTGCACCTATTCGAACCAATGCAAGATACTTTCTGCAGTAAAAGCACACGCAAAAGAATGACAGTGAAGTTGTTTATGAGGTACGCAACAAAGTTTTATTTTCCCCAAAATTTACATTTACATTCCCTCTTGAACTAGTCTTTTACAGAGATGAATACAAATATTTTTGATCCTCTAAATCATAGGTTTCCACCAAAGAGAACTAATTTGAAAGAGGCAGAATGTAAATCCTGCTTGTGATGAATAAAGCATGGGAATAAGTGATAATTAGAGCAATATCTGCGTTTTAAAAATCTGAACAATCATAAAAAATAGAACAATCTAAATATTTAGCTCTTAATACAATCTGTATATATCCATTTAGTACAGAAAATTATAAACCCCTCTGATTTTGTTTGTTCTACTACTATTTATTAAGGAAGGAGCTCAGAAATGTGAGCTCTTCTCTGTGGGAGTCCTGGACTCCTGTGCATAGCATGAAACCCTCGCAAAACAAGAAACAGAGGAAAATTTTTACCAAGCAAAATAAAAAATAATTAACAGTTTAAGTCATTGTTTTACCGTATGTTAAATGGACATTTTTTAAACACAACTAAAATTTAAGAAACAGAGGAGCTGGCTATATGTTTAGTCGGCATTCTGCGACTGGTTAGGTCATCAAATAATTTACTTGGGATGGTAGGGTCTCAAATCAACATTAGGATCTTTACAAATTAATATGTAAAATAATGAAAAACAAATTTTCTTTATTCTCATGAATGAATCATTGGTATATACCAATTATAAATTGATTTTCTACTTTTCCAAATTGGTCAATGAAGAAAAACAGTGGTTTTCCAGAAGCAAGACCAATATTGATCCAAACTTCCCTCTTTCCTATATATTTTTACTGTGTTCTCTTTCATGAATAATCTGCCATTTAGAATTCCAGAATCTCACAAGCATTATGTCTCAGGCCTCTCCTGGCCCCTTTACATGCTTAATTCTCTGAGCTTCAACAGAAACTCCTTACTCTTTTCAGCAAACATCTGCTCGTTCTCTGGGACTGAACTTTCAAATCATTGTTTCATAGCAAACCACCAGTAAACTGAAACAACATCTTACAAGCTGAGCAGACACATGACCCGTGAGACAGTTCTCCAAATGTGGGGAAATGGACAAGGTTGAAGTTTCTAATCAGTCCATAATCCTGATTCCAAAAAGGAGACCATTTCAGAATTTAAAAAAAAAAAAAAAAACGTAAAAATCATTTAAATCATTATATATTGCTTTTTACTCTCAAATACATATTAAAAGGCAAGAAGATGAATTCCAAAATATGGAAAGAATCAACAGGACGATGTTTTTCTAATCTTTGTTGTTTCATCTAGTGGTAGGTCACTATATGGTTGCCAGATTCACAGTTCAAAACTGTAATGGTCAGTTCTTAACAACAGTGTCTTACACACAAGAGAAAGAAAGACAATCACAAAGTTACAATTAGGTGAAAGATATCAAGTCTCTAGCAAAAACATTGAGTACAACAAATACAGCCCTCTTACAAAACAAGATAAGAAACAAGAACCACAAATTATGTAATATTAATTCCATACATTTTCTATAATCAACTATCTTAATGTTCCACAGTTGGGAGGATTCCTCCTCATGGTGTGCATATCAAAAGAGTAGCCTAATTAAACCAGCCAGCTGGTTTAAAAAAAAAATAAAAAATAAAAAAAACAAAGAAGATAACAAACTTATTCTCCATCTTTAAAGTAGGAAAGAATCTAAACTGAAAAGCTACTGTAATGCCGCTTTTCCATTCCATTCCGACTGTACTCGGTTTTGGTCGTTTTCCATTACAATTGAGTACCACCTCAACTTGGGTGAGGTCATCATAGCAATCATCAGGTTCGCTGTCTATTAAATTACGCGATTCAGTTATGTGATAAACTGAGTCTTATATAGTCTTATAGTCTTGGTCGTCTCATACTAAAGTTATGAAACTCGTTGAGTTGATTTTGGGTTGGTTAACAAACGCAAAATTCACTCAACTCGCGTCGTACCTTTCATGAGCAAATAGGATTTTGTGTTTTTTGCGTCCTGGGTATCAAACCGACCCAGCACTGGCATCTGAGCTTAGTGGAATTTTCTCGAGCCCAATGTCCGTGATTGCAAATAAATATTTAAACAGTTTAAAGTGTTTGTTGTTTTTCTATTACAAAAAAATAAAAAAATAAAAAAAATAAAAAAAACTTAGGTCGAAGTTCAATCAGAACCTGACGTTGACGCTTGGACTTGATACTCTGCCCCAAGTATTGATCTGCTTGGCCCATCAAACTGTCATTAATAATGTCTTTCAACTGAACGTCACAGCAAAACACTCCGTAGTTTCGCATTTATGCTGACAAAAAAAAAAACAACTGTAGACATCTTCCTTGATGCTCAAGACCGACAATCAGTAAACGAACAAGACTATACCACTGCAAAAAATTATTATAGCCTAAATAAACAAAAGAGCCGCCCCTTTGACACGTGAGTGATGGAGGAAACTTACCTCTTTCCTCAGAAATGAGAATTTACAAATTTCTCTCTCATTCGCGAAAAAATAGTTTTTAAACTCCAGAAAAAAAACTTTTCGGTCGGCAGCAATTTGATAGGTCAGTCGGGTTATGCCCATCAGACATATTTTTAAGGATGGCCTGGCCAATCAGTGGCCTGCTGTCTGTTAACGTCACATTTTCGGCTCGACTCAGCTCGCTTGGAACCCCGGCGGAGTAGGTACTAAAGGTACCAGATACTACCACCAAATGGAAAACCCTGAAAATCGAGTAGAGTCGAGTAGGTGCTAGTGGAAAAACCCTATAATACAGTTGCAAGTTTGCCCAAACCCCAGAAGTCACATTGTTTCACAATCTAAAAGCAAAGCAATTTAAATATGTTGAATCAGTGTGTTGGGACTCCAACAACGATAAAGATGAAAGAAACGGCAGCGTCTCGATATTACATAATGTTCTAAAATTTACTCAGACATAAAATAAAACACAAGAAAGCAGTAAAGTGGCAAAATTTTTTTATAAAAAATATTAATTATAGGAAAATAACGGAGCAATTCGCCTTGGTAAAATATGTTTGGTCTCGTAATTGGGTGTATCATCTAGATTTGTAAGATTGAAGCCCAAATGAACACCCAACATGAAATATAAGGACAAATTTGTTCATGGAAAATGAACTCTACATTTTGTACTGTATTTTCCCACACCACCAGGGTGCGCTGTAATTGCCATTAATCCTCTCAAACTACAGTACCCAGTTCACTCTTGGTGCCCTATATGGGCTTCCTCGGACAGCCTGCAAGCAGCATCAAGTTAATCACCTCCCGAAAAAATGCAGTCGCTGTTAACCCTTTCTACTTCTCACAGAGAGCCACAGCCAAAATAAAAATAGCAAGGAGAAAGGATGTCAAGGTTGAACTCCTTTTGGGGACTGCATAAGGTACAGAGAAAAGATGTGCTTGCAGTTCATGATTTCACACATTGAAAATAGATATTTGGGGAAAAAAGAAGAAAGCACAGCCAAATTGAACCAGCTTCTTTTCAGCA